>JAQISU010000111.1:7885000-8485000 GCA_029339505.1 Unio delphinus | reverse complement strand
TATCAGTCATCATAACAGTTACTTTATCAGGACTATAATTGAGCAGGCTGCTCGTAGGTCAATACAATCTTTGAATGGCAATCTTGTAATTAGGATACGATTCTAAGGGCAATGCAATTTTGAAAGACAATAAACCTATTTATAGATGTTCGTTTGTTTGCTTTATTAGAATTTTTTACGTAGCTTTAAAAAAAAGTTTAGTTATATCGCTACGATGTCTGCAGTGAGGCAGTTTATAGTGATGTCTAGCACTGACGCATCATGCCGCAAACATATAGCATGATGTCCCACCGAGTCACATTATCTTGACACCAGGCCGACCAGATCTAACACTAACCTCTTAATGTTGAGCGCCAAGCGAGGCAGCTTTTAGTACCATTTTTGTAAGTCTTTGGTATGACTCGGCCGGGGATCGAACCAACAACCTCCCGCTTCCGTGGCGGACTCTCTAACCATTTATTTATATTTGTACGAATCTAAAAAGCAATGCATTTTGAAAGACAATAAACCTTGTAACAGGGATAAGAATGTAAGGGGCAGTTTAATAATATTGGTTAAACTGGTTTGATTCAGGAATGTGAACCGTTTAATCGCATTTGTTCAATTATGATTTAAGAATGTCAAACAGTTCGATCTTATTTTGTTATACTGTCCGATTCAAGAATGTCAGTTTAATCTTGTTTTTATACTCGTCTGATTAAAAATCATTAGTTAACCTTTTTTGTTATACTGGTCTGATTAAAATCTGTCATACAGTTTAATTATATTTACCATGTTGGTCTGATTCAAGAATGTCAGAAAGTATACTCTTATTTGTTATACTGGTCTGATTCAAGAATGTCAGAAAGTATACTCTTATTTGTTATACTGGTCTGATTCAAGAATGTCAGAAAGTATACTCTTATTTGTTATACTGGTCTGATTAAAAATCATTAGTTAATCTTGTTTGTTATACTCGTCTGATTTAAGAATGTCAGACAGTTTAATCGTATTTGTTTTACTGGTCTCATTCACGAATGTCAGTCTAATATTATTTGTTATACTGGTCTGATTCAAGAAGGTCACCTTAATCTTATTTGTTATACTGGTCTGATTCAAGAAGGTCACCTTAATCTTATTTGTTATACTGGTCTGATTCAAGAAGGTCACCTTAATCTTATTTGTTATACTGGTCTGATTCAAGAAGGTCACCTTAATCTTATTTGTTATACTGGTCTGATTCAAGAAGGTCACCTTAATCTTATTTGTTATATTGGTATGATTCAAGAATGTCAGACAGTTTGATTTTAGATGTTACAATGATTTACCGTAATCTAAGAATGTGGGATAAAGTGTACTTTGCATATTTTTGTGGAATGAATAAATGTAACAAATCTAGCAAAATACATTTGAGTAAACAAAATTGACATCATTTTAATTCTTAAGAAATCAATGAAATATTGATATCCGATTTAAATGATGTAATTGGTTATACCCATTGTATAATACAAAATAGCGGTCCAAAGTTATAGAAACCGGATTGGATCATTTCACAATAAAGTCTGTAAATCTGAATATTAAAGCTTTTTACTCCTTGTGCTATTGGTGTATTCTGTAGATTTACATTTGATCAATGTCACCAATGGCAATTATAAAGGTTACACCTGTGTGATAAATTAATGATCTTTCAACCATTTTGGAGAAATTATTCTTATGTATTCATGCTTTTCAGATTAAAACCGGTTTCATGCAGTGGATAAATTGCAGTGGATTAACAATGGTTTGGGGTTAATCAATATGTTTTTTTTTTTAAGATGGGTGCGCATAGAAATGTGTTACAAAATTGAAAAACAGGCACATAAAGAAACATGCATAAATATTCAACAATACTGAAACCTTTAAAAATGACCATCACTCTAAATTATATTAGTGTGTGTATATCAGTTGGTTTTTGGAATCCTCTAGTGTCTGAATCAATGCTGTGTCTTGAATTCAAAACCATATAAACATGTCTACATGCAAAAAACAATAATCTTACTATATAATATACAATCAAAAATAGCTACATAATGTTGTTTACAACTTAATAATATACTACAGGTCACGTAGGCCCAACTCCTATCCTCAATTGTTGACAAAGACAAATCGCAATACATTATACATACAACATTGGAATGAATTTGGCATCAAACGTAATCTTTGTCTAGAATTTTTTCCCCAATAATGACGGTTCTACTTTGAAAAGTCAGACAGTGTCTAACGCAGTGCCTCATACACTTTAGTAAGGCTTTGAATGTACTGATGTATACTTGCTGAGGTAGTCGTGTGTCTTCTCAGAACATATATATCTTGAACTATGTGGAGGAAATCTAATCGTAATATAATGAACCATATCGAATTAAACGAACATGCCCCTCAAAACTTATAAAATTTAAAATTACCGTAAGCCTTGAGATGTACATCTGTAACATTTCCATATAAACCTGTTAAGTATCAAACAAACCGATGAATTAATTTTGTCCATACGTTTGTCTACCTAAAATGGACTTATAACCACAAAGAAGCCCTTCCATACATAAACCGATCCTAAAACAGGTGCCGTTCTACAAATAAACCGAACCTAAAACAGGTGCCCTTCCATAAATAAGCCGAATCTAAAACAGGTGCCGTTCTACAAATAAACCGAACCTAAAACAGGTGCAGTTCTACAAATAAACCGAACCTAAAACAGGTGCGGTTCTAAATATAAACCGAATATTACTGAATTATTACTATATGCCGTAGCTTTCTCATGGGGCATACGGATTTGCATTCTAATCCTATACGTACTTTAAGAGCTGAGTTTCTTATTTAGCTGGATTCATGAACTTTCCAAGCTTAAAAATCAATTAAAATGGGTTGAACTGCCGAATTTTAGTTCCTCGTTACAAAACGTAAATGAATCTGACGTAATAATTAACATAACTATGCACCCCGATTGTTAAAAATCATTTTCAAGCAAACAAGGAATGCGCATTTTTTTAGTTGGTACTAATAACTTGTAGATTTCTGTATCGCATAATGAGATTTTAACAAATCCTAATGCTTGTTATAGAATATTGGTAGATATCTGTAATTATTTCAAAGGGTGTTTGTGTTACATAATAATCTGTTTCATAGAGATGTTTTTGTTTCGTTAATTTTAGGAAACGAAATATTTAATTTATTCGGGATGTAAAAATAGCGGGGTTTTGTTTTTATATCAAAACATATTTTTATATTCAGGCTTTATACTCATTTGCTTGTACATTTTTATAGTGTTTGTATCGATAATTAGACGGTAAGGAAAGTGTATTGAACGTACTTGCTCAATATTCGGAAATTGTATTTTGTTTCATGCGGAAATGTCATTTTGTTTCATGCGGAAATGTTCTTTTGTTCCATTCGGAAATAATTCTTTTGCCAAAATGAAGTGAATAATTATTTGCATTCGATAATAACAAGAAGCTAAAAATACAATCAATAAATCGTAACAATAACGGGTGTTAACTTTGACATATCTGCAGAAATATTGCGCCACTAACAAGGGTAAATGTATGTATCTGTCTTTCTCCAGCAATTTTGGAGTGTTTCTTTGATACGATGTAAAATATGAGATATTGTGATTACTATAATCGCACAATCAAACAAAAGTTATATGCTGGGCAAGAATATAAAGAAAACAGGCAAGTAGGTTTTTTACCTTTAATAACTGACACCATGAGACAGACACATAGGGATTATTATTTGAATAACTGGCCATATTAAACAGACACCTAGGTTATGTAGTTTGAATAACTGAGAATATTATAAAGCACTTAAAGATTATACATTGAATAACTGACCATATTAAAGAGACACCGAGGGTATATAGTTTGAATAACTGAGAATATTATAAAGCACTTAAAGATTATACATTGAATAACTTACCATATTAAAGAGACACCGAGGGTATATAGTTTGAATAACTGAGAATATTATAAAGCACTTATAAATTATAAGTTGAATAACTGACACTATTAAGCAGTCACCTAGGGATTATAGGGCGAAATACCTTAAATATTAAACAGACACTAAGGCGAAATACCTAAAATATAAAACAGACACCAAGGGATTATAGGGCGAAATACATGAAATGTCAAACAGACACCAAGGGATTATAAGGAGAAATACCTGAAATATTAAACAGACACCAAGGGATTATAGGGAGAAATACCTGAAATGTCAAACAGACACCAAGGGATTATAGGGCGAAATACCTGAAATGTCAAACAGACACCAAGGGATTATAGGGCGAAATACCTGAAATATCAAACAGACACCAAGGGATTATAAGGAGAAATACCTGAAATATTAAACAGACACCAAGGGATTATAGGGAGAAATACCTGAAATATCAAACAGACACCAAGGGATTATAGGGCGAAATACCTGAAATGTCAAACAGACACAAAGGGATTATAGGGCGAAATACCTGAAATATCAAACAGACACCAAGGGATTATAGGGCGAAATACCTGAAATGTCAAACAGACACCAAGGGATTATAGAGAGAAATACCTGAAATATCAAACAGACACCAAGGGATTATAGGGCAAAATACCTGAAATATCAAACAGACACCAAGGGATTATAGGGAGAAATATCTGAAATATTAAACAGACACCAAGGGATTATAGGGAGAAATACCTGAAATATTAAACAGACACCAAGGGATTATAGGACAAAATAACTGAAATGTCATACAGACACCAAGGGATTATAGGGCGAAATACCTGAAATGTCAAACAGACACCAAGGAATTATAGGGCGAAATACCTGAAATATCAAACAGACACCAAGGGATTATAGGGCGAAATACCTGAAATGTCAAACAGACACCAAGGGATTATAGAGAGAAATACCTGAAATATCAAACAGACACCAAGGGATTATAGGGCAAAATACCTGAAATATCAAACAGACACCAAGGGATTATAGGGAGAAATATCTGAAATATTAAACAGACACCAAGGGATTATAGGGAGAAATACCTGAAATATTAAACAGACACCAAGGGATTATAGGACAAAATAACTGAAATGTCATACAGACACCAAGGGATTATAGGGCTAAATACCTGAAATATCAAACAGACACCAAGGGATTATAGGGAGAAATACCTGAAATATTATACAGACACCAATGGATTATAGGGCAAAATACCTGAAATATTAAACAGTCACCAAGGGATAATAGGGCGAAATACCTGAAATATCAAACAGACACCAAGGGATTATAGAGAGAAATACCTGAAATATCAAACAGACACCAAGGGATTATAGGGCAAAATACCTGAAATATCAAACAGACACCAAGGGATTATAGGGAGAAATACCTGAAATATTAAACAGACACCAAGGGATTATAGGACAAAATAACTGAAATGTCATACAGACACCAAGGGATTATAGGGCTAAATACCTGAAATATCAAACAGACACCAAGGGATTATAGGGAGAAATACCTGAAATATTAAACAGACACCAAGGGATTATAGGGAGAAATACCTGAAATATTAAACAGACACCAAGGGATTATAGGACAAAATAACTGAAATGTCATACAGACACCAAGGGATTATAGGGCTAAATACCTGAAATATCAAACAGACACCAAGGGATTAAAGTTTGAATAACTGACCCTATTAAACATGCACCTGGCGATTATACTTTAAATAACTGACACTATTAAAGGATTTATAGGTCGAAATACCTGAAATATTAAACAGACACCTACGGATAATAGTTTGAATAAATGAAACTGTTAAGCTAAACAATTAAGGTCTTTGACCTTGATTCTGCAAAAAATACTTTAGTTTACAGCATATACTAAATACATGTCCGTTTTTCCCGATTCCACGTCCTCCATCCCAAATTAATTTATTTTATTTGCTTTTTAATTGCTGCCTTCAGTAAAGTGTTCTTGTATTTTTCATTACCATAGACAATCATTGTTAGATGTAGGGAGACTGTAATTTCCAACAACGTCAGATTCAATTTTCACGTCACATTCGTTCCATATTTTTCATTTTATTGATTTAGTATTGGGATCTAGTAATTTTCTTTCCTTTCTGAATGAAGGTAGGTCAAATTACTAGCATGGAATGGCAGTGTTTTTATTTCCCCGATTTTACACTTGCCCCAAATGACTGCTGATGATTAGCGTTAACCCAACAAAGACAGCGTTTATGTCATGCGTATTGAAATATGTTTCGTCAATAATGCGACGTAAAATTATAATTACAAATCTAACCCTTATTATTGTACCGAATGAATTTGACACTGACAAATATACGTCTGCATGGGTAGCCTGTTACAAACTCTATTGTTGAACTTTGATTGATATTGATCTATAATTATTCCAAATAATGAACGCTAAGGGAAAATAAAACCCATTTCAACATTGATTTTTGATTCATGAATCCAAATTAGGGCTCGTTCACAGAAACATATTATGATAAAGGATAGGATTAATGAGTACTGGATGTGTATTTAAGAAACAGAGAAGCACGCTGTGATATTATTGTGAAAAATTGTTTTTTTTCTTCTTGAGGCAGACGGTTGCCCCTAACACTGAAGAAAGCTGTAGAAAATATTAAAATATTGAATTTTCCATGGAGAATTCGAGACATACATGAAATTGGATAAGGTAGGAATTGTTAATTACATGTTAATTATAATGTATGTGTAGATAATTTTTTTTGTTGGAGTGTTCGGGAACGAACTAAGTAAATAAATACTGCAATCAAACCGTGCGTATCAATTCGGCACATCATGTAAATAAAACAACGGGTTACAATTTTCTTCCAGAAGAAGTTGTGGTTATTCATTAATTATTTTCCAAGTTTCATTCATGAATTTTCTTTTTTATTTCTTTTCTTTCTTTCTGTCCGTTTTCTTTCTTTCTTTCTTTCTTTCTTTCTTTCTTTCTTTCTTTCTTTCTTTCTTTCTTTCTTTCTTTCTTTCTTTCTTTCGTTTGATTCATCTTTGGCAGCAGAAGTTATATAATCTACACTAAAAGTGTGTGTTATATATAATCTACACTTTTAGTGGATTCTGAAGGGAAAAAAGCCGACTGAAATGTCCATGCAATTTATCTCCAAATGTATATCTTAACATATAGTAATGGGTCAGTGATCCTCAACACGTAAACAATTTATTTTTCAATTGTAACTTGTTATGAAAACAGGTGCGTTAATCTACTTCCATTTTAAACAAAAATTGATATAATTTTTGTAGTCTTCAAATAAAGACACAACTAAATTGGACCTTTATGTTTCCCACTGCACGGTCTAGCAAAAATGTTATCGTTACTTATTTGTCAAAGCTTTTGATCTAATTGCAAAAAATATTACATCCGTTAATACCACCACCCTCCATCCATCTGTGCCCCCCCTCCTCTCTCTCTCTCTCTCTCTCTCTCTCTCTCTCTCTCTCTCTCTCTCTCTCTCTCTCTCTCTCTCTCTCTCACACACACACACACACACACAAATAGAGTTTTCAAAAAACGTTACTTTCTTATAATGTTAAAAAGGTCGCACGTTGAAAATGACTTCATTAAGATGACACATTAGTCAAGACACCGTTTAAGTTTTTGCAGTCAACTTTCTACTTGCTATAATATTTTACTTACCATATCTATTTTGAAGGGGAAAAAACCAAATTAGGAATGATTACAGAACTGAAAAGATTTGATATTGTCCGGAATATACTTTAGGTCAATCTGAACACCTGTATTTGTCAATGTGTATTTTCACAGCATTGACCAAAAAGAACTGTAGATGTAGTCAGCATGTTACTTATACGTTCACAGATGTAGTCACTCTAATGAAAAAGAAAATGAATTCTGTCCGGTATCCATATTTGCTCAGTTTTCAATTGTTTGGTTATTTGATGTGTACCAATAAACAGAAACCTTACGATACACATATTCCGATATAATTCAGGTTGCAACAATTCGATTTTCAATTTATGTGTGTAGGCTAACAAACGAATGAAGAAACAATTGTTTTCATTTTTTAAATCACACACACACACACACACACACACACACACACACACACACACATGTGTTGATGTACATACATCATTAAGTCTTTGTAAAAAGCTAGGCTAACAAACGAATGAAGAAACAATTGTTTTCATTTTTTAAATTACACACACACACACACACACACACACACACACACACACACACACATATATATATATATATATATATATATATATATATATATATATATATATATATATATATATATCCAATAGTGAGTTCGGTTCATCATATGCTGCACGCGCGAAGTGCTTTTGATTGGAAGAACCGAATGCTTCCAGTGCATTGCACTGCTGTTGAGCTGAACATACTGACTATAAAGAACAGTGAACAGTGACTAATGTGATCAGTATGAGTGGAGTCAGTCACGTGGTATCAGCTGCAGAGCTAACTATGAAGTCCACCATATCAGCTGCTAAGAAGACCCATAGCCACCGTAGAGCTAAATAGTTTTGCTGGTCGAGTAGCAGGTGATCGGACGTTACTGACGGAGATTGTTGGGCGCTGATCCCTTGATTGATCAAAGTGGAACAATGACGGCTTGATTGACCAGTGTGACAGGTAGCCGTGTGTATTGGTGACGGAGTGTATAACTCCATACATGTAAACTTAGCAGTGGGCTAATTTTGTGGTTCGTAAAACCCAATGTGTTTGGGAGACTGTCGAGATAATTTGTATATCTGTTTGTTATTGTTTACATAATTTCACTTTTTGACTGAATACATGTTACAATTTTACTACATGAGTAAAATACTACATTTTGTACTGTTTGAGTAAAACGCACCATGATGCAAGATCACCGTAAATCATTCACCCCTTGCACTTGTACCGTGTAACGTCATTTGTTTGTATTTTCATTATTTAAATCCGTGCGTTTTATGTTAATTGACACAATATTTGGATCGTATACACGCACATATTGATAATAATAAATTTTTCATTCGAATCATTTATCATTAAACATTGTAGTTGTGTGACCATCAATTATGTTGTAAATCCGAAATCTTACCCGGTTGTTACAATCTTGTATCTTGTTACAACACGAAACGACAAAAATGTTTATTTTTCATATATCTGTACATATGAAAGGATTAAAGTTATGTACTAATTTTGTTTTGCAAGTCTCTATTCTTTTTATCGCCTTTGTGATGAAATAGAAGTTATAGTATCACATAAAACGTGTTGTGCGTGAGTGTAAGGAACGTTTAAAACGGAAATATTAATTTAGACTTCTTTTGTTTAATTTTCAGCCTTATTGACAAAACTCGAATCATCATCCAAGCTCGCCACTCGTGCAAATATCGCTGAAAACAACGATGGGAGAACATCAGTCACATTAAAAGCCATAACAGATGCCAAAGAGTTCAAAAAGAGATTGATTCGACTGCACACATCGCGCCATAACACTTTCGCAATAGATAGAGCAGTTTCAGATGAACTGCGTGATTTAAGAAAAAAACGTATTTTTAAACGTTTGCAGAGTGGAGATGCAACTCAAGCTAATCTGAAATCGGCAAATGGAACATCTGCGAAATTAACAGAGTATATTAATGAATACGGACATGGGCCAAAATATAATGGACAACGGCAAACATATACTAGAGGAGGTTACATTCTGAGAAGAAGCAAACGAAACGTAAACGGAACTACAGGTGGAGCAAAGAGTAGCGCTTTATTCGATGATAATAACAATACGGCTATGCACCTTGTTCTTCCGTTAATTATTCTTGTATACGGTGGTTGCTGCTCCAGCTATTGTATCTACAAATTAAAGATCTACATTCGGAAAACAAGGCTAATGAGAAAGCAAAAGCAACTAGCAAAGAAGCAGGGTCGAGAACATTTTTCTGCTGATGAAAGTAGCGCCGGGATAGTCAATGACGATTTTGAAAACGTACCAGATAACGAATCTGAAAATCAGCCAGTAAACCAAGACAAACACAAGCATTACGTGTCCGAAAACAAGTTGCTGAAGGAATCAGAAGACAGCACAAGTGGAGGATCGCAAGGAAACTCGAATCCTCCACCGGGATATTTACAAATGGACGTTGCACACCAGATTGCACCTACTAATTCGTCAGAAGTAGATTCTCTGTCTTCAAGAATGTCTGTCGGCTTGCCTAACGCTATGGACGACGAGGATTCCCAAATAGAAGAAATAAGGGCGGCAATGGATTCTGTATTAATACTGAATACTAACAAAACGCGAATCTCGGGCGATATTCAATCCACATGCTTTACCACTCTGCGGCGAAGCAGTGTATCAAGTTCCGCAGTCACTTCACACCAAGCACCTAGTTTCAAAATAAAACAACAGTCAATTAAAGCCATCGGCCTACCATCCACTGAACGGAAGACTACACAATCGAAAACGACCACCAGGCAACAATCGCTAAAGAGCCGACAGTCCTTGATTTTAGCAAAGCGAGAGGCAACTGCATTTAAAACCAAACAATCTAAGAGAGAAATAATTAAAATGACTACGACCACAAAGACACCTCAAGATGACATCAACTATAAGTCCTTTGGCCAACAATCTGGTGGTGTCATCGTTGATAGATCAAGGGATATTGTCTCTGTAAAGAGTAAAAAGCTCTCAAAATCAGTTGAAGGCAGGAAGAATCAGAACATAACTTCTATCATTCGACAACACCAAAAGGCCAAGCGCACAGAGTCAATGATTGAAACTGAAACAAGCGGAGAAGTTCTAACGGTATCGAAACAAATATATGAAATGGAGGTAGATCAACAAGAAATAATGTTGAAAAACAACGAGGAGATTAAAGATTGCAGCAACCGATCTACAATACTTGCCGTGCGACGATCATCTGGCGTGAAAAGTGGCAAATCAAATATAGCGGAAAAAACCAAGTATTCGAAAGATATAGATAGGGACGAGAAGAATAAAGTTGATTTCGTATCATCAGATAAGGGCAAGTTAGTAAGGGTAAATAGTAATCAAACAGAATCAACAAGTCAAGATCATTTTCCGTTATCAAAGAGGTCAAGCGCTGAGAGCGGGATCTTTGAGCAGGAGGACACAAAACCGAAACATGTGAATCATAAACCTGATGATGTACCAATGAGCGGTGAAAATAGCTGTCCAATAATGCGCCGCAAAAAAGTGAAGCAAAAAGTGTTCAGCTGTTCTTGAAAGACATGAAGCATATAACAATTGCTGGTTTTATCTAGAAATTATTATTGAAGAATATTTCACTTTCGTCTAAAGTGTAAAATGTGTAAACTACCTGGGAGCCTGCACTGCTTTAAATGTTAACTTGACTTAACTTCGTAGATCAAAGTTTTAGTTTTCTGGTATTTCTACGAGATCTGACATGGCAGAGTTTCAAAACCTGATCGCATTGTCAATTTCAACTTCAATATTACATTCACGTGATGTACAAATGGACATGACTCCTAATTTGCTGATGCCTGCAGTTTTTAAACATTGTGTCTGCTTTCGTCTGGTTGGATGAATTTTTAATTGGGGTCTTACTGGGATTGGGGTTGCAAATAAGACTGAAAACCAAAGTGATTCACGTTCAAAGACATTCGCTAACTAAGCCAATGCAAAGGGTTTGTAGTTGTCAATAGACACTGTATCCGAAGAGAACCTGAAAGTCGCTGTTTTATTATGAACTACTAAACGAATTTGTTGTTATGAATCTGTAAGAATGAAGAATTTTTGCATGCTTTCACGCCAGGTAATGAATTGAACACAAACAAAAATGACATATTACAGTTTTGCCGCATGCAATAAACGGTAGGGACACTATAACAGCCCAATTTCAATATCCCTATGTATACTGGAAGCTAACAAGCTTTAGGGACACCATTACAATCCAATGTCAATGTTCCCATGTATGTTGCAAGCTAATAAGCTGTAGGGACATAATATACAATATATTATGTATAATACAAGCTAACAAGCTGTAGGAACACCATTACAATCCAGTGGCAATGTTTCCATGTATGCGGAAAGCTGTAGGGACACCGTTAACCAATGTCAGTATCCTTATGTATGTTGTTGATCTGTCGATTCGACGAGGACCTCTCTACTCATCCGAGAGTTGGAAGGGCTGGTTCTATTCTGTGCGAGCGCAGGTGGCTGATGAGACCAACCCTTACGCGGAATGTTCGTTTTCATAAGGGACAGGAGATGGATGGGACATCTCCAAGAGGGTTGATGATGCGTGCTGTTCTGGCTTGCCTCTACAGCTTTGCAGCTGCTGTCCTGCTAGATTCGCATAACTTGGAGCCTTTGTGCACAGATGAACGCCACGTGATTCGATCGCTGGTTGTTTGCTCCCTGGAATCAGGGTTTATGTTGAACGTTTTCAATGCAGCTTTCGGATTGTCTTTGATGCGTTTCTTCTGACCTCCTTGGGATCGCTGTCCTTGCTGTAGCTCGCCATAGAGGAGTCTCTTAGGTAGCCGTTGGTATGGCATGCGTACAACATGCCCTGGCCAGCGTAGCTGTCACTGCATCATGATGGTGTTGATGTTGGGGAAACCTGCTTGGGCAAGTAACTCAGTGTCTGAATCCTTGTTCTGCCACTTGATGTTGAGGATGTTCCTGTGACTTGTGGTGTGAAAGTGATTCAGCTTCCTGGCATGGCGTTGGCACACCGTCCACGTTTTGCACTCGTAAAGTAGTGTGGGGATCAAAACTGCCCCGTAGACCTTTAGTTTGGTCTGGATGCTGATGTCTCTTCCATTCCAGACATTGGCATACAATCTGTGGAACGTTACGCTGGCTCTTGCACCTCGTCGTCAGTAGTGATGCTCTGTGACAGTGTGCTGCTAAGGTTGGTGAAACGGTTTACTACGTTGGGTTTTTGGCCGTTGACGGTGAGTGATGTTGGGCTCAACATAGGGATTTCCAGAGGCCAGCTGTTGCAGCACTTAAGTCGTCTTGGTACTCATGGTGAAACCAAAGCTTTAGCAGGAGCTGGAGAACTTGTCAACGCTGCAAGGTAGGCTTCTGAGCCAGCATTGAGGGGGCAGTCAGCAGCAAATAAGAAATTCATGAGTGTGTCTGTCACAACCTTGGTTTTCGCGGAAAGCTTTCTTGAATTGAAACGTTTTCAATCTGTACGGTACATGATGCCGACTCCAACCTCTCCGTCTCTGAATGTATTAGTCAGCATGGCGGAAAACACTAGACTGAAGGTCTAGTAAGGTGCGCACATTCCATACGCCAAGTGTGAGAGTAACAATCCTCATTTTCCATTTTGCATTTTGACCCCTAGAGTAGGGTCCCCGCCAGCCGCGTAATGCTGGCTAGGGAGGTTTGTGGGGGGGGGGGGGGGGGCTGCCGGACTCACTGCTGCTCCATGTCAGTAGTGAACGACCCTAATCGCCTGCGCCGTCTGTGGGCAGGTTTACTGCTACGGCTACCAGTGTACCCACAAATGCAACGATGAAATGGAATGGCTGGATGACAAGAATGACTTGCGCGATGACTTTGTTTTAAGTGATAAAGAGTTGCGCAGTTCGTCGACCTCGCACTCTCGCCCAAAACCATTTGAGTCCAGCAGCACTACGACAACGTCCAGACGGCAATTGACGGAGTTGAATGTAGTCATAACCAAGACGTACTACGTGTATCGACGAGCTCTAAGCGTTCCACGGCGCTTTGCTGGGAATCGTCCATGTCCTTATGTTTCCTGCAAGCTAACAAGTTGTAGGGAAACCATTACAACCCAATTTCAGTGTGCCTATGTATGTGGAAAACTGGCCTTATTTCCATTTACAGCTTCTAAGCCCGACAAACTCTTAATTGATGATATAAAAAAAACGTCCTTTCTACATCTTGGCATATTTCCACAAAGTTTAGGTTTCTCTTTGATGTTACCGATGTTAATCGGCAAAGCTATGTTGTATAAACACAGCTCTGAGAGCATGCGCAGTACTTCAATAAATAACTGCTGGCGAAAATCTTTTAAAAGCTTTTAGTGGAAATGTGTTATCCACTGTCTACAATTGCAATGTAAAAACACTTAATTTAATTCTTGTATCACTGTACAACCGCTTCATCTAATTATAATATTACTGTACAACCACTTAATCTAATTCTAGTATTACTGTACTGTTACTGTAACCGATGAGTATTGACAATGAAGCATGCATACAGTGAATGTTTTCTTATTGTGTACTTATTTACTTATACAGGTGTATTGACAATGAAGCATGCACACGGTGAATGTTTTCTTTATTGTGTACTTATTTACTTCTTCAGGTATATTGACAATGAAGCATGCACGCAGTGAATGTTTTCTTATTGTGTACTTATTTACTTCTACATGTGTATTGCCAATGAAGCAAATACACAGTGAATGTTTTCTTATTGTGTACTTATTTACTTATACAGGTATATTGACAATGAATGCACACAGTGAATGTTTTCTTATCGTGTACTTGTATACTTGTACAGGTGTATTGACAATGAAGCATGCACACAGTGAATGTTTTCTTATTGTGTACTTATTTACTTATACAGGTATATTGACAATGAATGCACACAGTGAATGTTTTCTTATCGTGTACTTATTTACTTATACAGGTGTATTGACAATGAAGCATGCACACAGTGAATGTTTTCTTATCGTGTACTTGTATACTTGTACAGGTGTATTGACAATGAAGCATGCACACAGTGAATGTTTTCTTATCGGGTACTTATTTACTTCTTCATTTATATTGACAATGAAGCATGCACACAGTGAATGTTTTCTTGTCGTGTACTTATTTACTTCTACAGGTGTATTGACTATGAAGCATGCACACAGTTTGTTTGTTTGTTTGTTTAGGATTTTTAAAATATCGTTACGATGTCTGAAGTGAGGCAGTTTATAGTGATGTCTACCACTGGGGCATCATGGCGCAGACATGTAGCATGATGTCCCGCCCAGTCATATTATCCTGACACCAGGCCAACCAGTCCACTAACCTCTTAATGCTGAACGTCCAGCGAGGCAGCTGTTAGTACCATTTATGTAAGTCTTTGGTATGACTCGGCCGGGGATCGAACCCACGACCTCCCGCTTCCGCGGCGGACGCTCTAACCACTAGGCCACCGGAGCGGTTCATGCACAGAGTAAACGTTTTCTTATAGTGTACTTATTTACTTATACAGGTATATTGACAATGAAGCATGCATACAGTGAATGTTTTCTTATTGTGTACTTATTTACTTCTACATGTGTATTGCCAATGAAGCAAATACACAGTGAATGTTTTCTTATTGTGTACTTTTTTACTTATACAGGTGTATTGACAATGAAGCATGCACACAGTGAATGTTTTCTTATGGTGTACTTATTTACTTATAAACGTGTTCAAAGAAGTCGCTTGATTCGGCAAGGTCATCACTTGCACATTTAGGTAACAACATCCAAATGTTCAGTGTCTTACGCATTTTTGTGATATTATATTAAATCTAGTATAGATAGAAACTTACAATAATCATAACTGGAAATTGTTTTTGTTTTTGTTGTTTATGAATCACATTACTTTTTAGTTTATTGTAAGTGTTGAATATGTTAACAATGTATACATCTATCTTTTTATTTATTATCGGTTTTGGACGATAAGAAAAGCTTGTTTGTCCTTATATGCACAATATCAATTTGTTCAAGATATGTTTAATATGTTTAATTGTTTTCTTGCTATGGCACTTATGTGAGCAATACATATATTTGCTTCTATAATTCTCTAAGTTAATTTATTTATTTGATGTCATAGGTGGTAACCCTATAAAAACACACAGATACTTAAACCAACACAACCACACGTACAAAAACACACACACAACACACATACAATAACACATGGGACGTCATTTAAATTTGTTCGGGGGAGGGGGAGAGCAAGACTTGAAGGGTATGTTAATCTTCGTATATGGGACACAGCAATTTTACAACACATGCAGATGCCCTCCCCTCCCCGCACCACACACAAATGACGTCTCAAAAAGACAAACACAAAACACATACAAAAAAAAAAAAAACGCATAAGCATACTCAGAAGCATGTACACACACACAACAACAACAACAACAACAACAACAATTGCAAACACACACAACAGTTCTGAATGAACATGTCCAACATGAACTATCCATCAATATTAAACATTGTTAATCCTAAATTGTATATTTTATTCTTTGCTTCATTTTAGGTGTATTGTAATATTTGGAGCAAAATAAAATATGCATTTTCTTTAAAGTAATAACGCCTTTATTTCTTTTGAAGAGTTTCCATCCACAAAATTTCCAAAAACTTGATGTAGCATCTCTCTCTCTCTCTCTCTCTCTCTCTCTCTCTCTCTCTCTCTCTCTCTCTCTCTCTCTCTCTCTCTCTCTCTATATATATATATATATATATATATATATATATATATATATATATATATGTGTGTGTGTGTGTGTGTGTGTGTGTGTGTGTGTGAGAGAGAGAGAGAGAGAGAGAGAGAGAGAGAGAGAGAGAGAGAGAGAGAGAGAGAGAGAGAGAGAGAGAGAGAGAGAGAGACCAAGTCGAAGAGCGCGGTCGTCATTATCTGTTGAACTACTTAAGGGAACTGCGTCAGATATTGCCGGCAAATGTTGAGCAGCTTGAATCTCTGGCAGATCTCGTGCCTTCTGTCGTCCTTGGAACACAGAAGCCGCAGTTGTCAAAGTTGTCCTTATTATCCCTGTACAAGGGCAATTTGGGAGACCTGGAACAGCAGTGGATGCGAATAAGATTAATCTCTTGGCCACACTATAGTTATAACGAAGTTGAGCAGTTTTGGATAACTGTTGAAAATCATACGGAGGCTTGCGGAGTTTTTTACTTTTTACAACTGGGGCATTTCGCCTTATGTGTTTTGACGTTTCCTTACAGTAATGCAGCCGTCGAAAGAACGTTATCTCAAATGAATCTGACCAAAACGAAACTAAGAAACAGGATGGGGCAAGGCATGATGAAAGCTTTGTTACGCATTTGAAGCTATATGAAGCGAAACGGGATCTGTTGCAACAGATTTGTCCCATTTACAGCAATCCTCAGTAATTTCAATTCGAAAATTTATGCGACAACTGAATCTGCTGATCACGACGAGGACGTTCTACCTGAGGAATACTTTGAAGTTACAGATAAATAAATGTTTGTAGTGATACTGTTACAGGGGTATTCACTTGACCGAGCTGTGTCAAAACCCTGGCGCGAGTCCCGCTGGAAGTCATATGTTTTCCACAAATTTCCAAAGACTTCCATACAACTTGAGTTGTAAAAAGGAAAGTCAGACGTGTCTGCTTTATTTAATAAATTTTGCTCTAATCAATTGGCGACCACAGATGAGACAACTTGCCCAAAAGTCCATTAACCGCACCTTTGCATGTTTTTTCTTCATTATCAACAGATTTCCGTATCGCCAGCCCGTTATGCCATAGAAAATACACTAGTATTCCCTTTCTAACTGGGAAATATTTAACTGCGCGACCCTAGGCCAGTTAATCCATAAATTTCCGGCGTATCACGCTCATATAAATACGCCTATTTTCCACTATGGACACATAAACGGTATCTACCAAGTCCCAACTTATTGATCACATTGTATAATTTACTGATTTCCAACCATAAATACTGCCATTTGAACCACAACACTGTTATACACCTTGAATTTTAATATAGACTATGTTACACAGGGACAGTCTTTCGGCTTGTACCTAAATTCACTACTAACGAACCCCAGCATGGTTCAATTTCACTAACACTCGGCTCTGTAACGTTTGCTCCTACTAATTGGCTAATTATTTCGGGCTAGGAATATTTCCATGGCGCCGAAGACCAAATAATCACACAAATAAATCTAAGAATTGCTTAAAAACGGGGTGCTGTCAAATATAAATACTCCAAATTTATTACAATACTTAATTTATAGTATTTGGTTCTTATTTACTCTTCGGATTTTAATATAGAAATTGGGCGGTTTTGGTGCTGCTTTTTAAAGTTACACGTGCGGGAATGAAAAAACTATCTGGCAACATTGGTGGCCAGATGTCCTTTGACTGGTATACAATTCATAGATACCACTACTCTGATCAGACTGGTATACAAATCTATAATACTACTTCCCTGATCTGGTAGCCTCCATCTCCTTACCTTCAAATAGTTTTTAAGATTTGTTGCCATTGTGGTTTGGTTTTGAGCTTCACTCACTTGCTGAACTCAGAACTTGGGTCCATAATTTCAAAATTACTTGACACGTCCAAACTACTCAATAATGTATGAATTTTCACAGTAATTTCACTGTCGCGGTTCCCAAAAACATAATTCAAAGTTAAATTGTTGTCAACAGCCAAATAATGTATGCTGAAATTAGAGCAATCTCTCTAAATAAACCGGTGATATATCACTTTGATTTAGATATGGATATAACAAATTTCTTTTGGCTACCAGTGAGCCTAGTCCAGTCTAGCACAAGCTTGTAAATGACTACCAAGCAAATTGCGAAATATTATGTTCTCTGTAGATATGCAATGAATATTGCGACATCACTACAGTGAGAAAACAATACAAATACAAATTTGCTCCCACTCGCTTGCTTGGGCGGTATTGTATTGTGCTGTATGGAAAGCAACTAGGTGATCGAGATCATGTAATGTTGACCTTTGTTGAAATTTGTACGCTATGTACACAGCTATACGACCAACTGGTGTAATAGAGGACACATGATGTTCTAGTTACTATCCTTGGCTTGGCAATTTAAGCCGGACAACGGCGACTCGCGGTTCAGTGTGTTTTTAGTTCTGCTTATAAGAATTAATTATCGAGAGGATATTTGCTTGAAACGAGTGAATAACGGATATGGTCCATCGAGAGGGTGAAAACACTGGAGTTGTTCATGCAGGAAACGAGATATATCCGCCACTCAATCGCAGCAATGGATCAGTTAAGCACTAAGAGGAAAGCAAATTGTTTTTTCTTTAATGCTCTTGTTTTGGTTAGCATCGCATGTAACAAATATATGAAGGATTTTTCGCAATAATTCTACCGCGATGTTTGCTGGTGGGTATTTTTTGTATATTCGCATAATAATACAGTAAGAACATATTTTCCTTCATAAAGACAGCACATTAAAAAACTGAAGAAAACAAGATTTGCACATTTTTTTTAATATTGAATTTGAATGCGAGGTGGCCACATCTTACCACTACACGACTCACGCGTTTATAAAAAGACACTTGGTTATAAAGTTATCGATGCGGCATTCAAAATATTTATCGTATTTCACTCCAGTGAATTATAACATTGATTTCACCTGGGAAATCCTGTAATTCGCTACCTAGTATAAAATAAACCGATTTATATATTGCTCACAATGTGAAGGGAGACAACATTGTAAAACTAACTTAGTTCGCCGACAAAACCTCAGAAACCTGTTAACCTGATATCAATACAGTCCATTAAAAGGCATGGAAATAGTTGCAGACACAGTACTTTTGTTGTTGGTGGTGGTGTAGGGATTAACGCCATTTTCAGCACAAGATAGGCTATACATGGCGGCTAGTATTAATGGTGGAGGACGAACACTGATAAACACAGGAAAGAACCACCAACCCACGAGAAACTACTGGCAAGCTTTCTCACCTTCCCACATTGGCCGAATCCGAGACTCGAACCCACGCAGACAGAGGTGAGATGGCAGTGATCCGTAATGGAGAGCGCTTTAGACCACACGTTTGTACGATGGCCGATAGCGTCCGACACATTACAACATCAGAGTAATATGTAAAACATTTTTTTTTAAATATCATAACACATAGGTAACAGTTGTAAGATGGACATTGTAACATTATAAACGTGAAACTGACCAGAATTGCCAATGGCCAGGCGTATGCAGCGATAGAGGTAGGACCTAATTTAGTTTCTTTTGACTTTTAATTGGATAATGGCTTTCTAGTTAACATTATACCCTCGGATATATTCAAAAAACTAGGCATAAAGCATCCCCTTCAAACTGCATTAAGCAATTGATTGAGTAGAATGGGTACAGTCAATCTCACGTGTAAACACAATGAACGTACACATGAACTCGAGTTCTATTTGTTAAAACGAAAGCACCGCCTATACTTGGTTTACAATCTTATATAGAGTTAGGCTTATCTACATTTACATACTCTGTACAGACACATATGTCAAAGATACAATTAAACAAGAGTAAGCCCCTCTCTATAGCAGTCTTTCTCAAGGAATATGCCGACGTTTTCAACGGCATAGGTATTTTCCCAGGGGAATTTACCATAAATATCGACGCCAAGGCTACACATGTAATGCAGTGGCCCCGAGTGATCTAAAGCGCTCTCCGTTACGAATGACTGCCATCTCACCATTGCGTGGGTTCGTGTCTCAGATTTGGCCAATGTGGGTATGTGAGAAAGCTTGCCAGTTGTTGTGAGTCGGTGGTTCTTTCCAGGGGATTTTCCGAGTTATTCCTTCACCATTAATATTGACCGCCATGAATAGAATATCGTGTGCTGAAAAATGGCGTTAAACACTACAACATTAACAACAACAGCAACATCTGTTGTACACCCTCAGCGGCGAGTACCTGTCGCACTTGAAGACAGACCCAGAACTGAATTTGATCGGATGGAAAATGAAAATATCATTGCCTCGGATTACATCACTATACAACATGGGTAAATTTTATGGTTGTCGTAGAAACGCAGTAGGGTAAACTAAGGGTATGTCTCGGCCTACAATATCTTAATAGAGCAAGTTTGCGTCCCCATTATCCTATGCGCAGATTAGATGATATCCTACCCCAATTATCAGGCGTAAAATATTTCACCAAACTGGATGCACGGTCAGGGTATTGGGCAATAAAGCTGTCACGTGACTCTTCATACCTCATACCTTTCAATACCCCTTACGGACGTTTTCCGTTTCTTGCGTCTCCCATTTGGTTTAAAATCATTCCAGAATGAATTCCAAAGGCAGATTGATGACAGTTTTGAAGGATTAATTGCTATTGTTTCGATTTGCGACGATATATTAGTCTTCGGACGCACACTTGACGAACATGATACAACTTTGAGAAATGTTATCAAACGTTCCCTCGAAAAAGGAATCCTGCTTAAAGAAGACCAGAAACCAATGGAAATATAGAATAATAAGAACAACACTAATGAAGAAAACCTTATTCTGAATTATTACATTCGACCGCGATCCCAGTATTTAAATATTGGCATATGTTCAACGAGCTGAATTTCCGTGACCTCGTATGCAAAATTTCCGCACCTATTCGGTTACTCTCGTGATGTGACGTCATAGTAGCGACTCCAGCATCCCGACTGGCGATTTTGTATTATTGCTTACGGGTGTAAATAGCGCATTAAGAAAAGGCTATGGACAACATTTTTCTTCTTTTCCAAATGATAAAGGCATAAAGAAAGTCTGGATACATTATTACAAGCGAGTCGATTTCAATGCAACACCATACAGCAATCCGTGCTCATTACATTTCTCAAAGGAATGTTACCAGAGGGATCCTAAAAATTAGAACCTCTAGGATACACGAATGCTAAGACTAGACTAAAAGTTGAAACTGTTCCAGACATACCAATGTATATTTTAAATCCTGGTAAAGAGTGTCAAACGTACGAGTTACGAAAATAGGCAGAAGGCCGAGTAAGTGCTAATAAAAATATGACAGCCCGACACCTGATCGTGCTGATGAAATGAGTAAATGTTTTTTTCTTCTTCAAGATTGCAATCTAAATAAAGTCACCACTGTCCTATGTGAAATTGAGATCTGACTTTAATTAAATGGAATCTTTGCTAAAATAATAATAATAATAAGATTATCAACCCTTGACACGGTCGTGTTTCGAGAAAAACAATTTAAGTAATTTAAAATAAAAATATGAAAAAAAATATTTAAAAAAACAAACTTTCAATCTATGCCTATTACACGTAAAATGTATTAACGGAAATCTGTATGATTGGAACTGATATAAAACTGTCCCTTGGGCAGTTTAAATAGCTGGGGTTAAAAAAAAGATCCGATATAAAATCAAAGTTTCACATTAACTGGCTGACAATAGAAATTGGGAGAGGGGACTATTGAGCCCGCCCATTTGCCCCAATGTGCAATTTCTCCCTGTGATACGCCTTATTATACCCCAGGACAAGACCTTTTTTTTCATATTCTGGTCTGCATAATAGTTAGAGGTTACAATTAAGTACACAAACATAATGGCAGTTTAACAAATTAACAATTATTCCTTATCATTGCACATATCTTGTGAAATGGACTGGCCCTCTGACATAATTCAAAGAAACCATGTGCTACAGAGTGTGAAGGTAAGCACCAGAAGTTCAATGTCAAATAAACGATGCCGAATTTTGTTGTAACTTCGAGGCCAAAGACTTCATTTTAAGAGTTCAAATTCTGCAGTCAAACGTTACCGTACATGTATGTGGCCATTGTTTTCCCACATTTTATATCCCACCCTATTTCCTTTAGTTTAAGTGTTAAGATATGTAACACTGTTTACTGAATTAAATATTTATTCTGAATTATTTTTTAGGGGCACATTTACTGCGTCGTATTTTTTAAAATTCCTTCTTTTAATTTAATCATGGTAGTGAAACATTACCTATAATGTAGAGGAATGTCAGGTGTTAACTGGCCGAGTTTTTTTGGGGCGGAAATGGAGTTTTTATTTGCAGAGAAAATTACACAGCCTTCATTGTGATAATTCATGGGTTTTAAACTAATTGGTGACAATTTTTTTTACAAGTAATTCTGTTGTAGTTAAACAATCTAAAATTTACGTGAATAATGTTTAATCTTAAACTATTTACTGAATACAAAAACTGTCCTGTGATATTAATTATTTCTTCACTTCAATATTTACAAGTGATAAAATAGAATATGACATCTGTGTACTGCACACTTGATAAAAAAAATTATATATGGATTTTCTTCTTCTGAGAAAGGAAAATTGAGACATATTGAAATAATCGGGAGTTAACTGCGAAAAATCAAGAGAGATATTACGAGATACTGATAGGGAGGAAATACCTCCAAAAATTGGAATTTATTTTCTTTCTTTCTTCTCCCGGCTTGAAAGTTAACATTTATGAACTGTTCGGGTTAGTGGAACTTCAGTCAGGGCTAGTAAGTTTATTTAAGTCATCAGCCCGGAGCCTGTGCTTAAAACATTTCTTTCAGGACTAACCAGTACAGTACGTAATCTATTGTAACGAAGCATGTATATATTTACAGATTTGTCAATACGCTAACTGTAGCATGCATGTAAAATACACTGTAATTGAATCATAGAAAGGAAGCTTCTTAATGTTGAAATTAATTACGTATGATTTCCTCCTCGCAGATTTATTTGTGGGGTGTTGTTTTTTTTGTGTGTGTGAAAAATTACTTCCGACGAAAACCGTTATCAAGGGCCTTTCATGCTTGCCATGTTTCTGTTTGTATACGAGGACTGGCTAGTGTGACGTCAAGAGACCACGTGATCTGTCGTCTCATTAAAACTCGGAAATACTCGGCAATTTACGGAATCATTGTATCTTCTTCGCAATATAATCAATATCCGCACACGATATTATTTTTTTAAACATTATATTCGAATTAGAATTTGTAAAGAATTACATTTATAAAATAAAAAAATTCATTTCTAGTCTCCTTTAATGAGGAAAAACTAGAAATAGGTGTCACGGAAGTACATTACTTAGGGCACCTTCTGTCAGCTGAAGGTCTCGAACCCGACCCCGCCAAAGCAGCAGAGGTCAGAGAAATGGAACCCCTTCGAAAAATCCATTCTTGGCACGGTTAACTACTTGTCCAAATTTGCCCCAAATTTGACAGAGGTCACCAGTCCGTTAAGACAACTGTTAGCGAATGACGTAGTTTTCATGGGACACTCCGCTAATAGACACATTTCAAAAGGTCAGACACATAATTGCTATATTGTTCTGTCCTATTATGACCCTAAGAAACCATTGAATTTGCAAACTGACACATCAAAATATGGGCTCGGTGCATTTATAATGCAAGCTGATAAGCCCGTGACTTATGCATCACGAATTTCCCACTGAAATTAGACACAAAGACAGTGATCCTTTTCAAGATTTCTCTTAAAACTCATCTTTCTCGAGTGCAGGAACACACTTAGAAACCTAATAATGTTAACTACCTTAAATATTTTCAGCATGTTTTTATGTTTTCTAAATTCATGTTGCTATTTTTTTTTGTTGGCAGTCATATCGTTATGTATGCTGTACAGCGCTTAGAGCTTCTAAAGATTAGGTGCTATACATAGTCCTCATTATTAGTGTGAAAATACTTGACTACAACTGAAATTAATTATGCTCAGATAGAGAAAGAAATGTTCGCTATATGTTGGGATGCAAGCGGTATAATCAATATGTTTACGCGAGGAATGTTCAAACTGACCACCTTCCACTTGTCTCTATAATGAAAAAGACCTTCTGTGCAGCCCCACATCGACTACAATGCATGGTTTTGCAAATGCAGCATATGGCCTAGAGGTAAAACATTGCCACGGTAAGAACATACCTGTAGTAGTTACCCTGTCCCGTAAGTTCTTATTTGATACACACCCCACCTTATCTGAAGGTATAGATATGCTTGTGCATATGGTGTTATCAGCATTACCTGTAACTGATCGTACGAAGAAAGAAATATAATCTCTCAATGAACAAGATCCCCAGCTGGTCTTACTGAAACAGGTCATAATTGAAGGTTTCATGCATTCTAAGTTTGTCTCCGAGATTTATTCGTTGATCATTGTAATCATTGATATCAAAGAAGCACTTGATTTGATATATTTGTTATAATGGCTCATGATTAATTTAGACAGTTTATTGAAAGTTTATTAAAACCTTTTCTTTATAAGAATAGAGATGTAACATTATACATATATAACTGACCAATCAGAATCCTATGTGCATGAGTCATTCCACTGGTACTATCTACAGGCGTCTGCCTCTTTAATATATATTAAAGTTATTGATAGTTAGAACACGGCGTCTTATGTTATGCTTTAACGCAATAACACAGCGACCATCGTAGAGTTGAAACGCATGTGCATGCCTAAAGTTAAATGGTATATGCCCTATTCATGACAGGGTCTATTGTATATCCACATGTTTTTTATGCATCCTAAGCATAAATGGTTTGCCCTGCTGACATCACATGCTTTAACGCCAGCAACATACAAAGAAACGAACCACGCAACAGCTGGTTGTATTGTTTAAAGAAGTATACGCATGAAAACGGGAAATTGTTTCATATCCTTGGTCATATGACAAGATGACGTTCGCGTAGCCATATGGTGACATCCTCGTCTTAGTATGAAGTTATTACACCAAAAATCCATTAAATATGTGGGAAAATGCAGAAGTGGCGTGGAGAGCATTACACTTTTCATGCAAATGAATTGAAAATCTGATAATTTCTAAAACAAAAAATAAATGTTAATATAAATTATTGATTAAGCGGTTTTACATATTATTGCAGACACAATAACGCCCTTCATGTAAACTTGCTTGAAAACATTTGCAATGTCGCCCTTGCTGAAAATATTATTTTGAGCTCGAGTTTGAATTGCTTGATCTAAATGTTTAAAAAAATACGTTTTAACCAAGTCTAAACAGATAATAAATGGCCGACGAGGCTGTCATGCAGTCTAATGTTAATGCACACTTCTATTTTGTAAAAATACAATTGATTTAACCCTGCATGCCTTTTGCTTTCAATTGTCAAATTTGATTTCCAATTCGTTAGTTGCATAATTTTTTAGTTCTTGATACTGATAATGAACTCGGACCACACGCCAGGGCCAAATTAAACTGATGACACAAGGGGTGCGTGCTCTGACCCCCACCCCGCAACATAAAGTCCCTGTCTGTCTGTCTGTCTGTTTGTCTCTCTGTCTCTCTCTCTCTCTCTCTCTCTCTCACACACACACACACACACACACACACACACACACACACACACACACACACAATTCTTAACAGTTACATTGCATTAATAACTTTCTGTATATACTAATTACGTATCAGTAGTTACAAAGAACTGATGAATCCTTGACTCAAGAATTCACGGGTTGGGAGTGGAGCAAATTAGTGCTCTATATACGCCAAAACTTAGTTCATAAACACACACTATCAGACTGATGAACGAAATTAGCAATTACAAAACAAATGTCTCACTTAAAACCTAATATTCACTTTTACAGATATGAATTTTATTGATGATTGAGCAGTGATAAAACCACGATGTTACAAAAAGTTTAAGCTCGAATTCCATTACCGACTTTTTATTGTAAAACCTTATCAACTAAAAATGACGTTCCGAAAATAATTATCACAATTTACAATAATTATCAAATTTTACAAAACATTTATCATTTATAGATCAAATGGTCTTTAACAGCTGAATATTCACAAACCGATAAATAAGGTAAAAGAAAAATTAAAAAAGCTATAACTATATATGTATGTATGCACGCATGCATGTATGTATGTATGTATGTATGTATGTATGTATGTATGTATGTATGTATGTATGTATGTATGTATGTATGTATGTATGTATGTATGTAAATCGAATTTACAATTACTATATAATTACAAAGTTCATAATTACTTTCCTGACGAGTGGTCGCCTAAATGTCTTCGTCTTATGTATACAAGCTGTACGCTGTACAAAGCTACATTGTAGTCATTCAGAAATGATGACGTAGGTGACACGCATGGGATACACATTGTGGTAAGAAATTGTCATTAAGATCATTGTTGTATTTTTCATGGAAAGAAACTCAGTTTTACAACTTGTCCAGTGTTCTTATTTCCAATAAATATATAAATTTATATCTTCATGTGCTCTTATTATTATCCTATGTATCAGCGTTGAAGTTACATTGGTACACTTTGCATTGACGTTACGTTGGTACACTTTGCGTTGACGTTACTTTGGTACACTTTGCATTGAAATCAAACAGCGACTATAATTGTATCGAAAAGGTTTCTAAATTTCGTACGATATATGGCTCCGTTGTCTATCTGCAATAAGGGAAACAATTTTAATCCTCGTGCCGCCTTTTCTTTATCTCCAAGTGAATTTTATGTCTGGCATTAATAGGGTCTGTGTTTCCTATAAGTTCCAGCTCGTGTCTTGCGTCCTCACTTGGATCTTGTTCAGTTTTGTCGGAGTCAAGCTGCCGGGTTGCATCATCAGCTGTGAAGGGAATTTCTTTTATCCTGTCACTTAAGTAATCATCGTCAGGACTGTCATGTTCCTGCTCTAGGTATCGCTTCTTCATTAGCTGTATATCGTTGTACAAGGAGTCCGAAATGTATGGGTAACTGTTCCCTTTCGGGTCGTCAGGGTTTTTGTTTAACCACTGCTGATATTCTTCTTGGTTCTTTTGAAGAATGTTTTTAATTTCAACGATTTTCAACAGATCCTTGTCAATGTCCATCTCAAGAATTTTTGAAATATCTCTAAACACTTCATGTTTTTTAGTCTGATCCTCACTGGTGTGGTCGTGACCTGGTTCCGAATCCCCATGCATAAGAATCCCGTGTAGATCTTCTGGGAAAGGACCAGTTTCTTTCTGTTCAATGTCTTCTCCACCCGTGTCGTGCGCGTGTTCTGTACCTTTACTTGCGTTTCCGTGCATCAATATGCCGTGCATGAGTTCTTGACTGTCTTCCGGTCCAGCTTTACCTGTCGTGGTTTTGTCGTCTCCACCATCGGCTAGAACATGATCGTGACCTTGATTAACATCACCATGCATCAGCAACCCGTGCATAAGTCCCTCCGAATCATGTGGCCCTGCTTTTGTATCAGCAGCTTCCTCTTTACCTTTAACGTCATCATGCACATGCGCGGCATCACCGTGCATGAGAACACCGTGCATTAATTGTTCATCATCGGGGGGACTTGGTGGTCCCTTACTTTCTGCACTTTCACCGTCTGATGCGTGCCTTTTTGGTTCCTTCCCGTTGTGCATTAACACGTCATGCATATAGTTGTTCAAATCAGTCGGGCCTGCCTGGGACGTAATCTCTGGTAACACATCCTGTTTCTCCTCGTGATGCTTTCCAGGTGCTTCGTCACCGTGCATCAAAATTCCATGTAAGTTTTCCTCGGCATCAAGAGGTCCAGCTTGCTCCTTTTGAGTGTCCATGACTCCTTTGAAGCGCAGATATTGGTCCTCTGTCACGTGACTGTCACCCTGCCCATTGTCATCGTGCATTAAAACCCCATGGAGACAGTTCATCCCTTCACAGGGGCCTTGGAATAATAATAATAATAATAATAATAATAATAATAATAATAATAATAATAATAATAATAATAATAATAATAATAATGATAATAATAATAATAATAATAATAGAAGGTCTAGTAGGGGGACGAAACGACAGAGGGGGAGGAGGACACGGTAACGGGGACACACGTATGACGGTGGTTAGAAGGAGGTAGCAGATTATCATTACGGTTGTCGACGTATTGATGAAAGCTATTATTTTACTGACTTTTAAATGCAATAATTGCGAAGTACTTTTTGTCAAATACGTCGCTATATCATCCTCAAATTCATGTTAGTTTATGGTTGTTCATGTTCATTATTTGGAATATTTGTTTTTGTTTTGTTTGTTTGATTAGGATTTTTAACGTAGCTTTAACAATTTTTCAGTCATATCGCTACGATGTCTGCAGTGAGGCAGTTTATAGTACTCTAGCACTGGGGCATCATGCCGATGACATGTAGCATGATGACCCACCCAGTCACATTATCTTAACACCAGGCTGACCAGTCCTAACACTAACCTCTTAATGCTGAGCGTGAAGCGAGGCGAGGCAGCTGTTAGTACCATTTTTGTAAGTCTTTGGTATGACTCGGCCGGGGATCGAACCTAATGGAATATTTGTAAATGCTACATGGATATAATCTGTGAAAGACAATATCGGGCAAAATGTGTTATCATTACTTACTTATAATGTTTGCTTCATTGGCTATCTTTCAAGCAATTAGTTGCCTCTATCTCGGGACGAAAGACAAATAGTTATAGTACACTCAGGTGACAATATGCAACATATAAGATAATATATTTGTATCTCACTTTGTATACATGTACATTGGCCATGGACGATAAAAATATTTATCTCACAGCGATTACAGTATAACTCAGATTGGTATCATTAGTACATTATTACAGTCACTTCTTCCAAAGAGTAAGATCATGTTGAAACTTTAAAAAAAAATTGAGATAATTATATATTTAGAGAGACAGGTTATAAGTACTAAATATGAGACATAACTTAATCATTCATAATCTCATTATTTTACAATGATGCACATTTGGTACTATCATCTTCCTTTTAAAAAAAATAATTGAAAGATAAAAACCCGAAATAAAACCAAACAACAAACACAAACAACGAACACATCGAGCAAAGATTATTTTAAATCAACGAAATTTTGCCATCTATTTTGAGATGGGCTTCTGAAAACATAAATTTTCTCAAAACTTAATAATTTTTTAAACTTTGGTAGATTTGGTATGGTATAGACGCATTACGGTAGTAGTTGATTTCTTTGTTCTCTGAAATAGATATATATGTAAGGAAATCGAGGACTGGCATCGTATTCTACCAAATGGATATTGAGGACTGGTATCCTATTTTACATATTAAATACGCGTAAACACTCGTATCTTATTAGAAGTATTCAAAGTATCCAACACCAGTAAAGGTCTGCAAAACGGACATTTCAAATCTCAATTTGGCTTCTGGAACTGGATTAATATTGTAAAAACTGCTAAATTATGATTATCAATAATATAAAAATGGTAAAAGAGAGAGAGAGAGAGAGAGAGAGAGAGAGAGAGAGAGAGAGAGAGAGAGAGAGGGGGGGGGGGGGGTATGGGTGTGATATTAGCAGCTGTTTATCAGTACTTACCTGTTGTCGCTTTTCCGAAGACATTAGACATAAACAACAATAGTAATGTATGTATAGTTGTCAACATTATCTCGTATATAATGTATTGATGAATAACAATCTACCAGGCAACAACAGGTCAATCAAATTAGTATTTCTCTATGGAAAACCTGACTCTTCTGTTTAAAGAGTTTATCCTTGGTATTAAATATTCCAAAATAGTTCAATTGTAATTCAAATACTTCAGTATGGTGACGTCTTAAAAATAGCTTCTTTGTTTCGACTTTCTTCTTGTTGGCTTGTTCTGCGTGATGTTAACAGTACGTATTGTTTGATGCTGGTACTTGTTTCGGAGTTAAAATATATATGTTCGTCCTCTTCTAATTTAAAATGTCTGTCATCAGTTGATGAAACATCTGTCCACGTGGATATTTGTGACTCGACACAATATTGATTTCGTAAATGCGCTCGAATCCATGCAGCTGTCACAACGGCTTAATCAATAATTATTGAATGTTAGTTAATAACATAAACAAGCTATTTGTGGATTATTTATTATATTTGATTTCCAAAAGCAATTTTAAAAAAAAAACTTAGAATATCTTAATTAAAAGTTAGATTAGTTCTCAGTAAATTTTAATGATGCTCAACACTTCAATCAGGAACATAAAACAAAACTTTCTTTTTTATTAATGAACAAATTGCTTCTGACAATTACGCAACTATCTCTCTCTCTCTCTCTCTCTCTCTCTCTCACACACACACACACACACACACACACACACACACACTATCCGTCTGTTTAACACACACACACACACACACACACACACACACACACACACTATCCGTCTTTTTAATTCTGTTTTGTATACAAATTTAGCCAAAGATGTTGATTACAGTTGAAATAAATATGCCAATAAAATGCAATCATTGTTGCTCCAGGCAGAAACGGAAGATCGGAGATTTGAAATCCAAGACAGATTATATACAATTGTATTACCTGACCAAATATTTCCTTCCCCCTTAATGTTTCATGATGGGAGAAGAAAGAAGTACATCACCACTATCAAGGAAGCCTTATTGTTTAATTATGTTATTTCCATAGTATCTAACTCAAATGTATTGTACAAAAGTGCAAATATAGAAAGCAAAATATATTGTACAAAACTACAAATACAGATGTCAAAAGATACTTGGAAAAGTACAAATACACATCTCAAAAGATACCGAAAAGGACAAATATAGATCTAAAAGATTTATTCATGCAAAAGTTGTGATGTTGTAATGTACAATATATCCTACTTGTATTGTTGGACTTTACTATATAACCTACTTGTGTTGTTGTACTGTGCTATATCCTACTTGTGTTGTTGTACTGTACTATATAACATACTTGTATTGTTGGATCGTAGTATATAATCTATAGCCAACTTGTGTTGTTGTACTGCACTATATAACTTATTTGTGTTTTTGGAATATATAATATATCCTACTTGTATTGTTGTACTGTACTATATAACCTACTTGTGTTGTTGTACTGTACTATATAACCTATTTGTGTTGTTGGACTGTACTATATAACCTATAGCCTACTTGTGTTGTTGGACTGTACTATATAACCTACTTGTGTTGTTGTACTGTGCTATATAACATACTTGTGTTGTTGTAATGTACAATATATCCTACTTGTATTGTTGGACTGCACTATATAACCTACTTGTGTTGTTGTACTGTACTATATAACATATTTGTTTTGTTGTAAGGTACTATATAACTACTTGTGTTGTTGTACTGTACTATATAACATACGTGTGTTGTTGTACTGTACTATATAACATACTTGTGTTGTTGTACTGTACTATATAACATATTTGTTTTGTTGTAAGGTACTATATAACTACTTGTGTTGTTGTACTGTACTATATAACATACTTGTGTTGTTTTACTGTACTATATAACATACTTGTGTTGTTGTACTGTACTATATAACATATTTGTTTTGTTGTAAGGTACTATATAACATACTTGTGTTGTTGGACTGTACTATATAACCTACTTGTGTTGTTGGAATGTACTATATCCTAATTGTGCTGTTGGAATGTAATATATCCTAATTGAGTTGTACCATCAAAAAGGAATCTGATAGCTGGCTGTTATCTTAGACTGAACTTTTCTTTTCTTTTAACTTCAGCAAGATGTTATAAAGTATGACCAAAATACACTCATCATCATTATTCATTAAAAAATAAATGTACTGTGTTTCGTATTTCGTGTAAAACGATACCCGAAGATGTTATATATATATATATATATATATATATATATATATATATATATATATATATATATATATATATATATATATATATATATATATATATATATATATATATATATATGTGTGTGTGTGTGTGTGTGTGTGTGTGTGTGTGTGTGTGTAAATGCCTCATCGCAGGTTTAAAAAAAATTCCATTACGGAACGTCTTGTCAGAGAGTCGTCTACTGTATGGACTTGCCTGTGAATTTCGAGTTAAAATGGAAGGTAACTTCTCATTTATTCTCTTTTCTGCACGCAAACAAAATTAAATTTAAATAATTCAGCAATTTAATATTTTACTTAACCAGTTGCTGTATAAGAGGTGTTTTTATACCAACAGTTCTATTAAAAACTCTTTGCGCCCATCACACGCTTAAGGCCTACAATAAAAACAACATCCAAATTCGTGAAAAGGGGAAAACTTCCTCAAGGGGTTTTTACGCACTGGAGAGGACGAAATAGAAAAATGCAGGTTTTTAAAAGCCTTTAGAGAGCAGTGGGCTCACACAATTGATCTATCGGACGTACAGGCCTGTGACAGACCTAATGAGAGGGTTAATTATTATTTATTCCAACAAAAGGAAATTTTGCTGCCAAAGGGGAAATATCACGTTGGGGGATGTAGTGGTAAAGGTAACCTCCCCACCCACCCTGTTCGTTAACCAGATTAACATAAGGAATTTGCTGAGATATATGTATCCAGGTTCACCCTGGAAGTTTACCATGAGGGTTTTCAAACGAGAATTTGGGCCGAACCCTAGAGTGTCTGAAGGGACACTTTTAAAGCTTTTCCTGGCGTACATAATGGAAAGATTGTTGTTAAGGTGGATATAAAAGACGCCCCAAATACTCTCGAGCACTTCAAAATCTACGGGATAGCTGTCCAGACATAGTACTATTATTGTCAGATGTCAAGGGCATGTGGCCATTGTGGAACTGTAAGACGTAAGAGATGGGATTGCAAACAACCCAGGCAACAACAACAACAACAAAATTATCTATAGACGAACACACAAGCCAGCATAACATTGTAACGTTCTCCCTCTTAGTAAGAGGGGTAGTTAATTGGATTTAGCTACATTATTTGGGAATGACCTCCCTCGATATTATGACGCGGTGTGAGTTAATAAAGATAGAAAACTGGGTAAGATGAGTGGGAAGAATTAATGCAATACGAGTCCCTTAGACAAGAAAAACTACAAATTCAATCAAGCAAATTAATAGTGGCAATTTCAATTAAACTTAAATATTATCAACATGATTTTTATTACCAGTGTATATTATGGATTTATTACATCATAACGAGCAGGGGTCCCGAGTGTCAGAGAGGTTTAAAGCGCTTTCTGTTACAGATCATTGCCGTCTCACCTCTGTCTGCGTGGGTTCGAGTCTAGGATTCGGCTAATGTAGTTATGTGAGAAAGCTTGCCAGTAGCTTCTCGTGGGTCGGTGGTTCTTTCCGGTGGTTTTCCCGGGTTCTTCCTCCACCAATAATACTGGTCGCCATGTATAGCCTATCGTGTGCTGAGAAATGGCGTTAAACCCTAAAACAAAACAAAAATCATAACTAGCGGGGAAAAGAGCGCAATGTCCAAGGCTGATTACCGACCCCTTGACTGTGTTCCATCGTTCCTCTTTCCTAGAGTCTTCCATTTCAGACTACCTTATCCTTCTTGGACTTCCAGGAGTTTTCTCTCTACTCGTATCCCTCCCCTTCGGACCTCACTCTCGCTTCTCCCATTTCTTTTTTTCAGACGTCGTCTCCTAACAGTATAGAGTCCCTTCTCCATCGTAAACTGTTACTCGGAACAGTCTCCATACAGACTACCTACGGTAGTACCTTGCCATACATTACGTGACCTGTCACAAAATGTACCGTATGCTACTACATATTCGATTACTACTGCATAAAATGCACCGATGCTTACTCACCTCCAGATTATTTAAACATTATTACAAAAGCAAATACAATAGGTAGCTATGGTTAATTCTAGATAATCAGGCTTGTCCTAATTGGCAAAGGAAATTAATTCATATTTATTCAAATAACCTTATAAATCTTGCACAAATAATCATTCGTATGGCAGGTAATCAATTTTGATAATGAAGTAATACCTGTAAAATCAAAAGATAAATTGCACAACTCTCGTATCACATATTTCCACAACAACACAAATAGATTACGTGAAATTAAAATTGCGTACTTTAATGCTGTTAACTTTGAACTTGTGCATCCAGCGACCTTGTCTTTCTCACAGGACAGACCTGGACCCTCCCTTAGTTAACGAGTAAAGCACTATTCTTGCTTAGCCCCCCCCCCCCAACCTACCCGCCAAACTTCTCTAGACATCCCTCCTCCAGTCACACTTGTATCTCGAGAAATTCTGACTTAAGCATTTCGTCCAGGGTTATCCCTTTAAATGCCTATTATTTTCGAGATGTTACGCCTTAATTCCACTCGGCCAATCATAAGTGGTTTCTCAATTTTGTTCCTAGAACTAAACATTTGTTTCGTCAGTCAGAATCTCTGAAAAACTTTATATAGCCTTTCCCTTTAAATAATGAATATTTAATAGAAAGTATTGTTCTCCTTCTCAAAACTATTATCCCATTAAAAAAAACAAAAAACAAACAAACAAAACTTTTAGAATATTTACATGACGCATGATGGATTTGGGAGAATGCCTTCAAAAGTAAGTTTATCAAAACCAACCAACCATATCCCTTATGTAATGAATACTTTGACAATAGAAGACATAATTTCATGCTGTAAAACAGATAAATGAAATCGTACAATAAAATCACTAACAAGTCTGGATACTTTGAAGAGTCTTCCATATTGTACACAAAAGTGATTCATAAAACGCTACACAATGATGTAATAGACGTTTTACTCTTAGCAATTGAAACTAAACGCCAAAATGTTTGAATAACTGAAATCTAACTATCCAACTTATAGGAAAATGAGCTTTACTTCTGAAAATCCATTTAAAGTTGTGCTAGCTTCAAAAACCTAAGAACTGTTTTCCATTACATTCGTGTGATAAACATTTAAACCCCCCCCCAACCCCCATGAGAAAAGCCATTATTTGAGCTATCGTGAAAAAAAATCCATGAGGTGGAGAATCTGTTTGAATATTATATAGTGCCACCTATATCCCAACAAGACAGCTAAACTACAGCAGATGCTTTTCCCAAAAGTAACAAACAGGGTTCTCCAGATCACCAAGCCATCCATAAGATGTGCACTCAAAGGCGAGGTTACATAAAAGAGCCCTGTAACTGGCAAAATGTTTTGTACACCCTTCTAAAAATTCCAATATCCAACGTCAATTCAAATTCCTCAATATTTCTATAACAGAAAAGCAGCAGCAGAGAGGGCGAACCTCAAAAACCCCAAAAAAGCGTCGAATCGTAAAAAAGCGTCGAATCGTAAAAAAGCGTCGACAACCAACGCTTCCTCTTCTACGCCAGCGTCGTTTTCGTTCGCCCTCTCTGCTGCTATGGGTTAATAATTATTTTACGAGTTCAACCGAATATTTGATCCAGTTCGATACGATATCGTGTCCGAGGGTCATGTAAATTTATTGTTGCGAATCCGTACGGGGTTGACTGAGCATTACTAAAGAAATTTTTTAATTGATTGAAGTCCATATCGGAACACCATGTCTGCCAAATATTTCTAAGAGTATGAGTATCAACTCCGTTAAATACACACAGTAGGTAACAGTTGTCTCTAATCACTTTTGGAATCTGAGTGTATCGTTGAGTGACATATATCACGTCAGTGCTTTTGTGACGCCCACGGGAAAATATTCTAGCTGGGTTTGTTTGTTTATCCAACATCACATCGTCGTATACGACTAAATTCTTAATGCTCCCATCAAGGTTATCCACGGATGGTGCCTCGTCAATATCGGTTATAAAATCAATGGCGTTCTCGCCTTTAATTTCTGATGCATTCTCGTTAAAATCTTTTAGCACATCATAACATCGTTGATCATCTACGCTAGGGGCAATTAAATACAACTTATCCCACTTCATCCATCTCATTATTAAATTGAGCAACAATTGCGTTTTACCGGATCCAGATGGCCCGATTATAATCATCCGGATAGAGTTTGGTAGCGCTGCATGATGCTTAACCGGTTCTCTTGCTTTGGTCGCTGAAAAATCAATTATATCCATATTTCTATACATAATTATGGATCTATATTGTGTGAAGTGTAAAACGCGTACTGGCACAGATGACTTGACGACGATTACAACTAGAAATAACCGATCAGCGCTTTCTGGTAAATGCGTGCAATGTGGTACAAAGAAATTTAGATTTGTGTCTATGAAATCTGCAGGAAATGATGATTTAATAAAAAACGAGGAGGTGATATCGCAGCCAAATTGGCAAAACTCCCTGGAACCCCATGGGCAAAATACCCCGGAGAAAAGCACCTTCCAGGATATAGCTACTGTGGACCGGGAACCAGACTTGATATCAGACTTGATGATCAAAATCAACCCCGATCCGGCGAGTATCCGATAAACGCCATTGATAAGGCCTGTCATCTTCATGATGTTGCTTATAAAAGCAATAATCTGCAACACAGGCATCTAGCAGATGTGAAATTAATTCATGCGTTAAATGCTATTCCTGATAAATCCTTCAAAGAAAAATTGGTTTCATTTTTGATAAAATCGGCTATGAAAGGTAAATTGATGTTAGGTGCCGGTAATTAATAATATGGAATCAATTTATTATTCCCCAAGAGGATACTGGAGAGGCAAGGCAGCAATCAATAAACTCGCCAGCGCCGCAAAAGTGAAAAAGGCTACTGCGGCTAATTGGTTAACCAAACAGGCACTATGGCAAATTTATCTACCACCGCCTAAACAAATTAATTTCTCGCATTTTGATGTGACCGCTCCTAATGAAGTTCATCAGGCTGATTTATTGTTTTTACCACATGACGGTGGTTACAAATACGCGCTAACCGTAGTTGACGTTGCGAGTCGATACAAACAAGTAGAACCGTTAAAAACAAAATCATCACCTGAGGTTGCTTCTGCATTTGAGAGGATTTATCGACGAGGCCCACTACGCTGGCCAAATCTATTACAAGTCGATCCTGGCAAGGAATTTCAAGGCGCTGTTGTATCAGCGATGAAAGATCACAATGTCACCATCAGACGAGGGCATACTGCACTACATCGCGATCAGGCAATTTTTGAACGATTTAATCGGACACTTGCTGAGCGGTTATTTGGATATCAATACGCGAAGGAGTTTATTCAGGATAAAAGATCCCGTGAATGGGTTAAGAGATTACCAGGTGTAGTTAACGCAATCAATAATGAGATTACTAGAACAATCAACATGAAACCTAGCAACGCTATTAAAAAGAAGTCTATACCCGCACAACCACAAAAAGATTTCAAAGAACCAATTCTTGGTAGTAATGTCACTGTTAGGTATTTATACGAACCAGGAGAGCTTGAGGGTGGTAAAAAAGAGCTACTGATCCTATTTGGAGTGTGACCGTACATAAAATATCTAGTATAACACGATCAACTGGTAGACCAGCAATCTATAAACTGGATTCAACTGCTCCTCAGCGAGGATTTACTCGACAACAACTACAGGTAATTTCCGAGGATACTCAATTACCACCGCGTGGTCTTAACTAGCACCTCTTCGTCTGTTGCACTCAAGACAAGTCAGCATAACGTTATCTCTAGTATGATCAATGCTGCTATTCCTTCTGTCTACGGTAAACTGGCGAGGATCCTTATCCAACCAACTCCAACGCATTATACAATTGCAACTCGCGCAGTGATTATTCTGTTGTTGCTTCAGCGAAATTATTAATTCAGCATCAATGTCAAATTTTATATTATTTTTTTTATCCTGTTGTTTATAACCAGAGAGTTTTTTCTGATTATGTCCCCGATGATATCATCGACGCTGACAATATCACTTATTGTAGTGTCATCATCATCTAAAATGATTCTTCGGAGTTGATTTATACTTCGTACTCTGGGTACTGCGAGATAAACTAAATTTGACCACTCAATGCGATTATCTACTATCCAAACAATTGTATCCGATATAGTCAATCCCTGTGAGGAGTGTATCGTCGCTGCGTATCCTAGCGTCCACGGGGATTTATAAGCACGTAATGCATCTTCAACGACGCTGATATCAACCAGCACAATATCATTTAATACGAGAATCCGCTTTTCACTCTTCCCTGGAATATCAACTTCAATATTCTGCTTTCGTGTATCCGAAGGCCTATAACACAACGGTACTGGAAGTGTTGCAAATTTTTTTTTATGCGTTTCAAATAACTTCATCTGAAGTGTGTCTCTGACTATTTTTCTACTTGCAATTATTAAATCGTTTGGTCTCCACGCTTCCCAGAAATCATTCATTGGAGTCTCTGAAATCACCTCACGGGCTATTTCACACTGGATACTATCCGGTTGTAGTCTAATTAGCGCTTTGAATTCTCGTAATCGTTCATCAAGTGATCTATAATCAGTGGTGATTTCTTCATAATAGTCTACAAAACCCTTTAGCCATTCATGTGGGGATGCACCGATAAATGGTGGTGGTTGGCCGTGATCACCGCACATGACGACTTTTGTGTTTTTGTTTAACAACCACTCGAGAAATGTTTGTAATACATCTAATGACACTGTGCATATTTCATCCCAAATTATGATTTCAGGAATGAATTTATCACCCATTCGATCAGGGGTCCACCTATCTCCCTTCCATCGAAAAAAACTGTGATAGGTACAGGCATTTACCTCTCGCTGTGTCATCTCTCTTGCAAGTCTGTGAGTTGGTGTTAGCACAATCATGTTTGGATTAGAAACGCGGAATAATTCAATTGCACGAGTTGTCTTTCCTGACCCACCACAACCGTTTAAATAAACTGTCTTGTATCTACACACTGGATCAGATACCGGTGGTGCATTAGAAAATTCTGATTGAATTTCAATACGGTTACATGAAAGATATTTATCATCCATGGCAACGTCTGCGGATTCACAATACTCATGTAGCGTTTCCTTTTTAAATCGCAAACGCCCCCACGCTTCCTCGGGATCTGTGAATTCAGCCACTGCTGATTTGTATTTACTGTGTATATACATCGAATCAGTGGCCACTCTAACCGCGGTATTAGGAAATCTATTTATCATCGAAAATAGATTAATAGAAGCATAGGCTAGCATAGAACTTCTCAAATGTGTGTACTGGGAATTATATCCGTCACAGTAGGTAACAACCGTACCTAATTTCTCACCATTGGATAGAAAAGCATCCTTACGGGATACAAGTTTTCCCTGTTTCGTTAAATCCGTTACAATAAAATCGTATTCAGCGACGTCTATGATCAACCGCGAAGAATATTTTGCATTGTTGTATCTTCCGCCCTAGGTAAATTTACCGATTATTCTTCGTCCAAAATCCTTTGCTCGTTCTTTTTTAATTTCAAATAACTTCTTAGACCAATTCATGGTTTGTTCTTCACTGAAATTCAAAGAATTTTCATCTGGAAACTGTTTTCGCTGTTCGCTAATTATTCTATCTAGATCGGGTTGTGGTAACCAGACTGATTTCTGTGCTCGATAGGATATAATCGCTTCACTGACAATCAACGGTATTAGCATACCACAATCAATCATATATCGTAGTAACACTATTGGCATCCAGGCCTTTTCAGATATATGTCTACCAAGCCAAAGATAACTACACGGATGTAACCCTGTAGCTAATTCGAATGATATCACACGAGCGAATCCGGTTAAATCAAAATCAGGCAATGGACCATTAATCGCAACACGAGTCATTTCATGCGTGGGGTGTCAAAATCGTTTAAAATACTCAGCGCATTCTCCATACCCGAGAAAACTTCCAGGATAACACGCGGATATATCAATTGAAATCATACCATCACGTGAGTATTTCGTATTCCACAGTCCTCCATGACCGAATTCGACGCAGCTCGATTTAACATCCTCGAGAAAATCACTTCGTGTTGGATGCCATGAGTTTTTTTCTCTTGCAAAGTGAGCTACCACTGATGGAATAGTAAAACTATCCGTGAGTAGTTTTTCATGGAAACTCTCCGGTGAAAAATCATTAGCGATTTTTCTCATTCTGTTATCTAATTCTTCAACGCGATATAATTCACCATTTGGTCTTACAAATTGATCGAATCCTATTTTGGGATCCTCATCACTTCTAAGTAACCATACTGACACAGGGTTCTCTTTACACAACGCATGAATAGCATCGAATAATTTCTCATTATAAAAAACATCCCCGACGAACTCCTCGGGGATATATCTCACGGTTCGTTCTCGTGGAAATATTGTTACTGCAGGTGTCCACGCGTGCTCGTTATGATCAATAATCTGTATTGGCGCTCCTTGTAATTTATATTTCGGTTCGTGTAATACTTCCCCGGTTATTGTCGTTACTGATATTGGGAATTTTAATAATGTTTCTAATTTAGCTATATCAGAAATCTTTGCACCGTGCTGTTTCACTGTCAGTTCCCATTCGGTTATTTTCCTACGTCGCAGATCAGTTAGTTTATTTCCTCGGGATGCATTTGTGAAGTGTTCCATTACCCGTGTTGCTACACAATTCAGTGAACTAGAATATTTCATAGAAGCTAGTTTTGCAATATCGGGTTTATCATTTAACGGGTATATTCCATAAACGATTGCTGTTACAGGATAAGATCTCTCGTAGTATGGTTTGTCAATTCCAGTTAGAATTCCTGGTTTGGAATCTCTACTCAGCGTGATTGTTTTTTTATCCCTAAGGATTGGTTCAAATTTATCCCTGATAATCCATTTGCCCTCGACTTCGATAATGAATTTTATTCTGAAAAATACTTCTGTTGGGAATTACTTTGCAATTTACTCTTGGATTTCCAGCCAAGATGTGAAATCATCTCAGCTGCTCTTTCATCGTTCATAGTAGCATCGATGTTGGGTACATTGACATCGTCATGTATAATTCGAAATGTCGACCAACAGTGTACTGCACCGTCTCGGTAGAATTCATTAAAACAGTCTCTGATTTTACCCAGTATAGTTCTATCACCGATTAGACGTTTTGGCGTATCAGAGACTCTATCGAGATTGAATTTAACATTTTTCCAAGGCGTAATTTTCGATAATCTCTTGAACTCCTCCATACTATAATTAAAACAAGCATTTAAATGAAAGATTTATATATAATGAATCACTGCAAATGGCTGATGATTGGATCAACGACACCGTGTAACAAATCATGCAGAAGCAAATTCTGTGGGTATCATATGCAAAGTTTTCGTCGTGGAAGCCTTGGTCCGTTACCTTGCATACGATGTGGGGTTGGGGTCAGGGGAAAATCGCAATTGTGTTTGAATTGCGGTGGCAAACGATACAGGGAATTGAAGCGTTATTATGACAAAAGAATCAAAAATGGAAAATCATATGAAGTTTCAATCAAAAATTCTGACCTTGACTCTGTCCCTGACAAAGTCCCTGACCCTGACACTGTCAGAGTCAAGGATAAAGTCATAAGAACACCTCAAGACTATATTGAAAGATTTATTATTAAACCAAGCAATGAATTAGACAAAGAATAGTATAGTATATAATGAACCAAGAATTCAGACCGCATCCCTTGATTACAAATTATGAAGCATCCAGTGGTGGTACTGTCAGACACTGTAGACTGAAGAAACCAGTTGGTGTTATGAATAATCATGGATATTTGAGGTTTGGTGGGGGAAAAGAAAAGAAAACTTATCTCAATCATCGTTTCGTATTTGAATGTTTCAATGGATTGATCGAGGATGATTCTGTCATTGATCACATTGATTCTAATCCAATGAACAATTCTTTATCAAATTTACGAGTTGTTACACAGAGTGAAAATAATTCATCTGGAAGGACTGAAAAATGCTCAAGAAAAGCGAGACCCGTAAAATCTTTGAATACAATAACTAATGAAGAAAAAATATTCCAATAAATAACCAGCGCCGGTAGGCATTTCGATATTTGTTCACCCTCAGTACGATTCGTTGCAGAGGGGATTTATCGATCGGCGATTTCAAAAAAGACCGAACAGAGAATTCAATTTATTTATGTCTGATGCGTCATAATTTTCATTTAGAAATATGTAGTCACCATAGAATATGAATTCTGAAAAAATGAATAGCATTATATCCGAGATTTCAAAATTGAAAAATCAGGATATCAAACTATCAGATGGGTTAAATCCTGATCAAATCATGTCGGATTATCAGGATATAGAATACGGAGTTAACACTAACAAGTATATGCTACCCAAGAAATACGCGTTCATCAAGAGAATTCAGAATTCTATTCGAGACTCTCTTTCATTTTCCAGTGACGTAAGTGTGTTCGTCCCGTTATATACTATCGTAGAAGGAATACGAAAAGAATTAGGTAACGAATACGAATTGAAAAAGGATATCAATTCTAAAGTTAGAAACCTACGAGCGTTAATTCAAGAAAATGAACAATTTTGACCGTGACCAACCCTCAAGGAGATTTTCATTTTTTTTAGCATTTTTTGATTGAATGTCAGAATCATCTCACAGGTTAGTAATAATTTTTTATTTTTGTGTATTCTCACCCACCCGCGATGAAAAAAACATAGTTTTCAATATAAAATTGCTCAAACAGGTCAGACATTTCATGGTTTCTGAGGGCGAAAACCCGAGCTTTTTTACACAGGATTTTCGAGATTTTTTATCAGATTACACTTTTTAGCCATAATTCGTATCAGATTCTCCTTTTTTTTTAGCATTTTTTGATTGAAATTCATGTAAGATTTGCTTGATTTAGCCCTTTTCGATAAAAAATCTCGAAAATCCTGTGTAAAAAACCTCGGGTTTTCGCCCTCCGAATCTGACATGTCAAATGTTTTCGTCTGTTAGGTCAGGTTTGGGAAAATTGTTTTACAATTGAAAAATTGTTTCTGATTTCAAATAATGGTCAATGAAGCATTAACAACTAGATTGGCTCGTGAACGACTGGATGCAATAAGGGGATTTATACCAATTCGCGACTCTGTAAGAAATAAACTGCAACAACGACAGAGTCTTCAGACTGATTTTGCTGCGGGATCAGAAGAATTGTTTAAACCAGTAACCACAGCAACGAAAGGGGTGGAGCGTGCTATACTGGGAGATGATCCCGAGACGGGAAAATCTGTTATCGGTTAACTCGAAAAAATAGCAGCGAAAACTGAACAAACAAAACAGGCTGTACAAAAAATGGAATCAAAAAGAACAGTAGATGATTTACGCGTGAGATTTAACGAGGAAGGGTTAGCAGCAATTGATAAGACTGATCCAACAGAAATTCCTGCGCTTGTTGTTACGACTTATGAAAACAGGAAAAATATGTTGAAACCAGAACATCATAAGTTTGTTAGAAGTATAACTCATTGGGCTGATATATTCTATAAGATCAAAACTAAAACGAGTCAGATTAAGACAGATAGTGCATCATACATCGAATATATCGATGCGGTGGGTATAGTGTATAAACAATTTGAAGAACTAAAACAACAAAAACCGCCAAAATTGCAAAGGCAGCGACAGCAACCTGCAAAGAAAATATCTTTTTCACCTAAAAAACAACAACCTGCAAAGATATTTTTCTCGCCTGAAAAACAACAACTACCACCTGATGATGATGATGATTATGATCCTCTTGGTTATTTACAACCCACGGATGAAGAAAAACTGGATGAAAAACTGGATGAAGCAATGGGTTATAGCGGAAGTGGATTGCGAGATTCCAGTGAGAATCCAAGGATTTCATGTCCTGATAGTGTTCTCAGTGATATATCACGATTAGAAGTTCTTGTAGGAGGGTTCTGAGCTGGAAATAACTCACCGGAAATAATTAATGAGGCAGCTGATATCTGCAGGCGGTTATTTCAAGGTGGTATTATGGATATCAAAACATATCGAGATTTCATTGGCGAGTTATCAAACGGGTATCACAGCGACTGAATTTACAATTGATAAATTTTTTTACAATTGAAAAATTGTTTCTGATTTCAAATAATGATCATACACTACAACCATGACAAACCAACTAGCGTTTATGTGGTAAACTCACGATTGCCTGTTTATAGAGCATACTACGGAGATGGTCTCGGTGATACCATTTTAGGATTATTTTCGAGAATGGCTCCAAAAGTGATGCCGTTGGCTAAACAACTAGGAATGAAAGCCATTTGATGTTATTCGTGATAAGGGTATTAGCAAAATCGGAGATTTCGCTGGAGATCTTGCCGGAAAAGCGTTTTCAGCCGCAAAGAATAAAATAACATCATTAGTGAAATCACGAAGTGATTTACCAAAAAAGAAACCGATACCGTTACCGTCTACAGCGGAAATGCCTGCAAGTGTTAGTAGAATTATAAATAACGCAGTAGACGAAAATTTAGCATCGTTGATGACTTCGTCATTGGTGACTCCGAGTGACCAAAATAACATGATAGCAAACATGATAGCGGGAAGTGGCTTTAAAAAAACACGACGATGAAAATCCTACGGTGAAAATCGTTTACGATTTTACGATTTAGACTCTGATAAATAGAATAAAATGTTCAAAAGGTCACCTGATCCAGCATTTGATATGGATGCCCCAGTGCTCAAGAATGATTCCGTACGCGATTTTCAATTTTATTCTTATCACGCAGCACAACCGGATCTCCGATCGCGAATTGAACTTCAAGTTCATGATACCAGTAAATATTTTCTACCGTGTGAAGCGTTTATCGAAATCGAAGGAGAACTTGTAACAAATGTTGAAGCTAATACACCATATGACAATAACCCAACTATCAAAGTCGGTTTTGTCAATAACGGTATCATGGCGTTATTTGAAAGCGCTAGATATCTCATTGATGGAAAAGAAATTGAATCCATTGACCGTGAAGCTGATGTGGCTACAACAATCATAGGGTTAGCGAGATATTCTGATGATTATACAAGATCAGCTGGTCCATCTATGATGTTCGCGAAGGATATCACTAATCACCCTGAACACAACCAGTATTCTAGAGTAAAGGCAACACATGCTTCTTCAGTTAATCCAGCACCAGCCGGAAATGTAAGACCAGCTGGTGATTTTGATGTCATAAATAATATCATTAACTACAACCTAGATTTGCAACACGCGTAGCAACGTTGCAAGGACAGCGTCGACAATTTTCATGCGCGATTCCACTGCATCATATATTTGGATTCTGTAGAAACGTCCGAAAAGTTATCTATGGAGCGAAGCATACAGTAGCGCTTGTACGAAAGGGTACTGATAATGATGCAATCTGGCGTGATGCTGGTGTTGCCGATGGTAAAGTCCATTTAACAAAACTATCATTGTGGATGCAAGTGTTAACTCCATCGATCACCGAAGAACAGCGACTACTATCATTTATGGATCAAGGAGGAAAGTCGTTGTTGAGTTGATTATCAGTGACTACGGATATTGAACAGGATAATGTTGATGATATATTTACTTGGCATCTGGCATCAAAACAAGGCGTTTCAGCTCCACGTCACATATTTGTAGCGTTACAGAATAATGCGCGAGTTGGTAATCAAGAACGTAGTCATATGATATTTGATCAGTTAGGTGTTAAAGAAGTCTCGCTAAGAATAAACGGCCAACAGGAACCATCTGAGGATATACAACTTGATTATACTCACAACCATATTGCACGTGTATACCATAACCTATTGTCGTATATGGCACGTGATCAAAATGTGGATACTGGTTTGCAAATATCACAATTGGATTTCAAAAGTCTATATCTGATTTATTACTTTTCATTGGAACACCTTGATTTGATGAGACAATCTGTCGTTGATATACACTTTAGAGCCCGTGTAACCCGTCCTGTTGGTATTATTAATTACAGAGCGGTTGCTGTCATTCTCAGTGATAAATCAATGCTACTCGAAGGTGTTGGTGGAAGAATGAGAGTAGTAGATGCACCAGTAGAAAATATGTAATTGAAAATCCTTCGGATTTTTCCATTAGATCAATCTGTTATTGTATAATGTCGTATAGTGTTTTTAGTGTTGCGTTAACTCCCGGTCAAGTCAAGAAATTGCAATCAGAATCGGCTAAGCGATGCGGAACCACAATCACGTTGAAACCTAATCAAATGACCGGTGGTGCAAATAAATTATCACTGACAACTCGTCAAATAAAACATTTCAATGATGCACTAGTAGCAAAAAAAGGTGTTCAGATTACTCTTTCTGCGGCTGCTATCAAAAATATTATGAAAACAGGCGGTATATTCCCGTTGTTAGCTGCGATTCCAGCTTTGATTGCGGAAGCAGCCCCAGCGGTGGCTAAATCGGCAGCGTTAGGAGCCGTTGGTACTGCAGCAGGAATGGCACTAAAGAAGGCAACTGGACAAGGATATAAAAAAAGGGAAAGGGTCTAAGACTACCAGGAACCCCGTATTCGTGGTACAGCGGAAAGGGTCTAAGACTACCAGGAACCCCGTATTCATGGTACAGCGGAAAAGGCCTGAGACTAGGACCGGTTTATTAGTAGAAGAGTCTTTGATTGAAGAGTCTTTGACTCCAATGTCCAATTTTAATTTACTCGATGCAGCTAAAAAAACTAGCGATTAAAGATTTCAGAGGTGTCTTTATGAAAGATCAATTACCACATCAACCAAACAACACTGAAACAGGAATCATTAATTTAGATAACAGCACCGGACCTGGAACTCACTGGGTTGCATACGCAATTGATCCACGTGGGATTGTCTATTTTGATTCATATGGATTAGCCCCGCCGAAAGAGTTTATGCGGTATATAAAAATCCTTCCAATGAAGACTTGGTATTCTACGCTACCAACACAAACGATGATTGACCCACCAATATGTGGAAGCGAAGTATTAAATGTCCTTGTCGCTATTTCTAACTCGTTGGGTAACCCAAGGGGAAAACCACCACATGTTGTCGTAAATGAATACACTAGTAATCACTGGCAACGATAGAGTCGTCAATAAAGATTTTAGAGAAAGAAAGAGTTTTGTAATAACATGTTTGATATTTGGGGGAGATCTTTGAAACCCAAACCCGATGGCACTGCAACAGGTGATGTAAAAAAATTAATCAAAGATGAAATCGCTGAGACGTTAAATTTAGTAAACGTCGACCCGAACGAAATAGTTGTATTTCAAGACAAACAGGGTAAATTGAAAAGCAGTGATGTGTCATTGGATGATATATTGGTTAAACAACGAAACGCAATCGAGGATACCGTTGTGCTATTTTCCGATCAGGGTAAATTGAAAAGCAGTGATGTGTCATTGGATGACATTTTAAAACGACAACACAACGCCGCTGAAAAGTCTATTGCGCTGTATTCCAGCGGTGGACAACTTAAACCAGGCGCACTTGTGTCTACGATCACCGACGCGATTGCCGCCCACGGCCGTGAGCTGGATGATCATATACGAGGTTATACCGCTTTTCGAAGAAATATCATTGGTAGGTTCTTTGGAACCCCACCTGTGGTTGGCATGACTCTCGCTGAAATCAAAAACTTTTAATCGCTTTTCTTTTTTAACAAGGAGGCGGGGAGGATGATGAATGAAAATGAAATCAAGGCAAATTATCTCGATATTTCTAAACTAATAGGAAATCTTGAAAATGTAAGGATTCCGCACAAGCGCATTGAAAATATCGTGTATACGATCAATCATGGAATCAAGGATTGGATAATAGACGATCCCCTGCGTTTTACTACCGTCGATCTCTTGTGGGGTGGGGAAGTGAAGGTTGATGGCATCTACAGGTTAACGTGGGCCTCTATCGATCAATTTAATATGATCATGGACAATAGAACCTACTCTGGTGGCGTCGCGACGTTAATTATCGAGACTGGCAAAACACCACGCTTTCACTTCGTCGCGGTTGATAGCTCCACCATTAGATCAAAAATAGCCTGGTGTATAGAACTCGTAGATAATTTTTCCGGCTGAAGCAACTAGCAATTCCCGCTAACGATGGCGAATAATTTGAAAACACTAGCGGGTTTAAAATAACAATGACATCATTGACGAAGTCAACGAAATCAATTGAACCGATAATAATCCCGTTGACAGAGTCAATGGAATCACAATCGCATCGATATCGCTATGATCAGGTCAGAGAATTTCAGACTAGACTCAAAACCCTCGCCGAGGAGTATCAAATAAAAATAAAAAAATACCGACGAAGAATCACCGCAGTTGATGTTACTATGTACTCGTTGTCAGGCGTTCTCACTGGCGCCGGAATAATACTTGCTTCGGTTACAATGATTGTCCCGGTCGTAGTTCCAATTTGCATTTCTGCAGCGGCTACAATCGCGGGTATATTAACCGGGATAACAAAAAAAATATCATCGTGCAGCCAGAGTAAACTGCAAGATTACTCGATTAAATTTCATACTGTATCAACCGCGTACTCGCAATTATCCTCGATGATATCGTCGTCACTCGATAATACAATTATATCAGATAGCGAGTTCTCAGTGATGGTCGGTATTTATGATTCCGCGATATCTAAATTAGAGCGACAACAACACTATAGCAACAATGACAACACCGATGGAATTAGAAAACACGAACCCAAAAAAAAAGAATGATATCAATAACCTCAACGATATCGGATAGTGAGTTCTCAGTGATGGTCAGTATTTATGATTCCGCGATATCAAAATTAGAGCGACAACATGAGTATAATAACAATGACAACACCGCAGGAATTACTTCAACAAATAGTGGAGAAAACGAACCCAGTACAAACAAGCATGATCTCAATAACATCAACGAATCCAGAATTCAGTGTGAATTTCCCCTCTCCGGTCCCAGTGAAGGAGATAGCGTTAGCAAAACTACGAGTGTATCACAGTTGGCCTAATATCAGATCGGTAGCATTCGGTGGTCAACAACCGAATAATTCACTGGTATTTGCGAGCAAGAATCGCGAAGACGGGACTCCAGACTGGAACGTTGTTTCAATACCAACAGGGTCCTACCAAATTGAACAAATCAATAATGAATTCGCGCGTAGAATAAAATCGATTACTGGAGCAGAATCAAAAATCGCTATAACGGTTCATGAGCCGACGCTATCATTCGCAATTGAAATAAGCACAGAAGGATACGTCGTAGATATCTATCAGAGTTCTATTAGAACCGTCCTAGGATGGCCTGAATTACCACCAGGGGGAAAAACCGTTGATTTACCAGAACCACAAAAAAAAAAACGATTATATCACAGACAGGATAAAACCCAATAATCCAGTAAAAAGTTATAAAGATCACCAAGTCACTACAGATTTTTTTAATATCCTTCACAATATAATAAATAAGGGAGAGAGATTTCTTACTGCTCACGATCTTAAAATCAATGACAATTTCAAGGCAATGAATAATGATTTTTCGCTGTTGTTAATATCTCTTAAATCCGGCTCTCTCACCCGAGATGAATTTATCAGCGTCGTAGAAACATGCAACAAAATTATCGACGATATGGAAACATTTAATTTAAAAATTATTCAGGATATATTAGATGAAGATAATCCCATATCGAGAGACGGATTTGCATCAGATTATAAAATCCGCGTTGAAGATATCCCCACATTCAAACTACCAGGATATAACGTACCAAAACTAAAAAAAACTTCTCAGTGACACCATCGATGTTGGTTTTAAAATAATTCATGATGCATGGAAAATAACAGTATCACCGGAAATAAAAATACTCAAACATAATAATGATCCAAATGGTGGCGGCAGACATATCGCTCCGTTCAACGTGAATATATCCTCGGTGATTGCGCTCAATTTAGTATGCGATGTTATCGAAGGAAGCTATCAAATTAATCTCGAACGATCAAATCAAGCTCAGCAAGGATATATTCTTTATTCTTTTGCACCAATAGCCCCTCCAGGATTTTTAATAATCGAGTCTCCGGTTAATCCAGTCTATATGCGGTGTCATAATGATTCGCTAACAAGAATTAATTTCAAACTCACAGACCAATCTAATAATCTAATTGATCTACAAGAGGAGGTGTTAGCGATTAGTCTGTTTGTGAGATCCTAAGGACTGGATCAAATATTCGGTTGAACTCGTAAAATAATTATTAACCCATAGCAGCAGAGAGGGCGAACGAAAACGACGCTGGCGTAGACGAGGAAGCGTTGGTTGTCGACGCTTTTTTACGATTCGACGCTTTTTTATGATTCGACGCTTTTTTACGATTCGACGCTTTTTTTTGGTTTTTGAGGTTTGCCCTCTCCGCTGCTAAAGCCACCAAAACATGAATATCGTTTATAAGAGAATCCATTTTATTTCATAAACGTCCGTGGGATTAATAATTTCAGTCCGTTTCTCAGCACCAAGGTGCAACAATAGAAACAATACACTCAGACATTTACATGCTAAGACATATAGACTTATTGAACAAAGAGTACATTGTTTTTCGATCACGACTACGCGATAAATATTTCCAATCCGTTTCTCAGCGCCAAGGTGCAACAACAGAAACGATGTAATTGGACAACATTATGCTAACGCATATCAATAAACTCGAACCTAAATAATCACACATAGGACATGCACTCACTAAGCAGAACCCAAAGCAGTTAGACACCTCATTTGTTAACTCTAAATATTGTATTTGGCTTAAATATATTTATTCCAATTATTTTTCACACATTAAGTTTAGATAAGGAAAACTACTAGTACGGATTTGATCTAGATAGAACTGTCCGAATAACAAAGGGTACACTATACAACAAATCACTCTTTTCAAAACAAAAGGACAAAATTACTCAGTTATAATCAACAATAGGAAAAAGGGAGAGGAACCCCTCCCTGGGACTCAATAGTCCTAAGGGGGAATAGTACTATCCTAGGTTCTAAACAAGGGATGATATAATTCAGACCATTTGGCAACCCAGGCAAAGGGAAAAGAGTATAACCACCTAAGCCTTTATTTCGAAAACCAACTTGTTACTTCTAAGTCCTAACCAGCTCATGTGCCAATTCTGAGTATGGCTCGTGGCTGGGGTTATGATTGCCGTCATGTGAAATAAAAAAAGAAATTTTCAAGAAGTAAATAAGTTGAAAAATAGCAACAAACCATTGAGTTCCTTAGGGTTTGGAACTAGAGTTTGTGCAACTGTAGTAGTGGTAAATAAAGTCTACGCGTACTTGAATAACATTTCAGTTTAACATCGTTATTGGGTCGAACTTCTAAATATAATTTCCCGCTTTACAATAAGAGGTACTGATAGTTTGTTACACCTTACTGAAAACTGGTTACTCTTATGGAACTAATCAACTGCCTTACTAAGACTGTCTCATCAGAGCTGGACGGTCTGAAACTAGAGTACAAATACAGCTATTAATCAGCGATCTGTCTAAATCCATAGTTGCAGTCACTCAGTGGTCAACCTTCCATGCTAGCAGTCGAAAGAGTGATGGTTAAATTTTGACCATCGGATCAGCCAAGGTTAGCTACCATGGCGTCATTGGGTAATGTTCTTTACTCCAATTGCCTCTGCTGTAAATAACCTACCTGTGATGTCGTATTCTAAATGCCTAACCTAAATCAATCACGTGTCCTAAATACCCAACACAAACCAATGTGACGAAATATCACTTTCTCAACCTGTGTGTCTGATATATCTTTTTAACCCAGATCTTGTCAGATTTTGTATTATAAATTCTTACCCAGGTCTTAGTATTTGTCAGATATTGTATTATAAACTCGTACTTGGTCATAATATTTTCAGCTGATTAGATACGTTTGTGCTATTGTGATATTGGTTGTACTGGAGCACCATGATATATTATTAAGTATTGGGAAATAACAACAATCTCCTTTATATATTATAGGAATGTAATTTATCCTTTGAATGCATTACCTGATCACATTGACAATAGGAAAAAAATCTTTTCTTTCTTCAATATACAACAACTGAAAAGTTGAAAAATTTACTTTTCTGTCTTTATACCATTTACATAAGGGAAGTCAATTTGCTTCTTGATTTCAGCCCATCCAATCAGAAAATTGATCTAATACATTGTACAAGTCGGTTTGATTCTTTATTTGAATCGTATCATCCAGAAAGTCAATATAATACATTGTAGTAGTATATTTGCCTCACATTGCAATCATTAAAAAAAACAAACAACGTTTTACTGGCCATTGATCCGAACAGATGTTGGGATGGTCTTTTGTCCATCGCCTACTTTTAGCAAACACTTTTTATAAGTCTAAAAAGAAAATGTGCTAGTCTGACAATATGGCTACTATGGAGACCAAGGTTAGTAACAAGACAAGATACAATAAATTTTACTTAATGTTGGTTATCTGAATAACATACGTAAAACACTGTCTCTGCACAAGGTATTTTACTGACATAACACTCATTTCGTATTTCAGCACTGGTACACAGTACATATTTTCAGTGTTAAATTATACGTTTAGACATCACTATGCAACTGGTACACAGTACATATTTTCAGTGTTAAATTATACGTTTAAACATCACTATGCAAACTGTAATATCAGATTTAAGAGTATATAACATACTATACAACAGACTATTGTGTAAAATGAAGGTGTCCCCCCCAGAATGAGAATATAATTCACACAATGGTAAGTTCCATTCCTATTTGGAGAAATCCATCTGTCAGAGAATTACTTCGCCAGCCAAGTTTTGCTCAATGTGGTAGCGGAACTCTTAGTCATTTGACGCTTTACTGGACTCCCAAAATAATAATCTTGTGGTTCAAAAGACCTTACCTGTGACTATTTGGACAACAATACGAGGTTCCATCTTGAAGGCAGGAAACCCTTTGGAGACGTGTCTCAGTGATATCTCTGCAAGGACATCTTCTGTCAAGCATGATTATTACAGATTTGAACACAAGAGTGCTAGGGGAGCAAGTATCATTGGGGGGTGGGGTGAAAGCATGAGGATCATTATTTATATATGAAGATCATTGAGGTTTAAACTGCTTTGAAATATTTTACATGGTGGCTGGAGAACCTATGCAGGAATGGGGTTTACTTTCTGTCCAATACCTTCACCTTGGTGACTTATCTCAAACACAAAAGTAAGAAAAAGTACTCAGATATTTGTATTCTTGTTTCAGGATTGTTTAAAGCGGTGTCCTGATTGACAATTCATGTTTACGTATATATGTATATTTACTAGCTGGCTAATACATGGGCAGACTCGTGTTTCTGCAAGAAGGAAAATACAAATGGAATGGTCTCTTTATCGCTTATTATTCGCTCAATAGACACTTTCTTGGATAAACCTCTGACGGATTTGTGGGTGACAAGGTGGAATGCCGAAAATTTCGCCTTTGTCTAGCTAGTCTTGGACACACTAGCTAGTCTTGGACACGAAGCCGTGAAAAATCTCTTTTCGTTTTGATGATTGGAATTGCCAAATGTATACACAAATCCAACACCTGAATTGTTTTCGTTTTCTCATTTCAGATAAACATTGCTGACAGAATGCAGTAAGTGTATGAAATCTAAAGCTAATTAAGATACCTTTGTACTGTGATTTGATGGTTTGAAATGTTCATCATCCTGCAGTGTTTATGCATTATTGTCAAAAGGCATCTGTGTTGCAGAAACGCACCATGACAGATGTATAGTCGTGGACCCGAACCGAAAAAATCTGATTATATTTCAACTGAGGAGGATTATCATGGCTATAATATAGCGCTATAATCCATTTTCCCTCTCCCCCTATTATCCCAGCTACTACCCCCTCGTCCTAAATTAACATATAAGTTACCGCTAGATACTATTTTTAATAATTTAAGAGCAATATCAGAAGCTAATAATACAGGATATTTTACAATAAACGAACCAGATATTACCAAACAGTTTAAAGCGATGAATAACGATTTTGAGGAAATTAGAAATGATCTTATAACGGAAATTAATACAACTCCTCCCTCCCGAAAGAAAGTCATCAAGTACACAGAGATATGTAATAAAATTATCGCCGACATGGAAGAATTTAATTTGCGAACTATCCAGCTTATATTAGGTGATGATCACCCCCAAACGAGAACAGAGTTTGCAAAGAAATATAATATATGCGTAGAAGATATAAATACATTTAAGTTGCCAGGATATGTCGTACCCGAACTAAAGAAAAAACTCAATGATGCCATCGACGATGGTTTTAAAAGGATTCACGACGCATGGAAAAAATAACACAACCACAAACAACAACAATCCTCAAGTATAATAATGACCCAGACGGAGACGAGCGGCATATCGCTCCTCAAAACGTCAATATATTCTCGCTGATTGCATTGAATTTAGTATGTGATGTTATCGAATGAAGTTATCAAATAAATCTTGAAAGATCGAATCAAGTCCAAAAGGGGTATATTGTCTATTCATTTGCACCAACGGCTCCACCAGGATTTCTTATCATTGAGGACCCAACCAATCAAGTCTATATGCGATGTCATAATGATTCACTAACGAGAATTAACTTCAAACTCACTGACCAGTCCAATAATCTAATTGATCTACGAGGTGAGGTCCTACAAATTAGTCTGTTTGTGAAATCCTAAATTGCATGCAATTTCATCGTTTACGACTTTTCATCTTAAGCCATACAGTGTTATATAAATGAATTGAATTATATTTCCAGTTCTCTTGGAAATCGCTGATTTATAAATTCCTTCTGATACTTTTCGTCGGGAAGGCACACCAATATTGAAATACTTTCCAGCCTCATTCATTTATTGAAATACTCTTTCTTCGTTATTTTCTGTACTAAATGATTTTACACATTTTGAAATTTTCGGGTATTTTCCAGTTTTCCCTCGTTTGGTGTTTTCACTTTGTGTAATAACTTGTAGATTATCCAATTTGTTATTTTTAGGATTGGAATCAATATGGTCGATTACAAATCCATCTTTGATCAATCAATTGTAGCATTCATATATTATTCTGTGACTGATATTTTTTTCCCTCCAGCACCAAACATCAAATATCCTTGATTACTAACAGTACCCACTGTTTTTTTTTTAGTCTGAGATGTCTGACAATACTATCGCGAGACGCTTCATAATTGGTAATCACAGGATGCGGTTTGAAATTTTTGGTTCATTTATATACTATAATATTATTTGTCTAATTCATGATTTGGTTTAGCTATTACTTAGAAATCTTTCAATATAGTCTTGGGGCGTTCTTATGATTTTGTCTTTGACGTTGTTAAGGACGTTGTCAGAGTCGGAGTTCTTAATTCGTTCATCATAATAGCGCTTCAACTCTCCAGTGAGAATCCAAGGATTTCATGTCCTGATAGTGTTCTCAGTGATATATCACGATTAGAAGTTCTTGTAGGAGGGTTCTGAGCTGGAAATAACTCACCGGAAATAATTAATGAGGCAGCTGATATCTGCAGGCGGTTATTTCAAGGTGGTATTATGGATATCAAAACATATCGAGATTTCATTGGCGAGTTATCAAACGGGTATCACAGCGACTGAATTTACAATTGATAAATTTTTTTACAATTGAAAAATTGTTTCTGATTTCAAATAATGATCATACACTACAACCATGACAAACCAACTAGCGTCTATGTGGTAAACTCACGATTGCCTGTTTATAGAGCATACTACGGAGATGGTCTCGGTGATACCATTTTAGGATTATTTTCGAGAATGGCTCCAAAAGTGATGCCGTTGGCTAAACAACTAGGAATGAAAGCCATTTGATGTTATTCGTGATAAGGGTATTAGCAAAATCGGAGATTTCGCTGGAGATCTTGCCGGAAAAGCGTTTTCAGCCGCAAAGAATAAAATAACATCATTAGTGAAATCACGAAGTGATTTACCAAAAAAGAAACCGATACCGTTACCGTCTACAGCGGAAATGCCTGCAAGTGTTAGTAGAATTATAAATAACGCAGTAGACGAAAATTTAGCATCGTTGATGACTTCGTCATTGGTGACTCCGAGTGACCAAAATAACATGATAGCAAACATGATAGCGGGAAGTGGCTTTAAAAAAACACGACGATGAAAATCCTACGGTGAAAATCGTTTACGATTTTACGATTTAGACTCTGATAAATAGAATAAAATGTTCAAAAGGTCACCTGATCCAGCATTTGATATGGATGCCCCAGTGCTCAAGAATGATTCCGTACGCGATTTTCAATTTTATTCTTATCACGCAGCACAACCGGATCTCCGATCGCGAATTGAACTTCAAGTTCATGATACCAGTAAATATTTTCTACCGTGTGAAGCGTTTATCGAAATCGAAGGAGAACTTGTAACAAATGTTGAAGCTAATACACCATATGACAATAACCCAACTATCAAAGTCGGTTTTGTCAATAACGGTATCATGGCGTTATTTGAAAGCGCTAGATATCTCATTGATGGAAAAGAAATTGAATCCATTGACCGTGAAGCTGATGTGGCTACAACAATCATAGGGTTAGCGAGATATTCTGATGATTATACAAGATCAGCTGGTCCATCTATGATGTTCGCGAAGGATATCACTGATCACCCTGAACACAACCAGTATTCTAGAGTAAAGGCAACACATGCTTCTTCAGTTAATCCAGCACCAGCCGGAAATGTAAGACCAGCTGGTGATTTTGATGTCATAAATAATATCATTAACTACAACCTAGGATTTGCAACAAGCGTAGCAACGTTGCAAGGACAGCGTCGACAATTTTCATGCGCGATTCCACTGCATCATATATTTGGATTCTGTAGAAACGTCCGAAAAGTTATCTATGGAGCGAAGCATACAGTAGCGCTTGTACGAAAGGGTACTGATAATGATGCAATCTGGCGTGATGCTGGTGTTGCCGATGGTAAAGTCCATTTAACAAAACTATCATTGTGGATGCAAGTGTTAACTCCATCGATCACCGAAGAACAGCGACTACTATCATTTATGGATCAAGGAGGAAAGTCGTTGTTGAGTTGATTATCAGTGACTACGGATATTGAACAGGATAATGTTGATGATATATTTACTTGGCATCTGGCATCAAAACAAGGCGTTTCAGCTCCACGTCACATATTTGTAGCGTTACAGAATAATGCGCGAGTTGGTAATCAAGAACGTAGTCATATGATATTTGATCAGTTAGGTGTTAAAGAAGTCTCGCTAAGAATAAACGGCCAACAGGAACCATCTGAGGATATACAACTTGATTATACTCACAACCATATTGCACGTGTATACCATAACCTATTGTCGTATATGGCACGTGATCAAAATGTGGATACTGGTTTGCAAATATCACAATTGGATTTCAAAAGTCTATATCTGATTTATTACTTTTCATTGGAACACCTTGATTTGATGAGACAATCTGTCGTTGATATACACTTTAGAGCCCGTATAACCCGTCCTGGTGGTATTATTAATTACAGAGCGGTTGCTGTCATTCTCAGTGATAAATCAATGCTACTCGAAGGTGTTGGTGGAAGAATGAGAGTAGTAGATGCACCAGTAGAAAATATGTAATTGAAAATCCTTCGGATTTTTCCATTAGATCAATCTGTTATTGTATAATGTCGTATAGTGTTTTTAGTGTTGCGTTAACTCCCGGTCAAGTCAAGAAATTGCAATCAGAATCGGCTAAGCGATGCGGAACCACAATCACGTTGAAACCTAATCAAATGACCGGTGGTGCAAATAAATTATCACTGACAACTCGTCAAATAAAACATTTCAATGATGCACTAGTAGCAAAAAAAGGTGTTCAGATTACTCTTTCTGCGGCTGCTATCAAAAATATTATGAAAACAGGCGGTATATTCCCGTTGTTAGCTGCGATTCCAGCTTTGATTGCGGAAGCAGCCCCAGCGGTGGCTAAAGCGGCAGCGTTAGGAGCCGTTGGTACTGCAGCAGGAATGGCACTAAAGAAGGCAACTGGACAAGGATATAAAAAAAGGGAAAGGGTCTAAGACTACCAGGAACCCCGTATTCGTGGTACAGCGGAAAGGGTCTAAGACTACCAGGAACCCCGTATTCATGGTACAGCGGAAAAGGCCTGAGACTAGGACCGGTTTATTAGTAGAAGAGTCTTTGATTGAAGAGTCTTTGACTCCAATGTCCAATTTTAATTTACTCGATGCAGCTAAAAAAACTAGCGATTAAAGATTTCAGAGGTGTCTTTATGAAAGATCAATTACCACATCAACCAAACAACACTGAAACAGGAATCATTAATTTAGATAACAGCACCGGACCTGGAACTCACTGGGTTGCATACGCAATTGATCCACGTGGGATTGTCTATTTTGATTCATATGGATTAGCCCCGCCGAAAGAGTTTATGCGGTATATAAAAATCCTTCCAATGAAGACTTGGTATTCTACGCTACCAACACAAACGATGATTGACCCACCAATATGTGGAAGCGAAGTATTAAATGTCCTTGTCGCTATTTCTAACTCGTTGGGTAACCCAAGGGGAAAACCACCACATGTTGTCGTAAATGAATACACTAGTAATCACTGGCAACGATAGAGTCGTCAATAAAGATTTTAGAGAAAGAAAGAGTTTTGTAATAACATGTTTGATATTTGGGGGAGATCTTTGAAACCCAAACCCGATGGCACTGCAACAGGTGATGTAAAAAAATTAATCAAAGATGAAATCGCTGAGACGTTAAATTTAGTAAACGTCGACCCGAACGAAATAGTTGTATTTCAAGACAAACAGGGTAAATTGAAAAGCAGTGATGTGTCATTGGATGATATATTGGTTAAACAACGAAACGCAATCGAGGATACCGTTGTGCTATTTTCCGATCAGGGTAAATTGAAAAGCAGTGATGTGTCATTGGATGACATTTTAAAACGACAACACAACGCCGCTGAAAAGTCTATTGCGCTGTATTCCAGCGGTGGACAACTTAAACCAGGCGCACTTGTGTCTACGATCACCGACGCGATTGCCGCCCACGGCCGTGAGCTGGATGATCATATACGAGGTTATACCGCTTTTCGAAGAAATATCATTGGTAGGTTCTTTGGAACCCCACCTGTGGTTGGCATGACTCTCGCTGAAATCAAAAACTTTTAATCGCTTTTCTTTTTTAACAAGGAGGCGGGGAGGATGATGAATGAAAATGAAATCAAGGCAAATTATCTCGATATTTCTAAACTAATAGGAAATCTTGAAAATGTAAGGATTCCGCACAAGCGCATTGAAAATATCGTGTATACGATCAATCATGGAATCAAGGATTGGATAATAGACGATCCCCTGCGTTTTACTACCGTCGATCTCTTGTGGGGTGGGGAAGTGAAGGTTGATGGCATCTACAGGTTAACGTGGGCCTCTATCGATCAATTTAATATGATCATGGACAATAGAACCTACTCTGGTGGCGTCGCGACGTTAATTATCGAGACTGGCAAAACACCACGCTTTCACTTCGTCACGGTTGATAGCTCCACCATTAGATCAAAAATAGCCTGGTGTATAGAACTCGTAGATAATTTTTCCGGCTGAAGCAACTAGCAATTCCCGCTAACGATGGCGAATAATTTGAAAACACTAGCGGGTTTAAAATAACAATGACATCATTGACGAAGTCAACGAAATCAATTGAACCGATAATAATCCCGTTGACAGAGTCAATGGAATCACAATCGCATCGATATCGCTATGATCAGGTCAGAGAATTTCAGACTAGACTCAAAACCCTCGCCGAGGAGTATCAAATAAAAATAAAAAAATACCGACGAAGAATCACCGCAGTTGATGTTACTATGTACTCGTTGTCAGGCGTTCTCACTGGCGCCGGAATAATACTTGCTTCGGTTACAATGATTGTCCCGGTCGTAGTTCCAATTTGCATTTCTGCAGCGGCTACAATCGCGAGTATATTAACCGGGATAACAAAAAAAAATATCATCGTGCAGCCAGAGTAAACTGCAAGATTACTCGATTAAATTTCATACTGTATCAACCGCGTACTCGCAATTATCCTCGATGATATCGTCGTCACTCGATAATACAATTATATCAGATAGCGAGTTCTGTGATGGTCGGTATTTATGATTCCGCGATATCTAAATTAGAGCGACAACAACACTATAGCAACAATGACAACACCGATGGAATTAGAAAACACGAACCCAAAAAAAAAAGAATGATATCAATAACCTCAACGATATCGGATAGTGAGTTCTCAGTGATGGTCAGTATTTATGATTCCGCGATATCAAAATTAGAGCGACAACATGAGTATAATAACAATGACAACACCGCAGGAATTACTTCAACAAATAGTGGAGAAAACGAACCCAGTACAAACAAGCATGATCTCAATAACATCAACGAATCCAGAATTCAGTGTGAATTTCCCCTCTCCGGTCCCAGTGAAGGAGATAGCGTTAGCAAAACTACGTGTGTATCACAGTTGGCCTAATATCAGATCGGTAGCATTCGGTGGTCAACAACCGAATAATTCACTGGTATTTGCGAGTAAGAATCGCGAAGACGGGACTCCAGACTGGAACGTTGTTTCAATACCAACAGGGTCCTACCAAATTGAACAAATCAATAATGAATTCGCGCGTAGAATAAAATCGATTACTGGAGCAGAATCAAAAATCGCTATAACGGTTCAAGAGCCGACGCTATCATCCGCAATTGAAATAAGCACAGAAGGATACGTCGTAGATATCTATCAGAGTTCTATTAGAACCGTACTAGGATGGCCTGAATTACCACCAGGGGGAAAAACCGTTGATTTACCAGAACCACAAAAAACGATTATATCACAGACAGGATAAAACCCAATAATCCAGTAAAAAGTTATAAAGATCACCAAGTCACTACAGATTTTTTTAATATCCTTCACAATATAACGATCTTAAAATCAATGACAATTTCAAGGCAATGAATAATGATTTTTCGCTGTTGTTAATATCTCTTAAATCCGGCTCTCTCACCCGAGATGAATTTATCAGCGTCGTAGAAACATGCAACAAAATTATCGACGATATGGAAACATTTAATTTAAAAATTATTCAGGATATATTAGATGAATATAATCCCATATCGAGAGACGGATTTGCATCAGATTATAAAATCCGCGTTGAAGATATCCCCACATTCAAACTACCAGGATATAACGTACCAAAACTAAAAAAACTTCTCAGTGACACCATCGATGTTGGTTTTAAAATAATTCATGATGCATGGAAAAAAACAGCATCACCGGAAATAAAAATCCTCAAACATAATAATGATCCAAATGGTGGCGGCAGACATATCGCTCCGTTCAACGTGAATATATCCTCGGTGATTGCGCTCAATTTAGTATGCGATGTTATCGAAGGAAGCTATCAAATTAATCTCGAACGATCAAATCAAGCTCAGCAAGGATATATTCTTTATTCTTTTGCACCAATAGCCCCTCCAGGATTTTTAATAATCGAGTCTCCGGTTAATCCAGTCTATATGCGGTGTCATAATGATTCGCTAACAAGAATTAATTTCAAACTCACAGACCAATCTAGTAATCTAATTGATCTACAAGAGGAGGTGTTAGCGATTAGTCTGTTTGTGAGATCCTAAGGACTGGATCAAATATTCGGTTGAACTCGTAAAATAATTATTAACCCATAGCAGCAGAGAGGGCGAACGAAAACGACGCTGGCGTAGACGAGGAAGCGTTGGTTGTCGACGCTTTTTTACGATTCGACGCTTTTTTATGATTCGATGCTTTTTTACGATTCGACGCTTTTTTTTGGTTTTTGAGGTTCGCCCTCTCCGCTGCTAAAGCCACCAAAACGTGAATATCGTTTATAAGAGAATCCATTTTATTTCATAAACGTCCGTGGGATTAATAATTTCAGTCCGTTTCTCAGCACCAAGGTGCAACAATAGAAACAATACACTCAGACATTTACATGCTAAGACATATAGACTTATTGAACAAAGAGTACATTGTTTTTCGATCACGACTACGCGATAAATATTTCCAATCCGTTTCTCAGCGCCAAGGTGCAACAACAGAAACGATGTAATTGGACAACATTATGCTAACGCATATCAATAAACTCGAACCTAAATAATCACACATAGGACATGCACTCACTAAGCAGAACCCAAAGCAGTTAGACACCTCATTTGTTAACTCTAAATATTGTATTTGGCTTAAATATATTTATTCCAATTATTTTTCACACATTAAGTTTAGATAAGGAAAACTACTAGTACGGATTTGATCTAGATAGAACTGTCCGAATAACAAAGGGTACACTATACAACAAATCACTCTTTTCAAAACAAAAGGACAAAATTACTCAGTTATAATCAACAATAGGAAAAAGGGAGAGGAACCCCTCCCTGGGACTCAATAGTCCTAAGGGGGAATAGTACTATCCTAGGTTCTAAACAAGGGATGATATAATTCAGACCATTTGGCAACCCAGGCAAAGGGAAAAGAGTATAACCACCTAAGCTTTTATTTCGAAAACCAACTTGTTACTTCTAAGTCCTAACCAGCTCATGTGCCAATTCTGAGTATGGCTCGTGGCTGGGGTTATGATTGCCGTCATGTGAAATAAAAAAAGAAATTTTCAAGAAGTAAATAAGTTGAAAAATAGCAACAAACCATTGAGTTCCTTAGGGTTTGGAACTAGAGTTTGTGCAACTGTAGTAGTGGTAAATAAAGTCTACGCGTACTTGAATAACATTTCAGTTTAACATCGTTATTGGGTCGAACTTCTAAATATAATTTCCCGCTTTACAATAAGAGGTACTGATAGTTTGTTACACCTTACTGAAAACTGGTTACTCTTATGGAACTAATCAACTGCCTTACTAAGACTGTCTCATCAGAGCTGGACGGTCTGAAACTAGAGTACAAATACAGCTATTAATCAGCGATCTGTCTAAATCCATAGTTGCAGTCACTCAGTGGTCAACCTTCCATGCTAGCAGTCGAAAGAGTGATGGTTAAATTTTGACCATCGGATCAGCCAAGGTTAGCTACCATGGCGTCATTGGGTAATGTTCTTTACTCCAATTGCCTCTGCTGTAAATAACCTACCTGTGATGTCGTATTCTAAATGCCTAACCTAAATCAATCACGTGTCCTAAATACCCAACACAAACCAATGTGACGAAATATCACTTTCTCAACCTGTGTGTCTGATATATCTTTTTAACCCAGATCTTGTCAGATTTTGTATTATAAATTCTTACCCAGGTCTTAGTATTTGTCAGATATTGTATTATAAACTCGTACTTGGTCATAATATTTTCAGCTGATTAGATACGTTTGTGCTATTGTGATATTGGTGTACTGGAGCACCATGATATATTATTAAGTATTGGGAAATAACAACAATCTCCTTTATATATTATAGGAATGTAATTTATCCTTTGAATGCATTACCTGATCACATTGACAATAGGAAAAAAATCTTTTCTTTCTTCAATATACAACAACTGAAAAGTTGAAAAATTTACTTTTCTGTCTTTATACCATTTACATAAGGGAAGTCAATTTGCTTCTTGATTTCAGCCCATCCATCCAGAAAATTGATCTAATACATTGTACAAGTCGGTTTGATTCTTTATTTGAATCGTATCATCCAGAAAGTCAATATAATACATTGTAGTAGTATATTTGCCTCACATTGCAATCATTAAAAAAAACAAACAACGTTTTACTGGCCATTGATCCGAACAGATGTTGGGATGGTCTTTTGTCCATCGCCTACTTTTAGCAAACACTTTTTATAAGTCTAAAAAGAAAATGTGCTAGTCTGACAATATGGCTACTATGGAGACCAAGGTTAGTAACAAGACAAGATACAATAAATTTTACTTAATGTTGGTTATCTGAATAACATACATAAAACACTGTCTCTGCACAAGGTATTTTACTGACATAACACTCATTTCGTATTTCAGCACTGGTACACAGTACATATTTTCAGTGTTAAATTATACGTTTAGACATCACTATGCAACTGGTACACAGTACATATTTTCAGTGTTAAATTATACGTTTAAACATCACTATGCAAACTGTAATATCAGATTTAAGAGTATATAACATACTATACAACAGACTATTGTGTAAAATGAAGGTGTCCCCCCCCCAGAATGAGAATATAATTCACACAATGGTAAGTTCCATTCCTATTTGGAGAAATCCATCTGTCAGAGAATTACTTCGCCAGCCAAGTTTTGCTCAATGTGGTAGCGGAACTCTTAGTCATTTGACGCTTTACTGGACTCCCAAAATAATAATCTTGTGGTTCAAAAGACCTTACCTGTGACTATTTGGACAACAATACGAGGTTCCATCTTGAAGGCAGGAAACCCTTTGGAGACGTGTATCAGTGATATCTCTGCAAGGACATCTTCTGTCAAGCATGATTATTACAGATTTGAACACAAGAGTGCTAGGGGAGCAAGTATCATTGGGGGGTGGGGTGAAAGCATGAGGATCATTATTTATATATGAAGATCATTGAGGTTAAAACTGCTTTGAAATATTTTACATGGTGGCTGGAGAACCTATGCAGGAATGGGGTTTACTTTCTGTCCAATACCTTCACCTTGGTGACTTATCTCAAACACAAAAGTAAGAAAAAGTACTCAGATATTTGTATTCTTGTTTCAGGATTGTTTAAAGCGGTGTCCTGATTGACAATTCATGTTTACGTATATATGTATATTTACTAGCTGGCTAATACATGGGCAGACTCGTGTTTCTGCAAGAAGGAAAATACAAATGGAATGGTCTCTTTATCGCTTATTATTCGCTCAATAGACACTTTCTTGGATAAACCTCTGACGGATTTGTGGGTGACAAGGTGGAATGCCGAAAATTTCGCCTTTGTCTAGCTAGTCTTGGACACACTAGCTAGTCTTGGACACGAAGCCGTGAAAAATCTCTTTTCGTTTTGATGATTGGAATTGCCAAATGTATACACAAATCCAACACCTGAATTGTTTTCGTTTTCTCATTTCAGATAAACATTGCTGACAGAATGCAGTAAGTGTATGAAATCTAAAGCTAATTAAGATACCTTTGTACTGTGATTTGATGGTTTGAAATGTTCATCATCCTGCAGTGTTTATGCATTATTGTCAAAAGGCATCTGTGTTGCAGAAACGCACCATGACAGATGTATAGTCGGGGACCCGAACCGAAAAAATCTGATTATATTTCAACTGAGGAGGATTATCACGGCTATAATATAGCGCTATAATCCATTTTCCCTCTCCCCCTATTATCCCAGCTACTACCCCCTCGTCCTAAATTAACATATAAGTAACCGCTAGATACTATTTTTAATAATTTAAGAGCAATATCAGAAGCTAATAATACAGGATATTTTACAATAAACGAACCAGATATTACCAAACAGTTTAAAGCGATGAATAACGATTTTGAGGAAATTAGAAATGATCTTATAACGGAAATTAATACAACTCCTCCCTCCCGAAAGAAAGTCATCAAGTACAGCAGCAGAGAGGGTGAATCCTACAACATTTTTTGTTTTTATTTTTGATTATACCCCCTCCAAATAACACTAGACCCTTCTCGCGAATAACTAGAAGAAAAAAAAATGAGTCTGAAAACATGAGATTCGCATTCGCGAATCATAAAATGTCGCAACGTCGTTGTCACTCACCCTCTCTGCTGCTATGGGTTAACCGAATATTTTATCAAGTCCGATACGATATCGTGTCCTAGGGTCATGTAAATTTATTGTTACAAATCCGTGTGGGGCAGACTGAGCATGACTAAAGAAATTTCTAAAGTGATTGAAGTCCATATCAGAACAATATGTCTGCCAAATATTTCGTAGCGTATGTGTATCAACGCCGTTGAATACAGCAAGCATATTACAGTTATCTCTAATCACTTTTGGAATCTGAGTGTAGCGTTGAGTGACATAGATCACATCAGTGTTTTTATGCCTGCCTCGGGAAAATATTCTAGCAGGATTTTTTTGATTATCTAACATGACATCGTCGTATACCACTAAATTGTTGATACTTCCATCGAGGTCATTCACGGATGGCGCCTCGTCAATATCGGTTATAAATTCAATAACATCCTCGCCGGCAATCTCTGAAGCGTTTTCATTAAAATCTTTTAGCACTTCATAGCATCGTTGATCATCTACGCTAGGGGCAATTAAATACAACTTATCCCACTTCATCCATCTCATTATTAAATTGAGCAACAATTGCGTTTTACCGGATCCAGATGGCCCGATTATAATTGCGCGGATAGAGTTTGGTAGCGCTGCATGATGCTTCACTGGTTCTCTTGTTTTAGTCGCTGAAAAATCAATTATATTCATATCTCTATACATAAATTATGGATCTATATTGTGTGAAGTGTAAAAAACGTACTGGTACAGATGACTTGACGACGATTACAACTAAAAATAACCGATCAGCGCTTTCTGGTAAATGCGTACAATGTAGTACAAAGAAATTTAGATTTGTTTCTAAACCCAAGGAACTCAAGGAACCTTTAAAAAAAAACGAGGAGGTGATATCGCAGCCAAGCTAACTAAACTCCCTGGAACCCCATGGGCAAAATACCCTGGAGAAAAGCACCTTCCAGGATATAGCTACTGTGGACCGGGAACAAGACTTGATATCAGACTCAATGATCAAAATCAGCCCCGACCTGGTGAGGAACCAATAAACGCTATTGATAAGGCCTGTCACCTTCATGATGTATCATATAAAAGCAGTAATCTGCAGCACAGGCATCTAGCAGATGTGAAATTAATTCATGCGTTAAATGCTATTTCTGATAAATATTTCAAAGAAAAATTGGCTTCCTTTTTGATAAAATCGGCTATGAAAAGTAAATTGATGTTAGGTGCTGGTAATTAATAACAACATGGAATCTATTTATTATTCCCCAAGAGGATACTGGAGGGGTAAATCAGCAATCCATAAACTCGCTAGCGCTGCGAAAGTGAAAAAAAACCACTGCGGCTCATTGGTTATCCAAACAGGCACTATGGCAAATTTATCTACCACCGCCTAAACAAATCAATTTCTCGCATTTTGATGTGACCGGACCCAATGAAGTTCATCAGGCTGATCTATTATTTCTGCCACATGATCGTGGTTACAAATACGCATTAACCGTAGTTGATATTGCAAGTCGATACAAAGAAGCAGAACCGTTAAAAACAAAATCAGCCACTGAAGTAGCTTCTGCATTTGAAAGGATTTATCGAAGGAGTCCTCTGCACTGGCCAAATCTATTACAAATTGATCCTGGCAAGGAATTTCAGGGTGCAGTGTTATCAATAATGAAAAATCATAAAGTCACTATCAGACGAGGACATACTGCGCTACATCGTGATCAGGCCATTGTAGAACGGTTTAATAAAACCCTTGCTGAGCGGTTATTTGGATATCAATACGCAAAAGAATTCATCCAAGAAAAAAGATCCCGTGAATGGGTTAAAAGGTTACCAGCTGTGATTACTGCACTGAATAACGAGATTACTAGAACCATCAACATGAAACCTATCAATGCGATTAAAAAGAAGTCAATACCTGAAATGGAAATTCAAAAAGATTTTAGCGTTTCCCAACCAATTCTTGGTAGTAATGTCATTGTGAGGTACTTATACGAACCAGGAGAGCTTGAGGGTGGCACAAAAAGGGCTACTGATCCTATTTGGAGTGTTACTGCACACAAGATATCTAGTATAACACGATCTACGGGTAGACCTCCAATCTATAAACTGGATTCAACTGCCCCTCAACGGGGTTTTACTAGACAACAATTACAAGTGATACCTGAGGATACTCAATTACCACCGCATGGGCTTAACTAGCACCCTTGCGTCTATTGCACTCAAGACAAGTCAACATCACATTATTTCTGACATGACCGAGATTGTTATTTTTTCTGTCAACGGTGAATTGGCGAGGATCCTTATCCGAATACTGCCAACGCATTATACAATTGCAACTTGCGCAGTGATTATTTTGTTGTTGCTTCAAAGTGATTATTAATTCAGCATCAATATCAAATTCTCGTTGTTTTTTTTTTGTCTTGTTGTTTGTAACCGGAGAGTTTTTTATCAATAATATCATCTATTGTGGTGTCATTATCATCGCCAATGATTTCATCATCGCCACTGGCTTCGCCAACGACAATTCTTCGAAGTTGATTTATTTTTCGTACTCTAGACACTGCGAGATAGACTAAATTCGACCATTCTATGCGATTATCTACCATCCAAACAATTGTATCCGATATAGTCAATCCCTGTGAAGAGTGTATTGTTGCTGCATAACCTAGCGTCCACGGGGATTTATTAGCACGCAATGCATCTTCAACGACATTGATATCAACCAGCACAATATCATTTAATACGAGAATCTGTCTTTGAAATCCTTCGGATTTTGGTCCTGGAATATCAACTTCGATGTTCTGTTTTCGTGTATCCGATGGCCTATAACATAACGGTACTGGAAGTGTTGCAAATTTTTGTTTATGCAATTCAAATAACTTCATCTGAAGTGTGTCCCTGACTATTTTTCTACTTGCAATGATCAAATCGTTTGGTCTCCACATTTCCCAGAAATCATTCATGGGAGTTTCCGAAATTATTTCACGGGCTATTTCACACTGGATTCTATCCGGTTGTAATTTAATTAATTTCTTAAACTCTTTTAATTCATTATCAAGTGATCTATGATCAGTATCAATTTCTTCATAATAGTCTACAAAACCCTTTAGCCATTCATGGGGAGATGCACCGACAAATGGTGGTGGTTGGCCGTGATCACCGCACATGACGACTTTTGTATTCTTCAATAACAACCACTCAAGAAATATTTTTAAAACATCTTCTGACACTGTGTCTATTTCATCCCACATGATAATTTCAGGAATAAATTTCTCTCCCATGCGCTCAGGAGTCCATTTATCTCCCTTCCATCTAAAGAAACTATGATAAGTGCAGGCATTTACCCCTCTCTGTATCATTTCTCTTGCAAGTCTGTGAGTCGGTGTTAGCACAATCATGTTTGATTTCCCACGATATAACTCAATTGCCCGGGTTGTTTTTCCTGACCCGCCACAACCGTTTAAATAAACTGTTTTATATCTACAGATTGGATCAGAAATCGGTGGTGCACTAGAAAATTCTGAACACTGATTGCTTTCTAAGTAATTATTTTCAATGGTAACATCTGCTGATGGAATATAATCATGAAGCATTTCCTTCTTAATTCTCCATGACCCCCAATTCTCGTTGCCAGTAGCCTTAAAATCAGCCATTTTGCTATTTATGTAAAATGAGTCAGTAGCAACTCTAACTGCGGTGGTAGGAAATCTATTGATCATTGAAAACAGATTGATAGAAGCATAACCAAGCATAGAAGCTCTCAAATGTGTGTACTGCGGATTGTATCGATCAGTGTAAGTAACAATTGTACCCAATTTGGTTCCATAGGACATAAATGCGTCCTTACGATTGACATATAAGCCCCTATTCGTTAAATCTTTGATTACAAAATCGTATTCAGCATTGTCTATAATCAATCGTGAAGAATATCTCGTATTATCATCTTTGCCACCTTGGGTAAATTTACTGATTATTCTTCGTCCAAGATCTTTTGCTTCATTGTTTCTGATTTCAAATAACTGTCTGGACCAATCCATGATTTGTTGTTCATTAAAATCAGGAAACAGTTTTCGCTCTTCGTTAATTATTTTTTCTAGATCAGGTTGTGGTAACCAGACTGATTTCTGTGCTCGATAGGATATAATTGCTTCACTGACAATTAATGATTTTAACATCTTACAATCAAGCATATACCGTAATAACACTATTGGCGTCCAGTGTTTTTCAGACATGTGTTTACCAATCCAAAGATAACTACACGGATGAAGCCCTTCAGCCATTTCAAATGATGCTACACAAGCGAATCCGGTTAAATCGAAATGTGGCAGTGGTCCATTAATAGCAACACGGGTCATTTCGTGTGTAGGGTGTCCAAATCGTTTGAAATATTTCTCACACTCTCCATACCCAAGAAAACTTCCTGGATAACATGCAATCATATCAACTGAAATAACGGTATCAGCGGTGTATTTTGTGTTCCATAATCCTCCATGGCTGTATTCAAGAAAGGACAATTTGACATCTGATAAGAACTCACTTCGGGTTAGTTTCCACGCGTTTTTCTTTCTAGCAAAATGTGCTGCAACTGATGGTACTGTAAAACAGTTTGCTAATAATTGATCGTTGTCTTCCCCCAGAGAACTCTGGGGAGAAAATTCACTAGCTAGTTGTTTCATTTGATTATGCAGCTCTTCAGTACGGTACAATTCTCCGTTGGGCCTTACAAACTGATCAAATCTACATTCTTCGTCTGAAGTACTATGAAATAGCCACACTGACACAGAATCGTTTTTACTCAAATGGTAAATAGCATCAAATAATTTCTGCTCTGAAAAAAACTCTTCGGTTCCAAACAGAGTTTGGGATAGATATTTTACGGTTCTATCCCGTGGGAATATTGTTACTGCAGATGACCACGCGTGTTCGTTATGATCAATAATCTGTATTGGGGTTCCATTTTTATTATATTTCGATTCGTATAATACTTCTCCGGTGATTGTCCTTACCGATATTGGAAATCTCAACGATGTTTCTAATTTGGCTATATCTTGAATTGTTGCCCCATGCTGTTTCACTGTCAGTTCCCATTCGGTTATTTTTTTTCGTCTTAGATCAGTTAGTTTATTTCCCCGGGACGCATTTGTGAAGTGTTCCATTATTCGTGCTGCTACACAATTGAGCCCTGTCGAATATTTCATGGGTGCTAGTTTTGAAATATCAGGTTTTTCAATGAGCGGATAGATCCCGTAAACAACTGCTGTGACAGGATAAGATCTTTCGTAGTAGGGTTTGTCAATTCCAGTCAAAATTCCTGGTTTTGAATCCTGAGTCACAGTGACAGTTTTTTTGTCCTTAAGAATAGGCTCGTATTTGTCCCTAATGATCCATTTTCCATTATCACGGATAAGAAATTTTATTCGAAAAAAATTTCTTTCTTCCCCAAGACGTGAGATTATCACTGCTGCTTTTTCATCATTCATGGTAGCGTCAACAACACCATCAATTCGAAATGTTGACCAACAATGAGCGGCCCCATCACGCTTGAATTCATTAAAACAGTCTCTGATTTTACTAATCAAGGTTCTATCAAGAATTTTATTCTTTGGTGTATCAGAAACTCTATCAAGATTGAATTGAACACTTTTCCAGGGCTTAATTTTCGATAATCTCTCGAACTCCTCCATACTATAATTAAAACAAGTATTTAAATGAAAGATTTAAGTATAATGAATCATTGCAAATGGCTTATGATTGGATCAGTGACACCGTGTAACAAATCATGCAGAAATGAATTCTGTTGGTATCATATGCAAAGCTTTCGTCGTGGAAGCCTTGGTCCGTTACCCTGTATTCGATGTGTGGTTGGGGTCAGGGGGAAGTCGCAATTATGTCTTATGTGTGGCGGCAAACGATACAGGGAACTAAAACGCTATTATGATAAAAGAATAAAAAATACTGTCATTGACTCCAACGATGACAAAATCATAAAGACTCCTCAAGATTATATACAGAGACTTATAATTAAACCAAACAATGAATTAGAAAAATAGTGTTATTATACAAATGAACCAAGAATTCAGACCTCACCCGTGCTTGTTAATTATGAAGCATTCCGTAATGGTATTATCAGAAACCGCTGATTGAAGAATCCAGTTGGATTTGTGGTATTTGATCAGTCAGATAGATAGATTAATATGTGAACATTTAATGTTCTCTGTAGGTGTTGAATGATAACTTAATTCTTGAATAATAGAATCAAGGATGGTTATATTGATTCCGATTCTCAGAATAATTCTTTACCATTTCAAAAGAGACAGGACAAAAAATTCGATTTTCGTATGTCTATAACACCAAGGGAGACAACTCTTAAATATAACCAATGGATATAACCAAGGGAGTTATCATTGTGATTTAGCGGCTGGGTATTGTTTTATAGGAAAAGAAATATTTTCTTTTTTTTTAGTGTTTAAGTCAAATATTCTGTCTCACGTGCGATTAATGCGTATTTCATAAACATAGGATGTGATCCGGAGATGCAGGCGTTACAGGATAACACACGTGTATACTTTCTCCCTTAGATTGTGTTAACTTGTTTTATGGGTTATTGTGATTCAGCGGCTGGGCATTGTATTGTAAGAAAAGAAATGTTTTCAAACAATTATATTCTTTGTTTTAGTGTTTAAGTCAAATATGCTGTCTCATTTAAATACTGTGAAACACCATTAATAAGTAATTCAAGAAAATAAAATAGCATACCTTGCGGATTGCTGTATTAATTCCCTTTATATACTCTCTCCCTTAGATGGTGTCGGGTTGATAAGGGAGGGAATAACAACCCCTCCCACCTACTCATATATGTTTCTACTATTATGTGTAAATATAAGTGTTTTTAAATGTCTGTATGTAGTGAGTGTGGTGAAAATGTGTGTATGAATGACGGGTGCTGGGGGGGGGGGGTTTGACTATCATTTGTATAATTTAATATGTAAATATTGAATAAAGATATAAAAAAAAGAGGATGCCGACATGGCACCTATAAAAGATGTACAAATGCCCCTAGAGAGCGGCTACATCTATAAAAATTACATTACAGTATGGCGTGGGTTATTTCCCCCTAAATTGTGATTCAGCGGCTTGGGCTATAATTAATTAGAAAAGAAATCAAATATAAAATGTTTTCAAACGATTATATTCTTTTTTTAGTGCTTTATGCAAATATTCTGTCTCATTTAAATACTGTGAAGCACCATTAACAAGTAATTCAAGAAAATAAAATAACACACTCTGTGGATTGACGCTGCTGTATTAGTCACCTTATATACTAAATGAAAGGTTTAAAGCTGGGGCTTTCAAGGCCAATCCGACCAGTCAAAAAATAACCCACGCCATTGACACGTGTGCGTGGTTGACTTTTACTCAATCATGCAACCGGGTTTAATTTCATGGGCTGCTTTGATTGGTCGGATTGGCCTTTGAAAATCAGCCCCGTCGTTTCATGTTTGTGATGTCTGTGCCGTCCCATCATCATTACATCATCATTGAATTATAATCCATCCTTAATTAAGTTAATTAAGTATATGTATACCTACAATCTGAATGGAGATATATACGGTATTTGTGCTGTCCTTAATTAAGTTAATTAAGTATATGTAGACCTACAATTTGCCACAACACTCGAGTGGAAATATATACGGTATTTGTGCTGTCCTTAATTAAGTATATGTTGTGACGTCACCCCAAGCATATCTTCTGGGCGGTCTAAGATGGCGTTTGCCACGTTAGGCCTCCCTTCTGGAGATGTATGTTTCGGGTTTCCTTTGGGCTTACTTGGATGTGAAGGCAGCCAAGGAGTTCCAAAGATGTGTTGTCGTATATATGTAACCTCTAGGTCATTTCACGTAAACATACCCTCTTGTGATTCTAACCCGTTATTTGACGAGTTAGATTCACTCTTAGGGGAATATGTTTCCGGTGAATGTAAATATAAATGACCTAAAATAAATAACATCCATGGATGTAATTAGCTCTCCGTCACATTTGGGTAGCCCCGTATGGTGTTCAAAAATGAATTACCGGCCAAATAGTGTCAAATCGAGATCGAAGAAATCTCAGAAAAAAAATGGAAATACTTATAGAAAGAACCCTATGAAAGACACAGTGGCCTATATCAAGGGGGCCAAATGACTGATAACCGCTCATCATGGTTGTTATTTATTTTTGTCTGCATTTATATTTATATATACAGACTGAATTTTAAAAAAGATAGTTATATATACAGACTGAATTTTTAAAAAAGATATTTATATATACAGACTGAATTTTTAAAAAAGATATTTATATATACAGACTGAATTTTTAAAAAAGATATTTATATATACAGACTGAATTTTTAAAATATTAACGGCTCTTTTATTTTTGAAAAATGAATTAGAAATATGTATTATCATATATGAATTCTGAAAATATGAATAGCATCATAGTTGAAATTGGAAAATTGAAAAATCAGGATATTAAATTGTCAGATGGGTTAAATCCTGATCAAATCAAGTCGGATTTTCAGGATATAGAATACGGAGTTAGCACTAACAAGTATATGTTACCAAAGAAATATGCACTCATCAAAAAAATTCAAAATTCTATTCGAGACTTTCTTGCATTTTCCAGTGAAGTAGATGTGTTTGTTCCGTTATATACTATCGTGGAAGGAATACGAAAAGAATTGGGTAACGAATATGAATTGAAAAAGGAAGTTAATTCTAAAATTAGAAACTTACGAGCGTTAATTCAAGAAAATTAACTATTTTGATTGACCGGCCCTCAAAAGATTTTGTCAGACAGTAAAATCTCCTTGAGATTTTCATTTTTTTGTCATTTTTTGATTGAATCAGTGAAAATATTTCACACTGCGAAAATAAAATAGAATCCTAACTTTTAAGAACTTTTCTCTATGGAAATCGACTACTTGACCCTACGAGGTTTTTTGATGAAAATCGATGAAAAATGACCAAACATCACTGAAAACAGGCAAAAATTGATGAAAAATGGCTAAAAATCATCAAAAATGAGTTTTAACAGCTTTTCCTTATGGAAAATCCCATGTAAAATCGACTACTTGACTGTAAAATCTCTTTGAGATTTTCAACTGAAAACCACCAAAATGGCACCAAAACAGGCAAAATCAATGGATAAAAAATAAAAATATTTCACAGCAATAAAAAATTGGACCGTTAAGGATGGAATCATCGATGGGAAAAATTGTTTTACAATTGAAAAATGGTTTCTGATTTCAAATAATGGTCAATGAAGCATTAACAACCCGATTGGCTCGTGAACGACTGGATGCAATTAAGAAATTTATACCAATTCGTGACTCTGTCAGGAATAAACTGCAACAACGACAGAGTTTACAAACTGATTTTGCTCTGGGGTCTGAAGAATTGTTTAAACCAGTAACCACAGCAACGAAGGGGGTAGAGCGTGCTTTACTGGGAGATGGTCCCGAGACGGGAAAATCTGTTATTGGTGAACTTGAAAAACTAGCAGCGAAAACTGAACAAACTGAAAAAAACTGATCCGAAAAAAACGACTGTTTCTCTGTTGAATAAATTTACTGATCATGCTAAAATATTAATAAAAAAACCTATTTTATTGAAATCAAAGGATTATCAAGCCTTTGGTAATTTTGCTGCTCAAAGCTATAATTCAAAAAAAGATTTTTTAAAGGACGAGTATAAAAATGATAGAATATCAAGTAATGATTGGTTCGATTATTTGTATAAACTAAATAAAGGGATTGGTCGTTTGAATAAGGATGAGATAGGATACAAGGAATTTAAAAAGGGAATTAGTAATTATAAAAGAGAACAAATAGAAGAACGACAACGAGAAATAGAAGAACGGCAAGAACTAAAACGTCAAACACCAACACGTAGACAAACAAGAAGACAAAAAAAAAAACAACTACCACCTGATGATGATGATTTAGAAGAACGACGTCAAACACCAACACGGAGACAAAAAAAACAAGAAGACCCTAATGATGATTATTTACAAGAAACGAATTTAGAAAAACTAGATGAAGCAGCTGGTTATAGCGGAAGTGGACTGCACAATCCAAGAATTGGAAACACTTGTCCTGATAGTGTTATCAATGATATATCACGATTAGATGTTCTTGTAGGAGGATTCCGAGCTGGAAATAACTCTCCAGAAATAATTAATGAAGCAGCTGATATCTGTAGACGGTTATTTGCCGGCGGTATCATGGATATCAAAACATATCGAGATTTCATTGACGAGTTAGCAAATGGGTATCATAGTGATTAAATAACAATTGAAAACACTATTGTTTTTATAATAATGCTCGTACACTACAATCATGATAAACCAACCCTCGTCTATGTAGTTAATTCACGGTTTCCAGTTTATAAAGCATACTATGGAGATGGTTTAGGCAATACCATTTTAGGATTCTTTTCAAGAATGGCCCCAAAAGTGATGCCGTTAGCTAAACAGTTATCAATGAAAGCCATTGATGTTATTCGTGATAAGGGTATTAGTACTGTTGGAGATCTTGCCGGGAAAGCGTTTTCAACTGCGAAGGATAAAATAACATCATTAGTGAGGCGAAAAAAGAAACCGTTACCGTCTACAGCAGAAATGCCTGCAAGCGTTAGTAAAATTATAAATAACGCAGTAGATGAAAAACTAGCGTCGATGGTAAATCAAGGGGACCAAAGCAATATTGCAAATATGATAGCGGGAAGTGGCTTTAAAAAACTACGTCGATGAAATCCTATGGATTTTCACGCTAGCGTTTTTCACGATGAAAATGGAAAATCGTTTACGATGAAAATCCGTAGGATTTCACGATTTAGACTCTGATAAATAGAATAAAATGTTCAAAAGGTCACCTGATCCAGCATTTGATATAGACGCCCCAGTCCCCAAGAATGATTCTGTACGCGATTATCAATATTACGCCTATCATGCCATAGACTCAAATAGTCGAGCAAGAATTGATCTTCAAGTCCATGATACCAGTAAATACTTTTTGCCCTGTGAAGCGTTTATCGAAATCGAAGGAGAGATTATACGAACAAATGATACAGAGTATCCAGCTGGTACTCAAGTCGGTTTTGTCAATAATGGTATTATGGCGCTATTTGAGAGTGCTAGATATCTCATTGATGGAAAAGAAATTGAGTCCATAGATCGTGAAGTTGATGTGGCCACAACAATCATAGGGTTAGCGAGATATTCTGATGATTATACAAGATCAGCGGGTCCATCTATGATGTTTGCAAAAGATGGTAAGAATACCGCTGGAGGAAATCAATTTATTATAAGACGACCAAATGATCGTGCTGCTCCTCCTGCTGGTATCGAGAATATGATTATAAACAACGATCCTGATTTCAATCTAGGAGCTGCAACACGAAACGCAATGTTGCAAGGAGAGCGTAAATCATTTTCATGCGCGATTCCACTGCATCACATATTTGGATTCTGTAGAAACGTCAGAAAAGTTATCTACGGGGCGAAGCATACAGTATCGCTTGTACGAAAAAGTGATTATAATGATGCAATTTGGAGGATTCCAGCAGATGCTGCATCCCCCAATGCTGATGCCGGTAAAGTCAAATTAACAAAAATATCATTGTGGATGCCAGTGTTGACTCCAGCAATCACCGAAGAACAACGACTACTATCATTTATGGACCAAGGAGGAAAGTCGTTGTTGAGTTGGCTAACCGTGAGTACAGATGTGAAGCAATCAAATATCAACGGGTTATTCACTTGGAACCTAGCATCAAAACAAGGTGTTTCTGCGCCACGTCATATATTTATTGCGTTACAGGATAACACACGAGTTGGCAATCAACGTTTCAGTCATATGATATTTGATCAATTAGGTGTGAAAGACGTCTCACTGAGAATAAACGGCCAGCAGGAACCATCTGAGGATATACAACTTAATTACACAGAAAATCATATTGCACGAGTTTATCATCGTCTGTTGTCATTTATGGCACGCGACCAAAATGTCGATACTGGTCTACAAATATCACAATTGAATTTTAAAAGCCTCTATCCGATTTATTACTTTTCGCTGGAACATCTCGATTTAATGAGACAATCTGTCGTTGATATACACTTTAGAGCTAATGTGACTCGTGGTGCTATTGCTGATTATAGAGCGGTTGCTGTCATTCTCAGTGATAAATCAATGCTACTTGAAGGTGTTGGTGGAAGAATGAGAGTGGTAGATGCCCCAGTAGAAAATCTTTGAACGATTTTCTCGATTTTTCATTGAATTAGAATCAATCTATTATGTATAATGTCATATAGTGTTATTAGTGTTGCGTTAACTCCTGGTCAAATCAAAAAATTGCAATCAGAATCGGCTAAAAAATGTAGAACCACAATCACGTTGAAACCTAATCAAATGACTGGTGGTGCAAATAAATTATCGCTGACAACTCGTCAGGTGAAACATTTCAATGATGCTTTCAAGGATAAAAAAAGTGTTCAGATTACTCTTTCTGCGGCTGCTATCAAAAATATGATTAAAACAGGCGGTATATTTCCATTGTTAGCTGCAATACCAGCATTGATTGCAGCAGCAGCCCCAGCGGTGGCTAAATCAGCGGCGTTAGGAGCCGTTGGTACTGCAGCAGGAATGGCGTTGAAAAAGGCAGCTGGACAAGGATATAAAAAAAAGAGACGATCCGTTCACGGATTGGGTCTAAGACTACCAGGAACCCCGTATTCGTGGTACAGCGGAAAGGGTCTAAGACTACCAGGAACCCCGTATTCATGGTACAGCGGGAGATCCGTTCACGGATCAGGCCTGAGACTACCAGGAACGATTTATTAATTCAGAAATCTTCGATGGTTCCCATGTCCAATTTTGATTTAATGGATGCGGCTAAAAAACTAGTGATTAAAAATTTCAGAGGTGTTTTTATGAAAGATCAATTACCAGATCAACCAAACAAAACTGAAACAGGTATTATTAATCTCGATAACAGCACCGGACCTGGAACTCACTGGGTTGCATACGCTATTGATCCACGTGGGATTGTCTATTTTGATTCATATGGATTAGCCCCACCAAAAGAATTTATGCGTTATATAAAACAATTTCCAATGAAGACTTGGTATTCTACGCTACCAACACAACAAATCAATGACCCACCAATATGCGGCAGTGAAGTATTAAATGTCCTTGACGCTATTTCAGCATCTAGAAAACCACCTCATATTGTCGTAAATGACTACACCAGCAATCGCTTTTTAGAGAGAGAAAGAGTTTTACAATAACATGATTGATATTTGGGGGAGATCTTTGAAACCCAAACCTGATGGCACTGCACCACCTGATTCTGTCAAGGATGTAAAAAAAACTAATCAAAGATGAAATAGCTGAAACGTTGAACTTAACAAGTGTTGATCCTAATGAAATAGTTGTATTTCAAGACAAACAGGGTAAATTGAAATCCAGTGATGTGTCGTTGGATGATATATTAGTTAAACAACGAAACGCAATCGAGAATACTATCGCGCTATTTTCCGATCAGGGTAAATTGAAACCAGGTGTACTTTTTTCGACGATTACAGATCGATTTAAAACTCTCAACGATTCTGCGTTAGAACTAGCAACACTTCAATCTAAAACCGAAGAACACATAAAACAGTTTACCGCATTTCGTAGAAATATCATTGATAAATTTATTGGAACTACATTCGATAAAATTGAACTAAAACTCCCTGATATTAAAAAATCCATCAATGAGACGAAAACTTTCATCGAAGCCGTCAAAGGTGATTTTTCGAGGATGATAACAATCATTGAAAAAACAAAAATTCCTCATGAGAAAACCAACAACGTGGTATACACAATCCAACACGGATCATTTGAGTGGTCATCTACAAACAACAAATTAGATATCACTGCAACCGTTAAAGGGATTTATCGATTAACACTAGTAACACCATTAACTAAATTTAATATATCATCGTCGAGTTCATCCGGGGTCAATAATACGATTTCAACGATCATCGACAAGGATACAACTGAAAAGTTCACTATAACATATACTGATAAAAGTTTGACTAAGGCTTCAGTAACCTGGTATGTGGAATTCGTAGCGGATTTAAGTAAATCGTAATTGAAAACGCTAGCGTTGTTAAAATAAAAAATGATTTCATCATCGCAATATCGCTATGATCAGGTCAGAGAATATCAAACTAGACTCAAAACCTTGTCTGAGGAGTATGCAATGAAAATTAAAAAATACCGCAAGAGAATTACCGCAATTGATGTTACTGTGTATTCAGTGAGTGGTATAATCACCGGAGCCGGTATTATACTGTCTTCAGTGACAATGATGGCTCCGATAGCTTTTCCAATTTGCATTTCTGCGTCAACAACAATCGCTGGAATTATTTCAATAATCACAAAAAAAATATCCTCATGCAGCCAACGGAAACTACAAGACTACATAATTCAATTTCATGTTGTGTCCACTGCATACTCGCAATTATCCTCATTGATATCGTCATCGCTCGATGATACAATTATATCAGAGAGTGAGTTTTCAGCGATGGTAGATATATATGATTCTGCGATGTCAAAATTAGAAATACAAAAACATGAGTATAATAACAATGACAACACAGATGGAATTACTTCAACAAATAGTGGAGAACACAAACCCAGTACAAACAAGCATGATCTCAATAACCTCAACGAATCCAGAATTCAGTGTGAATTTCCCCTCTCCGGTCCCAGTGAAGGAGATAGCGCTAGCAAAATTACGAGTATACCACAGTTGGCCAAATATGAGGTCAAAATCATTTGGTGGTCAACAACCCAATAATTCCCTGGTATTTGCAAATAAGAATAAACCAGACGGAACCCCAGACTGGAATGTTGTTTCCATACCAACCGGATCATACCAAATCGAACAAATCAATAATGAATTCGCGCGTAGAATAAAATCGATTACTGGAGTAGAGTCAAAAATAGCTATAACAGTTCATGAACCAACACTATCATCTGCCATTGAAATAAGCACAGAGGGTTATGTCGTAGATATCTATCAAAGTTCTATTAGAACCGTACTAGGATGGCCTGAATTACCACCCCGGGAAAAACCCGTTGATTTACCAGAACCAAAAAAATCTGATTATGTCACCGACAGGATAAAATCTGATAATCCAGTAAAGAGTTATAGAGATTATGACAAATTGAATTTTTTTCTTAAAATTATAGATCCCGACAATAAAAGATACCACGTACTTCTACAGAGTAAAACCGCTGAAAATTTCAGAGCGTTCAATAACGATATTTCGTTGTTGTTAATATCCCTTAAATCCGGTACTCTCACCCGAGACGAATTTATCAGCGTTGTAGAAACATGTAACAAAATCATCAATGACATGGAAACATTTCATTCACAAATTATTCAGGATATATTAGATGACGATGATCCCCTAGTGAGAATAGGATTTTCAGCAGGCTATAAAATACGCGTAGAAGATATCCCCACATTCAAACTACCAGGATATAATATCTTAGAACTACAAAAATCTCTCAGTGACACCATCGATGTTGGTTTTAAAATAATTCATGATACGTGGAAAAAAACAACATCACAGGAAATAAAAATCCTGACCCATAATAATGACCCAGATGGTGGTGGCAGGCATATTGCTCCGTTCAACGTGAATATTTCATCGGTGATAGCGCTCAATTTAGTGTGTGATGTGATCGAAGGAAGCTATCAAATAAATTTAGAACGATCAAATCAAGCTCAGCAGGGATATATTTTGTATTCATTTGCACCAACAGCTTCTCCAGGGTTTTTAATAATTGAGTCCCCGGTGAATCCAGTCTATATGCGATGTCATAATAATTCATTAACCAGAATTAATTTCAAACTCACTGACCAGTCTAATAATCTGATTGATTTACAAGAGGAGGTTTTACAAATTAGTCTATTTGTGAAATCGTAGTGATTTTCGTCGTAGTGATTTAGCAGACCCTAGGACACGATATCGTATCGGACTTGATAAAATATTCGGTTAACCCATAGCAGCAGAGAGGGTGAGTGACAACGACGTTGCGACATTTTATGATTCGCGAATGCGAATCTCATGTTTTCAGACTCATTTTTTTTTCTAGTTATTCGCGAGAAGGGTGTAGTGTTATTTGGAGGGGGTATAATCAAAAATAAAAACAAAAAATGTTGTAGGATTCACCCTCTCTGCTGCTAGTACACAGAGATATGTAATAAAATTATCGCCGACATGGAAGAATTTAATTTGCGAACTATCCAGCTTATATTAGGTGATGATCACCCCCAAACGAGAACAGAGTTTGCAAAGAAATATAATATATGCGTAGAAGATATAAATACATTTAAGTTGCCAGGATATGTCGTACCCGAACTAAAGAAAAAACTCAATGATGCCATCGACGATGGTTTTAAAAGGATTCACGACGCATGGAAAAAATAACACAACCACAAACAACAACAATCCTCAAGTATAATAATGACCCAGACGGAGACGAGCGGCATATCGCTCCTCAAAACGTCAATATATTCTCGCTGATTGCATTGAATTTAGTATGTGATGTTATCGAATGAAGTTATCAAATAAATCTTGAAAGATCGAATCAAGTCCAAAAGGGGTATATTGTATATTCATTTGCACCAACGGCTCCACCAGGATTTCTTATCATTGAGGACCCAACCAATCCAGTCTATATGCGATGTCATAATGATTCACTAACGAGAATTAACTTCAAACTCACTGACGAGTCCAATAATCTAATTGATCTACGAGGTGAGGTCCTACAAATTAGTCTGTTTGTGAAATCCTAAATTGCATGCAATTTCATCGTTTACGACTTTTCATCTTAAGCCATACAGTGTTATATAAATGAATTGAATTATATTTCCAGTTCTCTTGGAAATCGCTGATTTATAAATTCCTTCTGATACTTTTCGTCCGGAAGGCACACCAATATTGAAATACTTTCCAGCCTCATTCATTAATTGAAATACTCTTTCTTCGTTATTTTCTGTACTAAATGATTTTACACATTTTGAAATTTTCGGGTATTTTCCAGTTTTCCCTCGTTTGGTGTTTTCACTTTGTGTAATAGCTTGTAGATTATCCAATTTGTTATTTTTAGGATTGGAATCAATATGGTCGATTACAAATCCATCTTTGATCAATCAATTGTAGCATTCATATATTATTCTGTGACTGATATTTTTTTCCTCCAGCACCAAACATCAAATATCCTTGATTACTAACAGTACCCACTGTTTTTTTTTTTAGTCTGAGATGTCTGACAATACTATCGCGAGACGCTTCATAATTGGTAATCACAGGATGCGGTTTGAAATTTTTGGTTCATTTATATACTATAATATTATTTGTCTAATTCATGATTTGGTTTAACTATTACTTAGAAATCTTTCAATATAGTCTTGGGGCGTTCTTATGATTTTGTCTTTGACGTTGTTAAGGACGTTGTCAGAGTCGGAGTTCTTAATTCGTTCATCATAATAGCGCTTCAACTCTCTGTATCGTTTACCACCACAACTGAGACACAATTGCGATTTACCACGAACACTTACCCCACATCGTATGCAAGGTAGCGGACCTAAACTCCCACGACGTAAGCTTTGTAAATGATATCCACAGAATCCACTTATGCACGATTTGTTACATGCGGTTACTGATCCTACCATAAGCCACTTGCAATTAATCATTATATAATAAATTCTTTTTTAAATACTTATTTTAATTATAATATGGATGAGTTCGAAAGATTATCGAAGATTACGCCTTGGAAAAAGGTTGAATTCAATTTCGATAGAGTCTCCACTGATGTACCAAAGGGTCTAATAAGTGATAGAAGCATGTTAGGTAAAATCCGTGATTCTTTTAATGAATTCAAGCGCGATAGAGCATCTCACAGTTGGTTGACATTTCGAATTGATGGTAGTGTTGATGCTACCATGAACGACGAAAGAGCAGCAGTGATAATCTCGCATCTCGATCAGAAAAAGTATTTTTTTTAAGAGTGAAATTCATTATCCGTTCAGAAACGGGAAATTGGATTATACGCAACAAATTTGAACTAATCTTGAAAGATAAAAGAACTATCACTGTGAGTCAGGATTTCAAACCAGGATTGCTGACTGGAATTGACAAACCATACTACGAGAGATCCTATCTTGTAACAGCAGTTGTTTATGGAATCTATCCGTTAAATGATAAACCAAATATTGCAACATTAAAACCAATGAAACTATCATCGTTGAATTGTGTAGCAGAAAGAATAATAGAGCATTTTACAAATGTGTTGCGTGGAAACAAATTGACGGATCTAAGACGTAAAAAAATAAACGAATGGGAATTAACAGTTAGGAAGAACGGAGCAACGATTCAAGATATAGCCAAATTAGAAACATCATTAAGATTCCCAATAACCATAATGACGATAACAGGCGAGATATTACACGAATCTAGATATAAATCAAATGGAGCTCCAATTAAAATTATTGACCATAATGAACACGCGTGGACACATGCGGTAACAATATTTCCGCGGGATAGAACAATAAAATATCTACCCGTGCAGTTCTCGGGAGAAGAATTCTCTGAGGAGAAATTATTTTATTTTATTTACGAGTTAAGTAAAAACTACCCCGTGTCCGTGTGGTTACTTCACAGTTTAGAAGACGAAGAGGGTAAATTCGATCAATTCGTAAGATCCAACGGCGAATTATACCGTACCGAAGCCCTCCACAACGAGATGAAAAAACTAGCTAGTTGTTTTTCAACGGACAACGACGAACACTTACTAACAAATTGTTTTACAAATCCGTCAGTTGCAGCTCATTTTGCGAGAGAGAAACATGTGGAAACCAACACGAGCTGAATTTCTATCAGATATCAAATCAAGCTGCATCGAGTACAACCATGGTGGATTATGGAATACAAAATACGACCCCAAAAGTATTATTTCAGTTGATATGATTGCGTGTTATCCAGGGAGTTTTCTTGGGTATGGAGAGTGTTCTGAGTACTTCAAAAGATTTCGACATCCCACACAAGAGATGACCCGTGTTGCGATTGTCAGTGAAGTGATTATACCATATCGAGCGCGGACTGAAGTATGGTTATCACAACCCGATAGTCTAGATAGTATAATCAGCAAAAATAGAAAACAATTTCCTGATCTAGACGAAGAATATATCGTGAAATGGTCCAAACAGATCTATGAAGTTAAAAATAAACAAGCAAAAGATCTCGGTAGAAGAATAATTGGTAAATTCACCCAAGGTGGAAAAAATACGAAAATAAACGATATTCTTCACGGCTGATTATAGATAAAGTTGAATACGATTTTATAATCGCAGATGTAACATCTAGAGGTATATATGTAAATCGTAAAGACGCTTTCTTGTCCGACGGAACCAAATTAGGTACAATTGTCACTTATAACGACGGAGAAAATCCTCAATATACTTACTTAAGGGAGCCTATGCTGGCTTATGCTTCTATTAATTTACTTTCGATGATAAATAGATTCCCTGAATCCGCGGTTAGAGTAGCCATTGATTCATTTTATATAGACGTAAAACAAAAAAAAGCAGTGGCTGAATTCACTAATTCAGACGAAAGTTGGGATTCATGGAGAATAAAAAAAAGAAATACTGCGTGATTACTCCAAATCAGCAGATGTTACAATTGAAAACAATTACTTGAAAAATAATCAGATATCAGAACTATCTAATGCACCGTCGTGTTCCGATCCAATATGCAGATATAAAACCAGTTATTTAAACGGCTGTGGTGGGTCAGGGAAAACGATTCGTGCAATTGAATTATTTCGAGGGAAATCAAACATGATTGTTCTAACACCAACACAGACTTGCAAGAGAGGTGAAACAACGAGAAATTAATGCTTGCACTTGTCACAGTTTTTTCCGATGGAAAGGTGACAACTGGACTCCTGATCGAATGGGCGAGAAATATATTCCTGAAATCATCATTTGGGATGAGATATGCACAGTGTCGTTAGATGTATTACAAAGGTTTCTCGATTAGTTATTGCTAGCGAATACAAAAGTGATAATGTGTGGCGATCATGGTCAACCACCACCATTTGTCGGTTTATCCCCACATAATTGGCTGAAGAATTTTGCAGACTGTTATGAAGAAATTAGTACTGATCATAGATCACTTGATAATGAATTACGCGAGTTCAAGAAACTAATTAGATTACAACCGGATAGAATCCAGTGTGAAATAGCACGTGAAATAATTTCAGAAACCCCATTAAATGATTTCTGGGAAGCATGGAGACCAAACGATTTGATAGTGGCAAGTAGAAAGATAGTCAGAGAGACATTTCAGATGAAGTTATTTAACACGCATAAAGAAAAATTCACAACACTTCCAGTGCCGCTGTGTTACACGAAGACAAAATATAGAAGTTGATATTCCAGGCCTGACAAAGTCAGGGACAGAGAAGCAGATTTTAGTGTTAAATGATATTGTGTTAGTTGATATCAATGTCGTCGAAGATGCATTGCGCGCTGATAAATCCCCATGGAAGTTAGGATACGCAGCGACGATACATTCTTCGCAGGGATGGACTATATCCGATACAATTGTTTGGATCTATAATCACATCGAGTGGTCAAATTTAGTTTATCTTGCGGTGTCCAAAGTACGAAGAATAAATCAACTTCGAAGAGTTGTTTTAGATTATAATGACACTACAATAAGTGATATTGTCAACGATGATATAATCAGAAAAAGCTATCTAGTTATAAACAGCAGGAAAAAAAAAAAATAACAGAAAATTTAACATTGATGCCGAATTTATAATCACACTAAAACAACAACAGAATAATCACTGCGCGAGTTGCAATTGTATAATGCGTTGGTGTTGGTCGGATAAAGACCCCTGCCAATTTGTTTTGTTTTGTTTTTGATGGTTTAACGCCATTTTTCAGCACAATATAGGCTATACATGGCGGCCAGTATTAATGGTGGAGGAAGAACCTGGACAACCCCCGGAAAGAACCACCGACCCACGAGAAGCTACTGGCAAGCTTTCTCACATAACTACATTTGCCGAATCTTAGACTCGAACACACGCAGACAGAGGTCAGATGGCAGTGGTCCATAACGGACAGTGCTTTAGGCCACTCTGGGCCCCTCCCTGCTAATTTATCGTAGACAGAAAGAATAGCAGTATTGGTTATACCATAGATAATGTGATGCTGACTTGTCTTGAGTGCAACAGACACAGAGGTGCTAGTTAAGACCACGCGGTGGTAATTGAGTTTCCTCGGGTATCACTTGTAGTTGTTCATGAGTAAATCCTCACTGAGGAGCAGTTGAATCCAATATATAGACTGGCGGTCTATCCGTGGATCGTGTTATGCTATATATTTTATGTACAGTAACACTCCAAATAGGATCAGTAGCTCTTTTTTTTACCACCTTCGAGCTCTCTTGGTTCATATAAATATCTAACAGTGACATTGCCAAGTATTGGTTGTTTTGATAAATCACTTTGCAGTTTGACAGGTACATAATTATTTTTAATCGTGTTGTTAGGTTTCATATTAATAGTTCGAGTAATCTCATTATTCAGTGCGGTAATTACGCCTGGTAATCTCTTGACCCATTCACGGGATCGTTTATCCTGAATAAACTCCTTCGCATATTGATATCCAAATAACCGCTCAGCAAGTGTCCGATTAAATCGTTCAAAAATTGCCTGAACACGATGTAGTGCAGTATGTCCTCGTCTGATGGTGACATTATGATGCTTCATTGTTGATAACACTGCACCCTGAAATTCCTTGCCAGGATCAACTTGTAATAGATTTGGCCAATGCAGAGGACCTCGTCGATAAATCCTTTCAAATACAGAAGCCACTTCAGTTGATGATTTATTTATAGCGGTTCTGCTTGTTTGTATCGACTCTCAACATCAACTACGGTTAGAGCATATTTGTAAAAACCATCATGGGGCAGAAATAATATATCAGCCTGATGAGCTTCATTAAGTGCGCTGACATCAAAATGCGAGTAATTTGTTTAGGTGGTCGTAGATAAATTTGCCATATCGCTTGTTTGGATAACCAATCCACTGCAGTGGTATTTTTCACCTTTGCGGCGCTAGCGAGTTTACTGATTGCTGATTTACCCCTTCAGTATCCTCATGGGGAATAATAAATAGATTCCATGATGTTATTAATTACCAGAACCCAACATTAATTTACTTTTCATCGCCAATTTTATCAACCATGAAGCCAATTTTTCTTTGATGGATTTATCAGCGATATAATTCGACGCATGAATCAATTTCACATCTGCGATATGTCTGTTTTGCAGATTGCTGCTTTTATAAGCAACATCATGAGCATGACACGCCTTATTAATGGCGTTTATTGGATATTCACCAGGTCGGGGTTGGTTTTGATCATCGAGTCTGATATAGAGTTTAGTCCCAGGTCCACAATAACTATACCCTGGAAGGTGTTTTTCTCCCGGATATTTTGCCCATGGTGTTCCTGGTAATTTTACTAACTTGGCTGTAATATCACCTTGTTTTTTTTTTAAAAATCATCTGCAGATTTCATACAAACAAATCTAAATTTTTTGTACCACATTGTTCACACTTACCAGGTGTTGATCTGTTATTTTTAGTTTTAATCGTCAAGTCCTTTGTGCTAGTACGCGTCCTACATTTCACACAATATATTAGATCCATAATTTATTTATAATAGCATGAATGTAATCGATTTTTCGGCAACAAAAACATGAGAACCAGTTAAGCATCATGCAGCGCTACCAAAGTCTATTCGCATGATTATAATCGGACCATCTGGAAGTGGCAAGACACAACTGCTACTTAATTTGATAACGAGATGGATGAAATGGGACAAGTTGTATTTAGTAGCCCCGAGTGTAGACGATCAGTGATGTTACGAGGTGTTAAAGGATTACAACGAAAGGACAACATAAATCACCGGCGATCGTATTATTGAATCTATAACTGATATCGAGGATGCACCGAGTATTGATGATATTGATGGAAGTATTAACAATTTTTTCATCTATGATGATGACATGTTAGACAATCAAAAGAATCCCATTAGGTGATTTTCCAGAGGCAGGCATAAAAGCACTGACGTGATATATGTCACTCAACGTTACACACAAATACCAAAAGTGATCAGAGATAACTGCAATATTCTTGCCGTATTCAATGGAGTTGACATACATACGCTACAAAATATTTGGCAAACTTGGTGCGGCGGTGATATGGATTATAATATGTTTAGAAATTTCTTTAGTCACGCTCAGCCTATCCCACATGGATTTGTAATGATAAATTTGCATGATCCTAGATCAATATATTGTATCGGACTTGATCAAATATTCGGTTGAAATTGTAAAAAGGATTGTTAACCCCATAGCAGCAGAGGGCGGGGGGGCACGACAACGACTTTGGCGTCTTTTTTTTTTTGATTTTGGAGGAAGCCTTGGTTTGCTAAATAGATTCTTTTTTTTACGATTTTGGAGGAAGCCTTGGTTTGCCAAATTGATGCTTCTAAAAAGTTGTCGGATTCGCCCCTTCTGCTGCTAACTTTAACCAGGACTTTGTTCTGGACAGAAAACCCATGCTCACATCCAGCAGTGCTGATAACTTTTGCAAATTTGGAAAATCCTCTCTGTGGTGGCGGCGAGGTAAATGCCACAGTTTACACCTCACATCTTGTTGGTACTTCTCAGCCAGAACTACTTTCTTAAGGTATGTCCACTCTACTTTTGCCTTGACAGTCAATAACAGGTTCTGATATTTTTTCTCTCAATACTTGTTAGTTCCCCATTGTACAGTTTTTGCTTCTCCATATTATGTACACAGTCTGCTAATGTCTTCATCTCCATATGTATCCACTTCTATTTTTGACCAAAGCTTGTAATTTGAATGTTCTCACCTGGTGAGTCAATGAAGAGTTTATTGATTTTGTCTAGGCTGAAGTTGTTCTTTGTGATCTGCTGATACTCCTTAATTTTATTGCCCTTCACATCTTCCTGGAGCTTTTGCATGTATGGAGTTTCAAAGCTATATACCTTCTGCAGATCAACAATACACAAATCAGTTTTCACCTTCACAAAGGCCACATCCACTATTTCTTTCTGGTAGAACTGGCTGAGAATGGTTACAGGTGCCATTGCATCCATCATCATGTATGTTGTAGAAATAAAACTTTCAGTAGTTATCTTCATCCCTCCAGCTTTGTGGTCCTTGTGACTGGCTTCAGCCAGGTAGGTAAGCAAGCTATCTAGAGTTCTCCATACAGCAGTCAGGGCACTAAAAAATAAGACAACCACCTCACTGAATGGAGCTCTTTATATATGATACATGGATCATCTAAAATCGCCTGTATGTCATGTAGTCAAGCTTTGTGTTGACTGGTACTTCTCTTAAAATAGTAGAAAATATCAGTCAATACTTACTCATGCTTTTTAAAGTTTTTTTTTCTCTGCAGCCTGAGAGATATACATGTGGGCAACACAGTGAACATTATGCATATGAGGATTTTCGCTTCTCAATATTAGCAGATGCTCCATCTGACCCCAAATTCATTAATTTTTTTATGTTGGAACACCCCTTTCTGATATTTATTTCATAATGGATGCAGCGATTCCTTTCCCAGTATCATGTAAGCATTCAACATTGCACACATGATGATAATCTGGAATAATGTCTTCATTCAATGTATGAGCATATATGACTAGCCTGTTGGAAATGTCAGTGCTCTCATCTTAAAAGTAATCTTGGCACAGGTGATTTCTTTATTTTAACAGTTACAGCATTGTTAGCAAACTCTACTAATGAATCCAGCAGCACACTGGCAGTCACTCAAGATTCATAATTGATATTACTCTGAGAACTTCAAGATCTTGAATTCCCAATTCACATAAAAGAATCACAAAAGACTTCATCTGCTGTCCATTTAACAACCTTCAGTAAGGCAGTTATAGCTTTATCTTGCTCTGACATGACCTCTGAACTACATTTTTCAAAGTTATTTTGTAACTCTGGGGCTTTTAGACAATTTGTGGTCATCAAGATCAGAATGTATAGTTAACGCTGAATTTTTATTGTCTGTGCATATCTCACAATACAGTCATTTTTATTTACACAGCCATTGTCATATCACTGCCACGAGTACGTTTTTAGCCACTTCAGCTGAAACTGTCAAATGTATGATAATTTATGCATTACTGGCGGCTGAGCATACATTTGCATCCTGAACATCAGGTGAAGAACCAAAAATTGCTGATCAGTCAAATTTGAATCACGAAGCAAAATATCCAATGTCCTTTGCTTAGGGTCAATTTTCATCATCTTTTTTCTGCAGCATTTTAACTGGAAACATATGGGGAACTGATGACATCCCATAATAGTATAATATTAAGGAGTGGTACCACATGACCAGAGCAGATATAATATTTGTCTAGACAAAACAAAGTCCTGTTCAATAAAAATCATGTTAAACATGTTGTTGTTCCTTCAAAATTTCTTGCATGCACGGAATGCACTTATGAACAACTAATGAGTCCCTGTTATTTATGTGCATGCTGGACACTGAGTGCAGTGGTTATTAATCACTGAATAACTGTAGTGAAGCAAAATGATGATTTGATGATTTTATTTACTTTAAAAAGTATTTCATCAGTACTTCAAACATCTGACATGGAAACTGACAAAGAAATTGATGTTCAACTCTACACTTCCTTCATCATGTTGCCCTAAATATTTGTAGTCCATCATGAACCCTCGATATCTGCATGAAAGAAAAACTTAAGGTGTAGTTTTCTCTTTTCTAAGACAAATATTTATCTACATTTTACACAACTGTCTCATTTCTGAAGAAACTTATAAGGCACAAGCATAAGGTACATGCAGATTTCATGATACTAATAAGCATAAGGTACATGTAGATTTCATGATACTAACAAGAATAAGTTACATGCAGATTTCATGATACTAACAAGCATAAGGTACATGTAGATTTCATGATACTAACAAGCATAAGGTACATGCAGATTTCATGATACTAACAAGAATAAGTTACATGCAGATTTCATGATACTAACAAGCATAAGGTACATGTAGATTTCATGATACTAACAAGCATAAGGTACATGCAGATTTCATGATACTAACAAGAATAAGGTACATGTAGATTTCATGATACTAACAAGAATAAGGTACATGCAGATTTCATGATACTAACAAGCATAAATTACATGCAGATTTCATGTTACTAACAAGAATAAGTTACATGCAGATTTCATGATACTAACAAGCATAAGGTACATGCAGATTTCATGATACTAACAAGAATAAGGTACATGCAGATTTCATGTTACTAACAAGAATAAATTACATGCAGATTTCATGTTACTAACAAGAATAAGTTACATGCAGATTTCATGATACTAACAAGCATAAGGTACATGCAGATTTCATGATACTAACAAGAATAAGGTACATGTAGATTTCATGATATTAACAAGAATAAGGTACATGCAGATTTCATGATATTAACAAGAATAAGGTACATGCAGATTTCATGATACTAACAAGAATAAGGTACATGCAGATTTCATGATACTAACAAGAATAAGGTACATGCAGATTTCATGATACTAACAAGCATAAATTACATGCAGATTTCATGTTACTAACAAGAATAAGTTACATGCAGATTTCATGATACTAACAAGCATAAGGTACATGCAGATTTCATGATACTAACAAGAATAAGGTACATGCAGATTTCATGTTACTAACAAGAATAAGGTACATGCAGATTTCATGATACTAACAAGCATAAATTACATGCAGATTTCATGTTACTAACAAGCATAAGGTACATGAAGATTTCAATTGCTAACAAGAATAAGGTACATGCAGATTTCATGATACTAACAAGAATAAGGTACATGCAGATTTCATGATACTAATAAGAATAAGGTACATGCAGATTTCATGATACTAACAAGCATAAGGTACATGCAGATTTCATGATACTAACAAGCATAAATTACATGCAGATTTCATGTTACTAACAAGCATAAGGTACATGAAGATTTCATGATATTAACAAGAATAAGGTACATGCAGATTTCATGATATTAACAAGAATAAGGTACATGCAGATTTCATGATACTAACAAGAATAAGGTACATGCAGATTTCATGATACTAACAAGAATAAGGTACATGCAGATTTCATGATACTAACAAGCATAAATTACATGCAGATTTCATGTTACTAACAAGCATAAGGTACATGAAGATTTCAATTGCTAACAAGAATAAGGTACATGCAGATTTCATGATACTAACAAGAATAAGGTACATGCAGATTTCATGATACTAACAAGCATAAGGTACATGCAGATTTCATGATACTAACAAGAATAAGGTACATGCAGATTTCATGATACTAACAAGCATAAGGTACATGCAGATTTCATGATACTAACAAGCATAAATTACATGCAGATTTCATGTTACTAACAAGCATAAGGTACATGAAGATTTCAATTGCTAACAAGAATAAGGTACATGCAGATTTCATGATACTAACAAGAATAAGGTACATGCAGATTTCATGATACTAACAAGCATAAGGTACATGCAGATTTCATGATACTAACAAGCATAAGGTACATGCAGATTTCATGATACTAACAAGAATAAGGTACATGCAGATTTCATGATACTAACAAGCATAAGGTACATGAAGATTTCAATTGCTAACAAGAATAAGGTACATGCAGATTTCATGATACTAACAAGAATAAGGTACATGCAGATTTCATGATACTAACAAGAATAAGGTACATGCAGATTTCATGATACTAACAAGCATAAGTTACATGCAGATTTCATGATACTAACAAGAATAAGGTACATGCAGATTTCATGATACTAACAAGCATTAATTACATGCAGATTTCATGTTACTAACAAGTATAAGGTGCATGCAGATTTCATGATACTAACAAGCATAAGGTACATGAAGATTTCAATTGCTAACAAGAATAAGGTACATGCAGATTTCATGATACTAACAAGAATAAGGTACATGCAGATTTCATGATACTAACAAGAATAAGGTACATGCAGATTTCATGATACTAACAAGCATAAATTACATGCAGATTTCATGTTACTAACAAGCATAAGGTGCATGCAGATTTCATGATACTAACAAGCATAAGGTACATGAAGATTTCAATTGCTAACAAGAATAAGGTACATGCAGATTTCATGATACTAACAAGCATAAGGTACATGTAGATTTCATGATACTAACAAGCATAAGGTACATGCAGATTTCATGATACTAACAAGCATAAGGTACATGCAGATTTCATGATACTAGCATGCCTGTGTAGTTTTGAGCTAAAAGTAAAATTTAAGTAAATAAAATAAAGGTTACTATCAGCTTCTTTTGCTTCAAAGGTAAGGCAGTAATTGACATGCATATCATCATCTAAAAAGTGATTGAGAAATGAACATCAAACACAAAATTAACCCAAGCCAATAAAGTATAAAACTTGAGCTATAATGAACTATTTCTGCAATGAGCAATTAAAGACAAAATTTAGTTAAAGTCTATGAAGCATAACAATTGTGATAGTGACCTATATTTTTTTAAGAGTGTAGAATTTTGCTCATCAAGATCCAATCACCAAGATTCATAATTACAAGCATAATAGAATCTATACAGGATGCATAAAACCAATGTAGTTTTGAGTGAAAGGCGAAAATGGAACCAATCTCAGAATCTTTCTTTGATTAAAAGGGCATGGTATAATTGAGTGCATGCAATCATGTAGCATCATGATGACTAGCATGAACAGTCCCTGAGAAATAACCAATGTCTGTGAAGCTTAAATGTGGGTCAACGTAACCTACATTTGTGATGCATCCCATCACCAATTGCATTCTATATATAACTATATAACAGTGGGGGGGGGGGGGGCATTTGGTCAAGAGCTAAATGGAAAAACTTAAAGGTCACTGGCCATACTCTGACATTTAAATGCATATATCATATTTGCATTATGTCAATAAAAGTAGTCATATTTGCACAAATTTAAAAAAAAATATGAAGCATAAAGATGATATAATAATTTAATTACTCGAAAATTAAGTATATAACGCTGTTACCTCCCCTTAGATAAGATTTCCCACCTAAAGGAAAAATTACCTGTAATCACACTGTATTCACAAACTACAACACAAAAGAGCATGGCATCAACTATTCACAAAAATTAGTTTTCATGTTTGTTTGTTTCCTTTTTTTTTTTGCTTGCTAGCCAAACACACCAAAAGTCACAAACGGGAAACTGCATAATTTACATTTGCATCAAAATAATTATAAGAATTTGATCAATTTATCATGATTACATTACTGACACATCATTTCCATACAACTAATTTTTCTATGACAATAAAAATTGTTTTTATATTTTTCCCATACATGACTAAACAAATAATTGAATACATGTGGAGATATCCTATAGGAATGCCTTACATTTGTTGGGAATTAAAATCTCGCAGCATGGGCATGTAAGATTTGAAAATGTTCCCACTTATTATTAATTTCAACATTATTAATTTCAACAATACATTGAGGTACATTTATTTAGGAACACGTACTAAACTTATGCTACGCTATTAATGATGAGACCGTAAGTGGAGCTGTTAAATACAACGCGCCGAGTCAGATGGCTTCTTTGACGGGAACACATTTTCCAAGGTGAAACTAACATTATCGTTTGATGTTAATATTTTCTAACAGTGTTTACAATAGCCACTACTTTGATCCTGCAGAACATCCGCTGAAGTCAAGATTTTATCAGGAAGAGGCCATTTAATTGGGGGGTGGGGTGGGGGCAAAGGCATGTGTTTTTAAACGTGTTTTTTGCTCTGACTTTTTTATATTAAGGAAACTGCCATTCCTTTTCTTACTTTAAATAATTCGCATCAGCTATAATGTAACATCTCGTATTTCAAAACGATGCACAATTCCCGCCTTATAAGACAGGCTAAATATGGCATTTTATAGAAGTTGTTCAGCCTCCGGATAAAAGCAAAAGTTTAATGAAAATGACATATAAGAGAGGAATAAATCTTATGATAGGGAAAAGCGTAATAGGACATTTCAGAAGACATGGACAAGTGGAAGACAAGACTTGACCCCTGGATCCCTTTCTGAAAATGGATCCAGATTATATAGAGAAAAAAGAAATGTTAATTGACTGATTGATGATTTGATGTAGGATTTATACTTATGTACCTCTGCATTTCATATGATAATGCTATTTATGAAACAAAATTGTTGTTAATCTAATCTCAATACAAGTGTGACATTGTTTTGTGGACAGGACTAGTACATGTTTGGCAGGACTAGTAAATTACTCAGTACACTAGTTCTTCTGGCTACAAAAAAAATTGTGTTAAATTCAAGCCCTGTATATATATATATATATATATATATATATATATATATATATATATATATATATATATATATATATATATATATATATATATATATATATGATTCTACAAATTTTTACACCTGCTGTAATGATAGGTGGACCAAACTTCTCTGGTGACATTAGTGTTTTCTTTTATATTCGACAGTTACTGGGAAAATTGTAGGCACTGCCATTTTTAACAAATTCTATTTCATTTGAAAACTAATCGACTTCGTGACGGAAGGAGGATGTAAAAAGCAACTGTCCTCAAAATGTCTTATGCACAGGTGGGATGTTGCAGTTGGTATAAACAGTACAACTTTACCATCCCCCACTCTATTGGACCCAACAGCTTCAATCCACTTTTTATGGTAAACATGGTCTTTTGGAAAAAGAAAGAACCCTTTTGTCCCATTATCGCTCTTTTGGTTACATCCATAAGCAACACAGTGCAACATATTTGTTTTCAAAAATTACGATCGTTAAGATGTATCATATAGACAGTTATGCGGGGAAATTCAACACTTGAATGGCTTGGTTGAACCGAAGGGATAAATGTACGTCGCATCCGTCTTTGGCACGTGGAAATTACCGATTGTGGATGGATATTGCAGAGTAAATTTTTTCATTTAAAACACGGAAATTTTAGTCTATTTAAACATTTGTTTGGTGTAAATATATGAGAAATATTATGATTATAATGATATTGGACTTTTGTACAATATAGGTGGCCAGTGACCTTTAACTAAACTATTAAAATGTGAATATAGGTCAGTAACATTCTTTTGAAGTACAGGTTTGGTACTAAGAAATGCTAACAATCATCTCTTTTTTTAATTGGTGTTCTGATACTTTTTATTATTGTAGCCTTTACATGTTTTTAAACTGCAGATTTCACCTGCTCAGAGGTTGCCCGCTTATTTTCTTCTTTGGCTCATTTGATTGGTCAGACTCACTACTTCCTTTTCTCTTTCTTGCAGAGTTTGATTGGTCAGGCTCTATCTGTAATTCCTCATGCTCTATTTTATTCCCCCCCACCAGATTGACCATAACAAACTGTGGTTTACCTGTAGTGGCTGTTACTGAGTCTTTTGACATTAACAGTTGTTTATGGCTAGTCACTGATGTATTCTGACTTGGTTTGCTCATTTCTTCAAATCTTATATTTTCTTCATGAACTATTGGAATACTTCCACCAGTTCTTTTGGGAGTGTATACTCTCAAATTTGACGCATCTACAATCCATTCCACCTTTTGAGGATACAAATTTACACCTCTGCGTTCGGGCACATAACCTCCCACTAGCTCACCTTGTTTGCCTACTGGCAGGCTCTTGTCAGATGGTGCAGGAACAGTTTTTGCTGGTAGCTTAAGAAGCTTGAAGCAGTTTTCTCTCACCATGCTACCTGAAAGATATTCGTGGTCAAACATGCGGGGGCTGGCTATATGTTTCAAGGACATGAGTTCACGGTAGAGTTCATTGGACATCTCAACACTCTTGTCTAGTCTGAAGTGGCACACAATTTCATTGGTTGAGCACTGAGGAGAAAAGAAAACAAAATGAAGAAAACACACAATGATCATTAATGATGCCAGTCATTATTTCAATTAAAATCTACACTTTATCTATTTTAATGATATTAAATAGGGGCCTAAACATGATGTCACTTACCTGACATAGCAGCTGAGTGTTCCACTAAGCAGGCTTATCTAGTGGTCTTTAGAGCACATGCTTAGGTAAACCCTCTCCCATTTTACTAATCCTGATATAAATTATCATCAAAGACAAAATCATGATTAATATACGGTTTGCTTCTTCCTCATAATTATAATTGCAGTTTTCCATGATACTGATGACAAGAACTCCAACAGATCCCAACTATGGTTTCAAGAACGGTAAGAAGTCCAGTCAAATCAGATGTAAGATGACCCCATCATCAATATCCTCCATTTTGTTGAAACACTTCTAGATCCTGATTCCAACAAACTCAGCCATTACATCATTAACTGACTCAAAATTACATCATTAGTGTGGTGGATCATGCTCTATCTCATTCAAGTTATTGACATAAGCCAATATTTCATGCAAAATCAAAATCAGATCACAATGTGGCTTACAGTCCTGACAATAACAGAAAAATATGTGGCATCCAGTCATAACAATCACAGCCAATCATGCAGCTTCCAGAGTTATAAGAATCACATTCAATCATGTGGCTTCCAGTCATAACAATCAGAGTCAATCATCCAGCTTCCAGAGTTATAAAAATCACATCCAATCATCCAGCTTCCAGTCATAACAATCACAGCCAATCATGTGGCTTCCAGTCATAACAATCACAGCCAATCATGTGGCTCCCAGTCAAAACAATCACAGCCAATCATGTGGTTTCCAGTCATATCAATCACAGCCAATCATGTGGTTTCCAGTCCAAACAATCACAGCTAATCATGTGGCTTCCAGTCATAACAATCACAGCCAATCAAGTGTTTTCCAGTCATAACAATCACAGCCAATTATGTGGCTTCCAATCATAATAATCACAGCCAATCATGTGGTTTCCAGTCATAACAATCACAGCCAATCATGTGGTTTCCAGTCATAACAATCACAGCCAATCATGTGGCTTCCAGTCATAACAATCACAGGCAATCATCAATTCAATGTGTGGATCTCATTCATTACTAAACTTGTAACATGAGCTTAATGATGTATGCATATATTACAAGTCTGATCCTCCCTAGTTGTAACTTGAACAGCCAACCCTTAAGATTTTCTCATTTGCCTGTAAGGATTTAATTAATAATAGAACCAATCCTAGATTGTGACAATTCAATATCAAGACTGATCAAATTCAGATACCAGATTTGGCTTCCACCTGGTGCAAAATGGTCTCAGTAATATGCATGGATCTCACTCATAATCCAATTACATCAAAGAATACCGTGAATGGATAAGCTTTTATTTCCAGTCAAATCCAAACTGGATAAGAAATAGTGCTTCAACTGGGGTAACAAGCTCAGCAAATTGGATGTTTTATGACACAATATGTATGGACTTTGTCCAAACTGTCCAAGATCTTGATGAAGTAAACATACATTTCATCCAATCAAAAGTAAAATCACCTAATTAGTATGCATGGATATCACTTGCTGAAATTATCATAGTTTTGACATCGTTTTGATATAAGCATCAAATTTGATCAAGGTCATACTACTGCTTCATTAACATGCATGGATCATCCTCTTCATCAAACTTGGATGAAATATACCCATATTCCATGTCTGACTGAAATAAGATTTAAAAAAATGGACTCCATATTGGCATAAAGCAACTTTTGATGGATGGATTCAAAATGAAGGCAGATACATACAAGTTTTCATAGCCCGAAAGGCAGGAAAATACCATAATTTTCCTTAGCCTTATAACCAGATCATAAGACTGTTTTCAACCAGGCCATAAGTTTTCAAACAGGTCTAAAAACTTGGGAAAGATAATCTGAACCTTAATTACCTAAAGTCAAGTTTCACAAATGGCAGTTCCAAACTCTATGGAGCGCAATGATTTCTTGTGATCTCTTACACTAACATAATTCTTAAAAAAACATAATGTCCATATTGGCATTGTAACAGCAAGCATCTTTCCAACCACATGACATACTCAAATCAGTGCACTATTGTCTATACTGTATTCTTCCCAAAGAGTCTGAATACACCCTTTTATTCTTCTGCACTATTAAAACTTTCTAAGAGGTTTAATGTCCATTTCATTCTGAAAATGTATCACTTGGTGGATGCCATTTTAAAAACAAATATGGAATAGCTTGATCATGCAGATGTTTTTTATCAAGAAAATGTGTCGTTTAAAGCATCTAAAGTAGTTCCTTGACAAACTCCACTGAATCTAATGTGACACCCAATAAAACAAAGACAAGACAGTATCCATATTTTACAGAAAACAATATTGACAAAATTTCTGCATTTATTCCATACGTCCATATTTTAACTTACAGGTGTGCCTGGTATGTGGGGCTAGGCTAACATGATGTACTGAAATCATTATCTTATTAGACTTACCATGACCTCTCTAACCTTTACATTACGTAACCTAAAGATTTCTTTATTACTTTCAGAGCATGCCATCAACAAAGTTTAGTCACTGAATTTATTCTAAAACAAAAGTATTTCTGCAAAAAACCACAATCAACAGGTCATTTCCAAAAACCATTCAATCACTTTAATTAAAGGATGTTGTCTCTGAAATTTATATGCAAAAATCTTTTTCTTTCAATCACAAAGACCTTTGACCCCCAAATTAAAAAGTTCTTTTTTCTATGTGTGCAAGCTTTCTACAAAGTTTGGTCCTGGTATGTGATGTGAAGGTCATTAAGTAACAATGACCTTGCCCTTTCAACTTTTGACATCAAAATTATGAGATTTCTTCATTGTTCCTAGAATTTGCTCCAGACCTGTAATGTCATGACCACTATGGTGGCAAAATAGTTCAAGTGTTCGCCTTGGGTGAGAAAAATTGCCAGATTGAACTCCTGCCATGTGAAACCAAATATCCAGTCTCTCCCCCACCCACATACACACAAGATCTGTGATGAAGTAATCTTACTGTACAGAAACCATTTTTATTCCTTCAGCCACTGTGAATTTGGTCTTTGACTCCTAAATCAAATAAGTGTCTGACCTTACCCCAAGTAAACTGCCATCTACAAAATTTGGTCCATGTCTGTGATGTAGAACTACTGTCAGGAAATAATTTTTTTCTTCAAAGTCATTGGCACCTTATCCTTGAAATTTTGACCACAAAATTCATAGGGTTTTTCTTTACCCAAAGAGCAAGACCTTCCCAAAGTTTGGTAACTATTATATTAAATTTGACAGTTTTATTTTCGAGTCAATCAAGTTCTTCCTTATCTCAAGTGCAAGCTATCCACAAAGTACAAAGTTTGATAATAGATGGTAGTGAACTCGTTTATTTTGTGAGCACCTCTTTATGCTTTTTTCTGTCATAATGATGCTGACATTTGACCTCAAAATCATCAATAAGGTTCTGCATTCACCCAACAATCAAGCCATCCACAATCTTTGGTAACTTTTGACAACAGACTACTTGAGTTAGTATTACTGGAAACATAACCAATAACAGACATACGGATGGACCAACTTTCTCAATTTTATGGCAGGCTAGTAAAAAATAAGAAATTTGCAAACTGGGTACAACAAAAATTCAGCTAATACATTTTTAATAACTACTTTTCTTCTGTACATGATTTTATTCACCAACGTTCTTAACCTCTGGAGGCTTTTGCTGTTTACGTATGAAATGAGAGTAGGAAACACATATTGGTGGCTTTTTCTGAATACATCTTAATACAAAGGCTTCCAAGCAAGTTTTCATTAGCCTAATGCCTATTTGTGTTGAAAGCATTGGCCCAACTTGATTCAATAGCCCGACTGGAGGACCGTGATGATGCTATCACGTGATTCGGCGTATTGACCGAGTGATCCAATCAAGGAAGAAAAATACAGCGAAAATGGCGGAGATAGCAAATGTGTATGTCACGTGTCTTCTTCTGCTGTCGCCATCTTGGTTTAAAATAGGCCAGAGTGTTTAGCACGGGTGACAAACGGTCGCACGGGGGTATCTACTTACTATGAATCAAGTACAGAACGGGCAGTGCGTACAATCCGGGCTAGAACGGGTTATCGAATCAAGTTGGGCCATTGTTACCTTCCATTGGTTATTTTGCTTATGCTCAGAAGGCGAAAAAAAGTTTTTCAATTTATGTATGGAGACAAATCTTTTTTTCAAATGCCCATGTTATCCTACTTTTTGCACAGGTTCACCTGTCTGTGTGTGCTTCAGACTAGTCTGACATACATCTGAGGCCATAAAATCTAAAATCTGGACACAAAATCGGATTCCAACCAAGGGCGAGTTTTGGGTGAGAAAAAAAAAACAAGTCCCAAAAATGTGTTTTTTCCCTCTGTATTTGTAGTGCATCTAAAATGTTCAAATTATATGGTATCATTGTAGAGCATAACCTGTTTACTTTTCTATAATACCACTCACTTTAGTGTATCATACATGACCTTGACGCTACATAGCTTGGCAGTAGGCTACTACCTCCTGTTCCATAAATGTGGTGCCAGGGGGTTAACGAGTTATCAAATATTAACGAGTTACAAATAACAAATATTAACGAGTTAAAAGTATCAAATATTAACGAGTTAAAAGTATCAAATATTCATACATTCTGTACTCTGTTATGCATGCATCAATGATCCTACTATGCAATTTTGTTTTAGCTGAACAGAGATTTTCTCAATTAGGAAAAAATATAAATTAGTAATCAGGAAAAAATTTCTTACTATTTCTCTAAGTATTCTGTCTTGAGCAAACTCAAATTTCTTTCTTTTCAGGGGATCTGAAAGAAGTATTAAAAGATATTAATAATTCAAGTCACACTTTCCAAGTGAAAGAGGTAAAAACGAATGCTTATGAAATTGTGATGATATTATTGGGCTCCAACAAAACTTAGAAATTCTTTCTAATAAGTCTGAAAATACTACTGCACCAAAATAAAAGAAACACTTAACGATAACTGATTAAAATCTCTTTGATGCTAGTATAATCAATTACTATTAATGCCATAAATGAAGTTTTAGGTCATCATAACACAACAATATGAAAGGCTGGAAAATGAAAAAGGTAAGCAAATTATCTTTTATGTCAAACATCTTTTATTCCAACAATACATGCTTGCTACAAACTGACAAATCTTTTTGTCAAACATTTTTATTTTAACAATACATGATTGCTACAAATTGACAAATCTTGTTTTGGAGGGGAACATAAAAAGAATGTATGTTGTTGTTGTAGGGTTTAACACCATTTTTCAGCACACAATAGACTAAACATTGTGACCAGTATTAATGGTGGAGGAAGAACCCAGGAAAACCCTTAGAAAGAACCACTGACCCATGAGAAGCTACAGGCAAGCTTTCTCACATACCCACATTGGCTGAATCTGAGACTTGAACCCACGCAGACAGAGGTGAGATGGCAGTGATCAGTAATGGAAAGCGCTTTAGACCTACTTGGCCACACTGGGGCCCCCAAGAATGTATGTATTTGCTGCAAAGATGGCCACAATTTTACTGCATGGAAAAAACACAGAAAAAAAGTCAAATTCTCACTACTGCTAAGTCAGTACTCCTCTCTCTCTCTCTCTCTCTCTCTCTCTCTCTATATATATATATATATATATATATATATATATATATATATATATAATTAATAAAATGGGAAGCAGATCTTACATTTCTTTCTGCCCCTAGATAGCTATTATCTTTTACTTGATTGAAACAATGTTTTTTGTTAAATTATGCAACATCTAAAAGGATGCCAAATTTGTGGGGAATGATGGGATGGGTTATTTTTATTAGAATCTGGTAAGTATTATAGGAGAAACATAATTTACTTAAACAAATGTGCTTTCTCTGGCAAATACTTGATCATATTACCATAGGATATTAGTTAAGGCAGGAGGCTCTACCTGTGTCAAGAAACATGCATGCTCTATTCTGCACTTAATTATAGTCTTACCTTAAAGATTTTAATGGCAAGTGAAGCAAAAATGACCAATACCTTTGGTCATTGAAGTTGTGCCATCATAAACAGGCAAAACCTCTTACCATTGAGATTTATTCTCTTACTGTTGAGATTTTTTCTTACCAGTGAGATGTTTTCTGATCAAAAAGATTTATTCTTAACATTGAAATTTATTCTTACCTTTGAGATTTATTCTACCAATGCAATTTATTCTTAATATTGCAATTTAATCTACCAATTGAATTTAATCTTACCATTGCTATTCATTCTTACCATTTAGATGTATTCTATGAATGATATTTATTCTACAACTGAGATTTATTCTTAACATTGCTATTCATTCTTACCATTGAGATGTATTCTATGAATTATATTTATTCTACTATTGAGATTTATTCTTTCATTCTTACCATTGAGATGTATTCTATTAATGATATTTATTCTACCATTGAGATTTATTTTTAACATTGCTATTCATTCTTACCATTCAGATGTATTCTATTAATGATATTTATTCTATAATTGAGATTTATTGTTAACATTGCTATTCATTCTTACCATTCAGATGTATTCTATGAATGATATTTATTCTACGATTGAGATGTATTCTTAACATTGCTATTCATTCTTAACATTGAGATGTATTCTATGAATGATATTTATTCTACGATTGAGATTTATTCTTAACATTGCCATTCATTCTTACCATTCAGATGAATTCTATGAATGATATTTATTCTATAATTGAGATTTATTGTTAACATTGCCATTCATTCTTACCATTCAGATGTATTCTTTGAATGATATTTATTCTACGACCGAGATTTTTTCTAAACATTGCTATTCATTCTTACCATTCAGATGTATTCTATGAATGTTATTTATTCTACTATTGAGATTTATTCTTAACATTGCTATTCATTCTTACCATTTAGATTTATTTGTACCATTGAGATTTATTCTATTATTAATATTTGTTCTATCATTGAGATTTATTCTTACCATTTACATTTATTCTTACTATTGTGATTTAGGAGGCCCCGAGTAGTCTAAAGCACTCTCCGTTACAGATCAATGCCATCTCACATGTCTGTGTGAGTTCGAGTCTCAGATTCGGCCAATGTGGGTATGTGAGAAAGCTTGCCAGTAGCTTCTTGAGGGTTGGTGGTTCTTTCTGAGGCTTTTCTGGGTTCTTCCTCCTCCAATAATACTGGCCACCATGTATAGCCTATCTTGTGCTGAAAAATGGTGTTAAACCATAAAACAACAACATCATTGTGATTTTTTCTTACCATTGAGATTTATTCTTACCAATTTCATTTATTCTTATCATTGTGATTTTTTCTTACCATTGAAAATTCTGATGGTGAAAATATCTGTATCTGTTAGGCTCCGTTCAGTGATTCCAATGTTTGTAAGTTTACCTATCAGAATCTGAGTCTGGTCACTAAGCCAATTTCCTGTCTTAATCATGACTCCACAACCTGAATGCATCAAGAAAAAACAATAACAAGATAAATGTCATTTCAGGAAAACAAAGTCGCAAACAGATAATACAGCACAAAATGGTTACAGCATATTCAGAGTTGGTGGCATGTCCGTCTTGTAATTAATGAGCACAGTTGGTTGAGTGTCAGACTTTTGATCAATGGTTACAGCTGGTAGAGTGTCAAATTTGTAATTAATGATCACAGGTGGTAGAGTGTCAGACTTGTTATTAATGGTCACAGTTGGTACAGTGTCAGACTTTTTGTAATCAATGATCACAGCTGGAAGAGTGTCAAATATTTAATTAATGATCACAGCTGGTAGAGTGTCAGACTTGTAATTAATGGTCACAGTTGGAAGAGTGTCAGACTTGTAATCAATGATCATAGTTGGTAGAGTGTCAGACTTGTAATCAATGATCACAGCTGGTAGAGTGTCAGACTTGTAATTAATGGTCACAGTTGGAAGAGTGTCAGACTTGTAATCAATGATCACAGCTGGTAGAGTGTCAAACTTGTAATTAATGGTCACAATTGGTAGAGTCTCAGACTTGTAATTAATGGTCACAATTGGTAGAGTGTAAGACTTCTAATTAATGGTCACAGGTGGTAGAGTGTCAGACTTGTAATATATTGGTTTGTAAGTGACGTGTGTGATTTGGATTTTTAACATAGCTTCAACAATTTTTTGGTCTTATTGCTACGATGTCTGGAGTGACAGTTTATAGTGATGTCTAGCACTGGGTATCATGCCGCAGACATGTAATATGATGTCCCACCCAGTCATATTATCCTGACACCAGGCCAACCAACACTAACCTCTAAATGCTAATGACAAGTGAGGCAGTTATTAGCACCATTTTTATAAGTCTTTGGTATGACTCTGCTGGGGATAGAACCCATGACCTCCCACATCTGATGGTGGAGTGTAAGACTTGTAATCCAATGGTCACAGTTCATAGAATGTCAGACATGGGATCCAATGGTTGCAGCTGGTAGAATGACTGGTTTCTAATTTAATGGTTACAGTTGGTAGAATGTCAAACTTGTAATCACAGTTACCCAAATGCATGATGTGAAACTTTTGATATTTCAATGGGTACATGGTTTCTACTTTTTCCATGCATGACACTTGACTTGAAAAACTATTTGGTATTTCAGTGGGTATATGGTTTCCATTTATTTTCTCTCACCAATCCAGTAAAATTCATTTACAGTGACCAGTTAAATTATTTTTTACATTCACTCAAAATGCCTCCCAGCTGTTGATGTACAAATAAATCCAAAAGCCATTAAGCAACTACTGAAAGAGCTGTTGATTTAAAAATAAATCCAAAAGCCTTTAAGGCTAAATTCTACTGAAAGTGCTGTTGATGTACAAATAAATCTGAAAGCTAATAAGGTCAACTACTGAAAGCTGTTGATTTAAAAAAAATTCCAAAAGCTATTAAGAAATGTCAACTACTGAAACAGTTATTGACTAAAAATAAATCCAAAAGCTATTAAGAAACATCAACTACTGGAAAACTATTGACTAGAAATAAATCCAAAAGCTATTAAGAAACATCAACTACTGGAAAACTATTGACTAGAAATAAATCCAAAAGCTATTAAGAAACATCAACTACTGGAAAACTATTGACTAGAAATAAATCCAAAAGCTATTAAGAAACATCAACTACTGGAAAACTATTGACTAGAAATAAATCCAAAAGCTATTAAGAAACATCAACTACTGGAAAACTATAGACTAGAAATAAATCCAAAAGCTATTAAGAAACTGCACTTGTTGGCATCAATACACATCCCTCATAAATAATGTTGTTGCTGCTAAACCATATGACAATGTTTTTATATAGTAATCTGCAGTGTATGGTGGTAAGCTCAATAGAAGAAAAAAGGATAATAAAATAGAAAGTCAGGGTCTATGACAGCCTGCATCATGGGGTCTAATTCAATCAAACTGCAATGTAAACCCTAACTAAGCCTAAAGGGAAAAAAAAGTGAAAACAAACCGCCACAAATGTTGGAATACTAGAGAGCATTGTAAACAGCTGCTAATGTAATTGCAAATTAATAATGGAAATAAAACATGCTAATTCATACCTACAAGGGAAACAAAAACATAATTTAAAATGATTAAGAAAACTGTTGCAGGATTTAGTTGTATATTAGCCTAACATAATGTTGTGCATACTGTAACATCATAATCCTTTAGTTAGCATTTGCATAAGAGATGAAATCAAAATTTATCTACCTGATGTAGGTGATCTTTAAGTGCTTCCATTTTTTATTAAGTATTTCCCCAATCTGCAAATTCTCTCAGTTGATACATTCTGGACTGGACAAGACTAGATCTACAATGTTTGTACTACTAAAGATTATGAGTGAATAGCATACTCCTATCTAACAACGTATAATGTAAGACGGGTCTACCAAAATATTAAGAATCAAATCTCCAGGTCAACCAACAATATATAATGTCTCAATCTCCAGGTCAACTGACAACATGTAATGTATCAAATTTCCAAGTCTTAAAACAACATATTACGTATGAAATTGCTAGGTCGACAAAAAACATAATGTATAAAAAAATCTCCAGATATGCCACTAACATATAATATATAAAATCTCTCCATCTGCCAAAACTGTATAAAATCTAGAGATCTACCAACAACATATAATGTATCAAATCTCCAAGTCTACCAACAACATATAATGTATAAAATCTACAGGTCTATAAACATCATATTAAGAATCAAATCTCCGGGTCAACCAACAATATATAATGTATCAATCTCCAAGTCAACTAACATGCAATTTATCAAATTTCCAAGTCTAAAAACAACATATCATGTACAAAATCACCATGACAACCAAAGATATAATGTATAAAATATCCAGATCTGCCAACAACAACATGTATGAAATCTCCAGGTCTACCAACAACATAATGTATCAAGTTTCCACATCTGCCAAAACTGTATCAGATCTAGAGATCTACCAAAAACATAATATGTATCAAATATGTCTGCCAACAACTTGTATCAAATCTAGAGGTCTACCAACAGCATATAATGTATCAAAATCTCTGTCTACTAACAACATATAATGTATCAAATATGTCTGCCAAAAACTTGTATCAAATGTAGAGGTCTACCAACAACATATAATGTATCAAATATGTCTGCCAAAAACTTGTATCAAATGTAGAGGTCTACCAACAACATATAATGTATCAAATATGTCTGCCAAAAACTTGTATCAAATGTAGAGGTCTACCAACAACATATAATGTATCACATATGTCTGCCAAAAACTTGTATCAAATGTAGAGGTCTACCAACAACATATTATGCTCTTGACCCAGATTCATCTGACAATAGGATTATAACATACACCATACACTTATCAGATGGTAGATTCTAACATAGACCCAGTGGGTCATGAGACCAAATTAGTGACCTTATATAACATGCAGAAGAGCTATCTATATCCAATAGTTTACAGGACTGGATTCTTTAACATTATGTAATAGAAATTTCATGTATAATGTACCACAATACAAGCTGACCTCACCTATAACATGGTACAGTTTATGGCTACTTTAATACAAACAGACTCTCCAGTAACATGGTACATGTGTATGGCTACTTGAATACAAATTGACCTCACCAATAACAAGGTACACTTGTATGGCTACTTGAATACAAGCAGACCCTCAAAAAATGGTTCACATGTATTGCTACCTGAATACAAATTGACCAAGCCAATAAGATGGTGCACTTGTATGGCTGCTTGAATACAAGCAGACTCTCCGTTAATATGGTACACATGTAAGGCTACATGAATACAAACTGACCTCACCAATAACATTGTACACTTGTATGGCTACTTGAATACACACTTACTCTGTATTAACATGGTACACATGCATGGCTCCTTGAATACACGCTGATTCTATATGAACAACATGGTACACATGTATAGCTACTTGAATATAAATTGACCTCACTAATAACATGGTATACCTGTATGGCTACTTAAATACAAGCTGGCCTTGCTAATAATATGGTACACTTGCATGGCTACTTGAATACAAGCTGACCGCACTAGGTACCATGTTAACCTTGTATTGCTACTTGAACAGTGTTATTGTCAGGAATCACCATACAGGTATAATGTACACTATAAGTTGACCTTAGCAAAATGTTGGCCTTGTATTGCTACTTGAACAGTGTCATTGTCAGGAATCACTGTACAGACACAGTGCAACCCTGCTATAATGTGAATTCGGATATAACGCGGTCATGGCGTGGCTCCCAAAATTCCGTATATTCATTTGCATATGAAAAAATATTCTGGGGTTCAAAGTTTATTATGGGAAGAGATCGCATATGAAGTTGAATTTAATACTATCGTGCTGTGGTCCCTGCAATTTTGATTACATGTATGGGAATTTTTTTTAAGTACGAGAAATAGTGTGTAAAATGTTTATTATCATTTTGGGGAAGAGTTCTAGTATGAATCTGAATATAATACAATCGTTGCGTAGCTCCTGAAATTTAACAATTTCACCAGTTTCGTGAAGTGTTATGCCAAAATAAACATTATTTTAAATATTTCTGGTTACTGATATATGAGTAAAGCCAGTAAGTCGTCTTTGTGATTCTCTTCAATTAATTCTGTATACAATCGTTGCACAAACAATAACCGACATGTGCGTTTTTTCCCCACTGCATACATATACACAACCAAGCAGAAAGTACGAAAAATAAAGTGCAAAACGTTTATTCTAGGATCATGTAGGGCTTTGCCAATGTCGCAAACTGTGATTTTATTTTCCTTATTGGCGGCAAAATATACCATATGGCGACTTTTTATTATCGACATTGTTGGCTGTTTAAACTTGTATATACAACCATTAGTTTGGAGTGGAGAAATTCAGAGGCCCCATGAAAGGTAACCGCAAACTTGATATAAAATGCACAGAACTTTATCTATTGTTACATAAACAATTTATTTGTACTGTGTTACGGCTATTGGATTTAAATTATTTATATTTAATTGTCAAATCCAAATTTGTCATTTAGGGTTTAATATTCATTAATTGGGAGATTATTCTAGAAAATTCAGGCTGACCTAGACTCTAGCTGTAAACACAGGTTGACCTTGGCTTGTTGACCATTTCTGACCCTTCTTTAGAGAGCGTAAACAAGCCTTGGAAATGATTGGCTAGATCCAAAAATATCTTTTTATTTTTAGTAATTAGTGGCTGTTTTTCTGGATCATTTTATTATTACGTGACTTGGTGAAGGTAGCTTCTTTCTTCGACTTTCCAGAAAATCACGTGATCCCTTGTTTACATTAGAAAACGGGTATTTAAATCATTGTACTGGGATAGAGATTCAGTAGAATCTGGGCTTTTAAAGTTAATAGTTGTGTTTTCTTTTTGAGTTATAATTTTAATTACCTTGTACTGGACATTGTGTCATTTCGTGGTAGCAAGAGGAATTATTTGGAAAAGAACCTGTGTTCATAATTTCATTTGGATGATTATAAAACAAGAATTGCATCACGTGACATTGTCAGCCATTTTGGATTACATCGTCAAGATTCGAACCTGGAACTATTAGAACATTTATTTATCAGGACTCTTGCAAATTCCATTAGTGGATTATTTTGTGAATTCCATATTGGATTAATGTTGAATTTGATTCTCTAAAACCGTAAGTTTATTTATTTTATGAAAACAATTGTACTTAATAAATTCATTGTTAAAGTTTTACAAGCTTGTTGGTTTTCACTCCTTCCGTGTTGCTGCTTATTCGAGCCTAAGCACGTAACAACTGACAAACCATCTTAACAGCATATTGTTACATCATAATCTGCTTAATATGCTGACATTGAACATGAGTACTGTATGTTTTGAGATATTTTCTTCTTTTTCTTTCTTTCTTGTTGACATTTCTGGTAGCAGAGATCAACAGGACGAAGCATTGTCTCATAATCTATCTTTGTCGGATTTTCAGCCGCTTGCTAGTAATTAATATATTTACTGATATTTATTTATATGTGGATGGTAAGTAAAATTCCTCTTCTTTCCATTCAGAATTAAATCCTTCAGAACACCCACATTTTTTGTAATAATCCATGTAATCAGACCAGAGCACATGCGTCTCTATCACACGTTGACCCTTTGTTAAAATTCTGACGCATAAGTGCAAGGCAGCATCACTTCGCTACCACAAATGTAAAAAAAATTTAAAAAATAACATCTTGTAGTCTATTCAGTAGGCAGGAGGAACTGTAACTACAATCGACCAAACGATGACAACTTCATTTTTAAAAAGCACCCAGATAAAATAATTTGCTGAAATTTCAAAGGAAACATTATCTCTGAAGCACCGATTATTATGAACACGTACTCAGTAAATGGAAAAAAAAATTCATCTCAATTATGCAATACAATTATTTGATGTTGCAGCCACAATAAGAAATGGGCATTTGTTTGGTTCTCCAAAGCTATCCTTTAACAGTGACTTCAATAACACATGAACCCGTCATCAAAGAAAGCTGACTACACTCTCAATAAAAACAAAGAGCTTTAATTCAAAGGAAGTAAGTACCAAACTTCAATAAAAGTGATGGAATCTGATGGATTTTTTTCTTTTCCAACATGACTGGAACATGTTAACTGTGCTGTGAAAGTTTACTTTTGTTGAGAAAATGTTTATGCTTACGAACGCTACCAACGGCTGTTTAAAACGCAAACTAACTTTTACCAACTTGGGACGTACTGAAAAGTAAATGTGCTTTGTCATTCGTTACGTGAGAGTGCAATGTTTTTCCATTGAATTCCGACCAATATGACCTGTGACAAATTGTTGAATATTTCAAAGCTGTGTGTGCATATTTTTGATGGAATCACTTGTATTGTTGATTCAACGTTTCAACATATGTGATGAGGTTCGTAGGCGAGTACACAGTGTTGATACTCTATTCATGCTATACAGTAGACGTGTATATATATAACAGTATTCACATATATGTACCAATATGTGGTTCTCTAAATTAAGTAAACTATTTTTTTTTTCACTAAAGGTGTATTTCTTATTTAATATGCATCAATTTAAGATGGTAACTGAAGCACGTATTTTACCACATCCCGCAATTTGTTGGGGTGCATGCATCATTTTCTTCAGCAAACTGAACTGGTTGCTTATAATATGGTTCGGTCTATAACGCTGTTGGGTTCTTTGGTTCCCGACTACCGCGTTATAGCAGGGTTACACTGTATAATGTACACTGTAAGTTGACCTCAGCTACATGTTAACATTATATTGCTACTTGCACAGTACTACAGCCAGGAATCACTGTACAGTTATAATGTACTCCAGTATAAGTTGACCTCCTCAACATGTTTGCATGGCTACTTGAGGAGCCTTACAGTGAAAGATGACTATACATTTATAATGTACTTTCATACAGGCTGAAGTTGGCAATAACTTGGTATGTTTGTATTGTTACTTGAAGAGTCTTACAGTGAAATGCCATGGTCTGCATATTGTGCCCACGAGAAAGCCTAGGTCTGCATGTTATGCCCATAAAAAAAGCATTGTGAAAAACTTTAACAGAAACCTTACCTGCTGATAATGATAATGATGCTATTGCTAGAAAATGGTCTATGTTTTTTTAATCAATATTGTTGGCTGGAAAAAATCATTACATATACGACCTAAAACATAAATATCTAAAATAATATTTACTAACACAAATATTCACATAAAACTTGAACACCAAACTTTGCTGATAAATGTTAGCATTCTTCATGCTACCACTAATCATGCCAACTGAAAGTGATATTTATGTCATGCATGCTTCTAGGCAATAAAAAGGTAGAAATTGAAGGTATCCCAAACATCTGCACCATTAAGTTCTACTCCATCGCTCCTTCTCAGGACTGGTTCTTGCCTAGCATATTATCACTAAAAAGGCTGCTGTGCTATACAATGCCTATCAAAGGCCAAATCAAATCATCTCCTCCATGGACTGCAGTCAGGATTTAAAACCTCTGTTACCATCTACTCATTCTAGTAAAAAAATTGATACTATATAGAATTACCATTGTTGACAGATTACATCTTATAACGGAAACTGAACAATGAGCAGGCAACTGGATAGAACAATACAGATAGTCTGAATACCTACAATAATATACTGCAAAATTGAGGCTCTAAATGAGTACCTTCTTCAATTGCAAGGATATCAAAGCTGACCAGTTTAAAGTCCCTGTGTTCAGGCAAAAGACCCTTGAGAACCCTCTCATGTACAGGGGTGTATCTCTTGGAATTGGTGTTAACTCCTTTACGATCCATCTTCTTCAATACATCTACCTGCAGTGTTGGTTGTCTTTGTTGAGGCCTATATAATTAAAAAAATGTCAGTGAAACTTTATATTTTCAATGAAATTAATATTATCCTGTGTTTTTGACTTACAGTACATACAACTCATGCACAAATGTTTATTTTTCCAGGTGTTCTTATCTTATCACGTCAGAATTATAATGTCAAAATTGTTCCATTTGAACTCACTATTTTCAGTTATTTCTGTATTTAGTCCATTGTTTTAGGAAAATGCCTACGCCATGTACTGACATGAACATCTTAATGTAAGCTTTTACTGTTTTACTTGTAATGTCATCATTTATCCTGTTTACAAATTGTCCCACAAAAGAAAATGGACATCTTCGGTCATGACAAGAGGTAATTGTTGTCAGATGGTATACTAACAATGTTACAAGTCTACTGTGGTAAACTGTAACAGAAAGAAGCAAAACTAAACATTCTGGCCTTAGTCACTACATCATCCCTAATAATTGGATGGTACTTCACTAGCAGAAAAGCCAATATCAGGCCTGTAGTCTGCATTGCAGGTCAGACAATCAATTCTGCTGGCCTGAAGGCAGAAAGCTGTAAGGAAGCCCTGATGGACATCTGGATGGTAGCCTGGAAGAAAACTTTGGCAGTCAGCTGGGTTGGTGATACTTAATGATGTGAGCAAATATTCTTAGTTGTATTTTAGTCAAATCAATTTTATGTCCTCAAATTTTAAGCAGGAAGCTCAACCACTTAGCTGCAAGATCACCAAATCAGTAAACGTGGATTTTACTTATCCAAGATATGTTGAATATAAGCACATATTTCAAGATATGTTGAATATAAGCACATATTCCAAGATCTGTTGAATATATGGCACATATTTCAAGATCTGCTGGGGGCCCTGAGTGGCTGAGTGGTCTAATGTGCTGTCCGTTACGGACCACTGCCATCTCACCTCTGTCTGCGTGTGTTCAAGTCTAAGATTCGACAAATGTAGTTATGTGAGAAAGTTTTCCAGTAGCTTCTCGTGGGTTGGTGGTTCTTTCCGGGCGCTGTCCGGTTTCTTCCTCCACCATTAATACTGGCCGCCATGTATAGCCTATATTGTGCTGAAAAATGGCGTTAAACCATAAAAAACAAACAAAAAAAACCAAGATCTGTTGAATATAAGCATATATTTCAAGCCTGATAAGAACTGGATCTGACATCAAGTGTGGAAAGCACATTTTTAGTAACCATGTTTTTTGGAGAATACTTCCATAATCAAATAAAAGTTAGGGATATTAACATGCCACCTCACAAATCCAGCCCTACTAAAAGACAAAACAAATCATCTTTTTCCAGCTCAACTAGACAAAGGGCAACAGCTCTTGCCCATTACATCCCCTTGCCACCATCATGTTTTGCTAGTTTTTTAAGCTGGTTGTTATACTAAAAAGGAAACTTGCATGGCATGGTGGTTGGGAGGGATTTTAAGTAATGTTATTAGAAGCACAATTTGCTAAAACATCAAGTATGTTCTGCCATTGAGATTAACATTAGCGTCTATTAACGTCTATCTTGATTATCCTTCAAGAGAATGATGGCTGGATTTTCCATGTGAATGATAAGTTGTTCTCCTAATTATATAGGCAACACAGTCTAGGGTCACTGGATATGTGACCCTTACATATGGTTAAACTAAAACCTTACCTTGATAATTTCACTGGTGAATCCAGCAAAGCTGGTAGGCATATTTTAAGTGGGGCTAGTTGTCATTAGGGCTTCTGCCAGTGGACAAACCATATTCAAGGTTTGCGTTGCAAAGCAAAATCTCAAACATAAAAACAAGAGACAATTAGCTCAACATTCCAGCCAACAGCTTCTACTATATGTCAGATAGAAACATTTGCACACGAAGCTTGCTGTGATCGCTCTAATATCATAAGCAGTAATTTTCATGAGGGGATTCTGATTTTGTATGACATCTCTGGATGAGGAACAAATATTTTCTATTCCAGTCATGAAGCAAGGGTTTGTGTAATATCCTACTTCCTGGCTGTCACAGTATAAAAGAGGCGCTTAAGCATGCCAATACTTGTATGTGTATTTCAGGTAGTGCTTTAGTACACAAATATGATCTTGCATGGTCACTGCTCTTGTCCATTTATGGAAGAAAGTGAGTGAACTACATTGATTGCCGAAAAGATCATAACCTATTTTTGGCTACAAAGCCTAACTGTGTCAAGAGAAACAATGAAGCATCTGATCTGAACTAAAGATAATTCAGGTCAATGGAAAGGGCATTCACCCTTTATAGTTCACCCACCCTGCATGCTGAAGGTAAAGCTATCAGAAAACACGCTTTGACTGATAGTAACTTGAGCAAAATGTGTGCTAACGGATTAATTTTTTTTAAAAAAAGGGAGCCATGTTAAAAGCCAGGACAGATTCCATTTTGGAAACAGAGTGAAGGATTGTGGTTGATTGAGATCAAAATTGGTTCAAAGATCCAATAGATCATTTTTATACCCGATATCATGTCTGCCATGTTGCAGGAATGTGTCTGATATCATGGAGGTTGAGGGTAAATCTCTTAACAACCTATAAATCTCCTTGACCTTGACCTTTAAGCTAAATTCAGTCTGTTCTAAGGTCAGATCCAAGTACGGCTAATGTAAAGGAGCTTCATCATACTCACTCTGTGTTGAGTCCTGATGTGTTTTGCTTTAAGAAATCATACCAGGTATCATGAATGAGTCAATCCCATCCACTTTGACAATGTCACTGACTCTATCATGTTTTAGGATGGCTAGAAGGCTGGTGATAGCTAGAATGAACTGGATCCAATGGATGCAGAACAAACCCCCATGCATCTGGACTTAAAAGCTTGAAGGTCCTGCTGTCACACGTAACAGTACTTATGACCATTGGGCAGTCAAATTTGTTTGGGTGCACATCCCCCACTGAGTCTTAAAAAGGTGCATAAACAAGCATAATAAATAATGGTTATCTATGGTCTAATTCTGTAATCATTTCCAGGACCAGGCATATCTGTTCAAAGGCAGGCAATCAAAACATTATCCTCATCACCTGCTGCTGTTGTTGTCGGGTTTAACGCCATTTTTAAGCACACGATAGGCTAAAAATGGCGGCCAGTATTAATGGTGGAGGAAGAACCTGGGAAAATCCGCGGAAAAAACCAACCACCCATTAGAAGCTACTGGCAAGCTTTCCCCACATACTCACATTGGCTTAATCTGAGACTCAAACCCACGCAGACAGAGGTGAGGTGGCAGTGATCCATAATGGAGCGCGCTTTAAACCACTCTTCCAATCGGGGCCTCTGCTGCTGTTGTCACTATGGATGATGGTAGCAAGTGACAAACTTTGGGGTGGGGTGGGGGCAGCATCTCCTACAAGATCACAATGAAGGCTGACTTTGAATGTGTTCTGATAACATCAATGTTACCTTTCCTCAACTTATTCTGTCTTTCCTTCCTCAAACTGTTGGATCTGGAAGTAACAGACCATGTAATACAAGTTTTCCATGTGAGTATAACATCAGCAGTTGTTTTATCCCATGTAATAAAAGTGTTTAATAGAATCTTGTGTCTAAATAAAATGTGATAGACATCTCAAGTCAGATAACTTACAGCTGTATCGTCTTCGTGAAGTTTCTTTCCATCTCAATGGGCTCCAACTGTTGGATCTTCTTTGCAGTTTCAACCACTGTGAAAGGAAACCAAGAGACAACTTTTAGGACCAAATGATTTTCGGCTAATGACTAATGAAAAAAACAGATTATTTTTGATGTACAAATTACATATGTCCCCACTAAAAACTATTCAAAGGATTTCCAAACGTCAAACAATCAGCCTGTCACAAAACTCGAATGCATTTCACATATGAATATTTTGATCTATTTCAGACCTTATCTAATTTAAGTGTTTCTGCATAATCATACTAACAAGCCCAAAACTCTGGAAAACTTAAAAAGAAAAAATTAACAATGACATTCATCTGTATTTGGATGCTAACATACCTACTAAATTTCATCTGCCTAAGTGCATTTTGCTAAACTATGTTAACAATGCTCGATTTAAAATCCAAAACATCCCATCCCAACCCCGACAAATTGAAAAAAATAATCATTCAAAGTGCAATCTATTCATGTCGTATACATGTGGATAGAAGCATGCCTATAAAATTTCACTTGCCAGTAAACATTTTCAAAAATAAATAACAGCATAAACCAACTTCTCTCTACAGGACTGTTAAGTTAGAGTTTAATAATGCTAATTGATTTGACAAATTATGCATGACTACCAATAGCAAATGTGGCATTGCTAGGAAGAAACCAAAGCTAACTAGAACTGATTTTCATCAAACTGATAATGCTTTTAAAATTTTGTATTAAAACTAGAATATTTCCCTTTAAGAAAAATGTTTATTAAGAGAACCATTCATTTTCAAGAAAGACAAGTAATTTAATAATTCAATTTCTCATTTTGTCAGATATGCCGATATTCAGTAAAAACACAACAGACAAGTTGGATTCTGACATAACAAGAAGCTACATACATGCAGCAAATGAAACAATCAGAACAAGATTCCCCACTTTACATCAAAATAGTGTCAGTTGTACAGTAAGAATAATGAAACTGAGAGCTTTCAAAATAATGTCAGTTGTACAGTAAGAATAATGAAACTGAGAGCTTTCAAAATAGTGTCAGTTGTACAGTAAGAATAATGAAACTGAGAGCTTTCAAAATAGTGTCAGTTGTACAGTAAGAATAATGAAACTGAGAGCTTTCAAAATAATGTCAGTTCTACAGTAAGAATAATGAAACAGAGCTTTCAAAATAATGTCAGTTGTACAGTAAGAATAATGAAACTGAGAGCTTTCAAAATAGTGTCAGTTGTACAGTAAGAATAATGAAACAGCTTTGAAAATAATGTCAGTTGTACAGTAAGAATAATGAAACTGAGAGCTTTCAAAATAATGTCAGTTGTACAGTAAGAATAATGAAACATGAGAGGTTTTTATGGTACTGACCATGGCAGATGATCTTGCCTAACAGAAATCAGTAATATAAACTCCTACTTGTTTATACATACCAACCCTTAGAGTGGTATAATTGTAATTAATGCTAACGTAAGAATAATCGGAAATTTTTTTATCTATATATTACATGCCATATAATACACTGTATTAAAAAAAAGATACATTTTTACCACTAACCTGGTTTTCAGCTGGTTAAAAAATGGGTAAAATCCATGTTGATTAGAACCAATTTAAAAACATACTGACAAATTATTTATTCTCAACACTCACTTTAACTACCATATATATCAAATTTTGCGAAATGGTCATGAAGTTCACAATTTCTACCATGATCACGATGAAGTGCTTAATTCCAGTTCTGTATTGCATCACTCACATTCTTTTCAAATTTGTAAAACGGTGGGTTTTTTTTGTCTTTTTGCTTATCTGACATGTTTCAAAGTTTGAAAAGATCCATCTGCTCAAACATTTTCCAATCACAGAAAATACACAAATCATACCATTAATGCCTGTTTCACTTAGCACCAAATGCCATTTTCTTCAATAGTACAGACTGATCCACAAAAATACAAAAGAATGTTAGGCAAAGTTTCAAATCAAAGAAACCCATATATTTTCTTCAAAATATGTCAAATACAGTTCCTATAAATAGAAAAAAAGGAAAGTACATGCCTGTCTAAGATGAGTAAGTGAAAAAGTGTACTCTTAAAATATTCTTACACAACACTTTTTTTTTTTAAAGGATATTCTGAAATTTATATGATGAACAGGGTCAAAGATAAAAATGCTTTTTTAAAATTGCTTTTTTTTATACTGTATTAGAAAAGCATAATCCATATACATGTGAAGGTATTAAGAAATTAGGTGAAGGGTGATGGTTGACATATATGCTAGTTATGCACTTTAAATTTCAGTCATGGCTGACCAATGGTTTAGTTTATTATGTCACTCTTGGAGACATTAGACAATCCAATGAATTATTTTTCTGCATAAAACCACAGCAGATTTCAATCATAAAGCGGTATGTATTCAAACACTAAATCTACTTTAGTATAGCTGAGATCACTTGCAAAATGGATGACCAAGATCCAAATTTGACAAACCTTTATTTTAAACTTTCATTTCGTTTTAAAAAATTAAATAGACAATATGCATTTGGTACAAAAATTAAAATGTGGAAACCATAAATAATTTGTGTGACCGTTGGTTTTGAGTTCTGTGACAAGCAACTGTTGTTGCAAGAAACCTGTTGTCCCATGGCTTAACAGCAGTTCTCTGGAAGGTGAGTAGTCGCCATTTGGATTGAGGGATTTGTGCCAAATCCCAATTATTATTATGTTTTACAGAAGTGTACACTTATGTTTTTTGTATCACTTCAACACCTTAATGGAGTTTTGAAGATGCTCATGGGTAATAACGTGCAAAGAAAACCAGTTACAAATGAAAGACCAGTTTTTATTGTTGAGCAGTTTTTGCAAAGCAATATAAAGGTTTATCTGTTTTCCGTAATGGTAGCCAAATCTAAATGCAGATAGTATCATTTAAACAAATCAGGAAGCTATCAGTCAAACTTGGTCAAACTCTGCAGAACTATTGTTTAGAAGAAACTGAACAAAGAAACTCAAAATGGATTATACATAGCTAATATGTGACAGATTATGAACTTTACCGGTACTATAAATGATTGGGTGTTAGGGTTACTGTAACTAAGGTAATTATTGGGTACTTACCGGAGTCTGCAGTTTTCAAGGAGTTGTATTCTTTTAACTCTTCCTTCACTTTTACCTTATTCACAACAACTACATTTGTGGCTGTAAAAGAAAACAGGCATGTCATAAATTACATGCAATATTTACCATAGAAAACAATCTGATTTCATACCATGAAACAAACTGAATAAGAAACTCTACTGGGAAAAAGTGAAAGACAAAACAAGAAAGTTCCAGAAACCATTGACAAATGCATAATAATAACAGGACTATAAATCCAATAATGATAAAGCATTCACTTAAATCTAATAATAATAATGGGACTTGAAATCCAATAGTGACAAAGGATTCACTGAAATCCAATAATAATAATGGGACTTGAAATCCAATAATGACAAAGGATTCACTGAAATCCAATTATAATAATGGGACTTGAAATCCAATAATGATAAAGGATTCACTGAAATATAATAATAATAATAATAATAATAATAATAATAATAATAATAATAATAATAATAACAGGACTCTAAATCCAATAATGATAAAGGAATCACTGAAATCTAATAATAATAACGAGACTTGAAATCCAATAATGATAAAGGATTCACTAAAATCCAATAATAATATTGGGACTTAAAATCCAATAATGATAAAGGATTCACTGAAATCCAATAATAATAATAATAATAATAATAATAATAATAACAATAATAATAATAATAATAATAATAATAATAATAGTAATAATAATAATAACAGGACTCTAAATCCAATAATGATACAAGATACACTGAAATCCAATAATAATAATAATGGGACATGAAATCCAATAATGATAAAGGATTCACTGAAATCCAATAATAATAATAATATTAATAATAACAGGACTTGAAATCCAATAATGATAAAGGATTTACTGAGATCCAATAATAATAATAATAATAATAATACTAATAATAATAATAATAAAGGGATTTGAAATCCAATTATGATAAAGGATTCACTGAAATCCAATAACAATAATGGGACTTGAAATCCAATAATGACAAAGAATTTACTGAAATCCAATAATAACAGGACTTGAAATCCAATAATGATAAAGGAGTCACTGACATCCAATAATAAAAAAAAGATTCCCCGAATTCCAATAAGAATAATAATATAGGGACTTGAAATCCAATTATGATAGAGGCTTCACTGAAATCCACTAATAATAATAATAATAATAATAATAATAATAATAACAGGCCTTCAAATCCAATAATGATAAAAGATTCACTGAATTCCAATAATAACAATAATAATAATAATAATAATAAAGGGACTTGAAATCCAATTATGATAAAGGATTCACTGAAATCCAAAAATAATAATAATAATAATAATAATAATAATAATAATAATAATAATAATAATAATAATAATAACAGGACTTGAAATCCAATAATGATAAAGGATTCACTGAAATCCAATAATGATAAAAGATTCACTGAAATCCAATAATAATAATTAAGGGATTTTAAATCCAATTATGATAAAGGATTCACTACAATCCAATAATAATAATAATAATGGGACTTGAAATCCAATAATGATAAAGGATTCACTGAAATCCAATAATAATAATAATAATAATAATAATAATAATAATAATAATAATAATAATAATAATAATAAAAACGGGACTTGAAATCCAATAATGATAAAGCATTCACTGAAATCCAATAATAATAATGGGACTTGAAATCCAATAATGACAAAGGATTCACTGAAATCCAATAATAATAATGGGACTTGAAATCCAATAATGATAAAGGATTCACTGAAATCCAATAATGATAAAAGATTCACTGAATTCCAATAATAGTAATAATAATAACAGGACTTGAAATCCAATAATGATAAAAGATTCACTGAAATCCAATAGTAATAATGGGACTTGAAATCCAATAATGACAAAGGATTCACTGAAATCCAATAATGATAAATGATTCACTGAAATCCAATAATGATAAATGATTCACTGAAATCCAATAGTAATAATGGGACTTGAAATCCAATAATGATAAAGGATTCACTGAAATCCAATAATGATAAATGATTCACTGAATTCCAATAATAGTAATAATAATAACAGGACTTGAAATCCAATAATGATAAAGGATTCACCGAAATCCAATAATGATAAAAGATTAACTGAAATCCAATAATAATAATAACGGGATTTTAAATCCAATTATGATAAAGGATTCACTACAATCCAATAATAATAATAATAATGGGACTTGAAATCCAATTATGATAAAGGATTCACTGAAATCCAAAAATAATAATAATAATAATAATAATAATAATAATAATAATAATAATAACAGGACTTGAAATCCAATAATGATAATAATTATAATAATAACGGGATTTTAAATCCAATTATGATAAAGGATTCACTACAATCCAATAATAATAATAATAATAATGGGACTTGAAATCCAATTATGATAAAGGATTCACTGAAATCCAAAAATAATAATAATAATAATAATAATAATAATAATAATAATAATAATAATAATAAAACAGGACTTGAAATCCAATAATGATAATATCTAGCTATGCTAAATTTGTCTGAAATTCACATTGGACAGGTCTTGTCAATATCTAGCTATGCTAAATTTGGCTGAACATCAAATAGAACAAAGTCTTGTCAATATCTAGCTATGCTAAAATTGGCTGAAATTCAAATTGGACAAGGTCTTGTCAATATCTAGCTATGCTAAAATTTGTCTGAAATTCAAATTGGACAAGGTCTTGTTAATATCTAGCTATGCTAAAATTGGCTGAAAATCAATAATAATTAAAGGAGTTATTGCACAAAAACAAGTCTGTGGATCCAACAATCAGGGCCAATAACTCTACTAAACACAATATCAAGCTGTATACAAAAGTTTCTTAAATTCTAATAATAATGAAGGAAATTACTGCACTCACTGGCAAGGCTAGTGATATTTACCATTCACTGTCAGTGAACCTAAGTGGTGACTATGATGCACTTAAAGAATACATTTTAAGGGGTTATGAGCTAGTCCCTAAAGCTTAAGGTCAGACACTATACAAGGGGTTATGAGCTAGTCCCTAAAGCTTAAGGTCAAACACTATACAAGGGGTTATGAGCTGGTCCCTAAAGCTTAAGGTCAGACACTATACAAGGGGTTATGAGCTAGTCCCTAAAGCTTAAGGTCAGACACTATACAAGGGGTTATGAGCTAGTCCCTAAAGCTTAAGGTCAGACACTATACAAGGGGTTATGAGCTAGTCCCTAAAGCTTAAGGTCAGACATTATACAAGGGGTTATGAGCTAGTCCCTAAAGCTTAAGGTCAGACACTATACAAGGGGTTATGAGCTAGTCCCTAAAGCTTAAGGTCAGACACTATACAAGGGGTTATGAGCTAGTCCCTAAAGCTTAAGGTCAGATACTATACAAGGGGTTATGTGCTAGTCCCTAAAGCTTAAGGTCAGACACTATACAAGGGGTTATGAGCTAGTCCCTAAAGCTTAAGGTTAGACACTATACAAGGGGTTATGAGCTAGTCCCTAAAGCTTAAGGTCAGACACTATACAAGGGGTTATGAGCTAGTCCCTAAAGCTTAAGGTCAGACATTATACAAGGGGTTATGAGCTAGTCCCTAAAGCTTAAGGTCAGACACTATATAAGGGGTTATGAGCTAGTCATAAAAGCTTAAGGTCAGACACTATACAAGGGGTTATGAGCTAGTCCCTAAAGCTTAAGGTCAGACACTATGCAAGGGGTTATGAGCTAGTCCCTAAAGCTTAAGGTCAGACATTATACAAGGGGTTATGAGCTAGTCCCTAAAGCTTAAGGTCAGACATTATACAAGGGGTTATGAGCTAGTCCCTAAAGCTTAAGGTCAGACATTATACAAGGGGTTATGAGCTAGTCCCTAAAGCTTAAGGTCAGACACTATATAAGGGGTTATGAGCTAGTCATAAAAGCTTAAGGTCAGACACTATACAAGGGGTTATGAGCTAGTCCCTAAAGCTTAAGGTCAGACACTATACAAGGGGTTATGAGCTAGTCCCTAAAGCTTAAGGTCAGACATTATACAAGGGGTTATGAGCTAGTCCCTAAAGCTTAAGGTCAGACATTATACAAGGGGTTATGAGCTAGTCCCTAAAGCTTAAGGTCAGACACTATACAAGGGGGTTATGAGCTAGTCCCTAAAGCTTAAGGTCAGACACTATACAAGGGGTTATGAGCTAGTCCCTAAAGCTTAAGGTCAGACACTATACAACAGAAGCTGGATAAATTCATGTCAAATTTTCTAGAGAAAATAGCAGTTATAAATGGGGCTTATCCAAGAAAGTTGAAAACAATTAAGAAAGTCTCAAATGACTTTTACTGCTTTAAGAGTTTTAAGAACTGTGTCCATCGCTGGAAATAACTTTTTCTGTATTACTGTTTGTTAGAGCCTTAACACTTAACAAGGGGTAATGTATTCCTCAGTATCTATAAAATATAAGAACTGTGTTTTTAACATCTATGGTGAAAGAGTACTTAATTCGTCAGCATTATAGTGATAGGGAACTGTAACTTTCATAAATTTAGTAAAGTACTGTGATTTTCAGTATCTACAGCAAAGGCGTACTGTATTCCTCAGTACCTATAGTTTGGGAGTAATATATTTTCCACCATTATAGTGAAATACTGTATTTTTCAACATTTATAGTGAAGAAGTACTGTATTTTAAAACATCTATGGTGAAAGAGTACTTAATTCGTCAGCATTATATTGAAAGAGTACTATATTTCTTAGCATTTATATAAAGCATAACGATCCATAAAGGATTGAGGGGAAGTGCCTTAGTTTCTTTAATGATACAGTTATCAAGGTAAGAGGAGTAATCATTTTTATGTTGGACAAGGGCCTCTAGTAAGTAAGAAATAACCCCTTAACTCAACAAGAGAACTAAGTATGCCATATTTTATGACTGCGTTGTTTTTCTGAACTGTCAACACTAACAAGACTTTCTCAGACAGTTGATATTTTTCTCCAAGTTAAATCAATATTCAGTAAAGGTATAACACAATATCATGTACTGCTACTGTTGACTTGGAAAACATGCTTCTAACATTTCAGAAGCATGATCTGAGATTGATGCAGCAAAGGTAAACATGTCCAGCAAAAGTTTATAACAGGACATTGTGACCTTATTTCCTCCAGTACTGATTCAGAAACTAGTTCCAAATTCAATGGAGCTCAAATGGCCACATTATAATAATACATGACCTTATAACCAGGAAGCCACATTATAAAATTACTTCACCTTTTAGCCAGATAGTCACACTATGAGCTTACTTGACCTTATGGCCAGATAGCCACACTATGAGCTTACTTGACCTTATGGCCAGATAGCCACACTATGAGCTTACTTGACCTTTTGGCTAGATAGCCACACTATGAGCTTACTTGACCTTATGGCCAGATAGCCACACTATGAGCTTACTTGACCTTATGGCCAGATAGCCACACTATGAGCTTACTTGACCTTTTGGCCAGATAGCCACACTATGAGCTTACTTGACCTTATGGCCAGATGGCCACATTATAAGCTCAATTGACCTTATGGCCTGATAGCTACACTATCAGCTCACTTGACCTTATGGCCAGATAGCCACACTATGAGCTAACTTGACCTTATGGCCAGATAGTCACACTATGAGCTAACTTGACCTAATGGCCAGAGAGTCACACTATCAGCTCACTTGACCTTATGGCTAGATAGCCACACTATGAGCTAACTTGACCTTATGGCCAGATAGTCACACTATGAGCTAACTTGACCTTATGGTCAGATAGTCACACTATCAGCTAACTTGACCTTATGGTCAGATAGTCACACTATCAGCTCACTTGACCTTATGGCTAGATAGCCACACTATGAGCTCATTTGACCTTATGGTCAGATAGTCACACTATAAGCTCACTGAACCCTATGGCCAGATAGTCACACTATGAGCTTACATGACCATATGACCAGATGGCCAGGCTATAAGCTCAATGAACCCTATAACCAGAATGTCACATTATAAGATCACTTGACCTTATGGCCAGGCGACATAGTAAGCTAACAATTTAGCATGTGTGTTATACAACAAAACCAACTCACAATATGTATTGCTTGAAATTATCCAACTGTGAAAGCTTTGAGGAAGAAATGGCTCTTTTTACTGTTAGACTGCAAATAGACTGATTCCATGTTATCCTGATGCTTTCATTTTGAAAAGAACAATCTCCTAATAATAATCTCTTTATCATTGTTCATTACATCTGACTCTATAAAAAGCTTGCATACCTTCTGGATGTAACCTTCCACATATTTGTTGAAAACTGACTATGGAATGAGCCAATTTGGAGAATTTTTCCTCTGGAAGGGTAATCATCTCTGGTGATATATTTGGTAAGGATGCCAAACTATCACCACACTTCTGACAGGCCTCTTCTACCCTGGAAAAGGAAAATATAATCGACTTACTCATGCATAATGCATATCAAACAGTAAATAACACAGACCAAGATTCACTATCCTAAAATCTTTGGAATGGTGTTTACAGCACATTAAACTGTAAATAAGAGTGACTAGGAAAAACCATCCTAAAATCTTTGGTATGGTGTTTACAGCACATTGAACTGTAAATAAGACCAACTAGGAAAAACCATCCTAAAATCTTTGGTATGGTGTTTACAGCACATTAAACTGTAAATAAGACCAACTAGGAAAAACTATTCTAAAATCTTCTAAACTGTAAATAACACAAAGATTAACCATCCTAAAATCTTGGGTATTGTGTTTACAGCACATTAAACTGTAAATAACACAGAATAAGATTAACCATTCTATAATCTTGGGTATTGTGTTTACAACACATTAAACTGTAAATAACACAGAATAAGATTAACCATTCTATAATCTTGGGTATGGTGTTTACAGCACATTAAACTGTAAATAACACAGAATAAGACGAACTGTCCTAAAATATTTGGTATGGTGTTCTTTAACTTTCCATTTTATTTTGCTACATGGAGCTCTGGATCAGACTGGATAACTTATATTATCTGATACTAAACAAAATTTTTATTGCGGTCTGGTTGTTTAATGTGTTTATTATTATTTTATATATCTGTTGCACCAAAACAAAGAACCAGGTTTACTTTTCAAGTAAATCAATTGCAAATCTATTCCATTAACTATTTTATTTGCTTTTATATTTCAGAATATCAATGTAATGAATGATATACTAAAATTCCAAAAAAGCTGTCATCTGAAAGCACCCATGATGAAAAAATGTATAATGTCTTCATTCTAACAACCATATATCAGTCTAACCATGAAGAAATTAATAAATAAAGGAAAAGCTTTATTACAACCACAGTTACTTAGTAATGAATGATTATGGATATGCCAGGGGCCCCGAGTGGCCGAGTGGTCTAAAGCACTTTCTGTTACAGATCACTGCCGTCTCACCTCTGTATGCGTAGTTTTGAGTCTAAGATTCGGCTAATGTAGTTATGTAAGAAAGCTTGCCAATAACTTCTCGTGGGTCAGTGGTTCTTTTCGGGAATATTCTCTGGTTCTTCCTCCACCAATAATACTTGCCACCATGTATAGCCTATCATGTGCTGAAAAATGACGTTAAGCCCTAAAACAAACAAACAAAATGGATATACCAATCATATTTTTCCAAACCACTGTGGCACTTTGCACTGCTTATAATAAACTATTATTCATGTCTGTGAGATGAACAAGTTACCAATCACTTAAATGGACTGTTGAGTTATAGAAAAGAACTAAACAACAATCATGTGAGATAAAATAATTTAAGGAACAATAAAACAACAGACCTATTATGGTTTAGAAATGTTATTTTTTAAGTGTGGCTTATCAACATCAGAACTACAATGCAGCAACCTCTTGTGTAACTTCACGGAAGAGTAAAGTCAAAAATTGAAATCACTATCAATCATTTATTTATTACCACAATCATACTGTTATAGATCTGACACAGACACATGGACAGACAACAGAAAAATAATATTCCCCCTTCTGCTATTAGAGTATGGGTATAAAAAAATGTTTTGAAATTAAATTAGTAATGAATGATTGTCATTCACCAGCAATCTAAACAAAACATACTTCTCTTTAAGCTGGGTGTACTGTGCTTTCCACTGGGGGTCCAATTTCGTCAGGGAGGCATTTACAGTTTTACAGAGAGGATTGGCTAGACTCTCCAGTTCAAGCAATGTCTCTAGTTCATCGTAGAGCTTCTTCAAACATGACGCTTCATAATTACTGATATAGGCCACAATTTCATCATATTTCTCTGGAACATAAGAGTTCAAACTTGTTAAATTCTAATAAATGTAACTTTGGAATTAGCATACCAGAGGTCATCTGTGTCAAAGTTTAAATGTAAAACTTTCCACCAACTCAACACTTATCACCTCAAGGATACATAGTTTTTGAGCCACCTCAAGGAATTTGATTCCTTCTGAGTCACCTTAAGAACATAACTTATTTCTCAGTCACTTCAAGAATATAGCCTATTTCTCAGTCACTTCAAGAAGATAGCTTATTACTCAGTCACTTCAAGAATATAGCCTATTTCTCAGTCATTTCAAGATTATAGCTTATTTCTCAGCCACTTCAAGAATAGAACTTATTTCTCAGTCACTTCAAGAATATAGCTTGTTTCTCAGTCACTTCAAGAACATAGCTTATTACTCAGTCACTTCAAGAATATAGCCTATTTCTCAGTCACTTCAAGAATATAGCTTATTTCTCAGTCACTTCAAGAATATAGCTTATTTCTCAGCCACTTCAAGAATAGAACTTATTTCTCAGTCACTTCAAGAATATAGCTTGTTTCTCAGTCACTTCAAGAATATAGCCTATTTCTCAGTCACTTCAAGAATATAGCCTATTTCTCAGTCACTTCAAGAACATAGCTTATTACTCAGTCACTTCAAGAATATAGCCTATTTCTCAGTCACTTCAAGATTATAGCTTATTTCTCAATCACTTCAAGAATATAGCTTATTTCTCAGCCACTTCAAGAATATAGCTTATTTCTCAGCCACTTCAAGAATAGAACTTATTTCTCAGTCACTTCAAGAATATAGCTTGTTTCTCAGTCACTTCAAGAACATAGCTTATTACTCAGTCACTTCAAGAATATAGCCTATTTCTCAGTCACTTCAAGATTATAGCTTATTTCTCAATCACTTCAAGAATATAGCTTATTTCTCAGCCACTTCAAGAATATAGCTTATTTCTCAGCCACTTCAAGAATAGAACTTATTTCTCAGTCACTTCAAGAATATAGCTTGTTTCTCAGTCACTTCAAGAACATAGCTTATTACTCAGTCACTTCAAGAATATAGCTTATTTCTCAGCCACTGCAAGAATAGAACTTATTTCTCAGTCACTTCAAGAATATAGGCTATTTCTCAGTCACTTCAAGAATAAAGATTGTTTCTCAGTCACTTCAAGAATATAGCCCATTTCTCAGTCACTTCAAAAGTCGCTGGGAGCAAAAATGGAGACGAAGGTGGCCAGTTTGCAAGACTATCATCAAGCAGTCCCTTAGTGTGCAAATTCAATGAAAGAAGATGCATGGCAGGATCAATCTGTGTGAAGCAGTTGGCTTCTTCCTAATACAAAATGATCTGGACATTAAGCCTGTCTGGAATATATGGAACATATGTAAAAAAATTGAACCAGTAGTGAAACTCACAGTTTAAATCAATGCTGTAGTGGATTCACACACACACACACACACGCATGCACATACACACACATACACATTCAATTGAAAAAATACATCACCACCACAGTTGTTTAAATTAATTTGTACTGCTGTAGGGAAGGCATAGGCCCACATCTCCCGATGTTTGAAAAGCCAATGGGACCAAAAATGGACATAAAGGTTCCTAGTTTGCAAGACTATCATCAGGCAGTTCCAAAGTGAACCTTAGGCCCATCTGAAATACACAGAACATGTGTGGAAAAAAGGAACCAGCAGTAAAACATTCACTATATAACATAAATGCTATAGTGATTTCACAACACCACCACACAGTTGTCTAAATTAATTTTACAATCAAATGTGTACCAATCTATCCAAGAACAGAAAGCATATACAATGTCCATATTTCCAAGACAGTAATACGGACTGTATCTTGTACTGTACACACACAATGCTGTCCCCCACACCAACCTTTAAAACTGTGCAATTATGCTGACTACAACTAGTCAGTTAGGGAGGTCCCAGGGGTATTCCTGCTTCTGACCACTCCCTGCTCTGCCTCTGCCGCAGAAATTGGCAGATTCTGTTCAAGACATAATTATATGACTTAAACATATGCTACTACTGAGACAAGACAAAATTCAATTTGTTCCAGTTTCCTTTCAACCCCAAACTGTGATAGAGATGTTTTACATCCTGAAACAAAACAAAACTAACCAAAAGCTTCTATAAAATGTTGTCCAAGTACACTGCAAGCTGAGGATCAAGTCGAACAGGCATGGAATTGGTACTCTGACCCAAATCAGTCAAAATGAAGATTCACTCAAGATGGGGGTGATTGTGAAAATAATGATTGCTCAAATTAAGGCTGATCAGTTTCTTTTTGCCATGCCAACATTACCATCTCCATTATGAACGACGCAGTGACAAAACTTGATTGAGCTGGCTCAAGTCTATAGCATATTCAGTTCCAATAGTAAATTCAGTTCCCATCAAGTCTATACCAAATTCAGTTCCCATCAAGTCTATACCAAATTCAGTTCCTATCAAGTCTATAGTAAATTCAGATCCCATCAAGTCTATACCAAATTCAGTTCCTATCAAGTCTATAGTAAATTCAGTTCCCATCAAGTCTATACCAAATTCAGTTCCTATCAAGTCTATACCAAATTCAGTTCCTATCAAGTCTATACCAAATTCTGTTCCCATCAAGTCTATACCAAATTCAGTTCCCATCAAGTCTATACCAAATTCAGTTCCTATCAAGTCTATAGTAAATTCAGTTCCTATCATGTCTATACCAAATTCAGTTCCTATCAAGTCTATACCAAATTCAGTTCCCATCAAACTTTGTTACCCGAAATCGTAGAAAGCAAATTTTGTAGTAAATTATGTTTCTCCGAGAATACTTACCCAATCACATTACTTAAGGGATATTAGCCTGCTACCTCGCGAATCCAGCCCTACCAAAAGACGAAAATTCGTCTTTCCTGTCTATGTCATATAGACAAAGGGCAATAACTCTTGCCCCTTACCTCCCCTTGCTACCCGCTAGGTGTCGCTTCTTTAGTTTTTTAAGCTGAGTGGTATATAAAACACAAGGATGCTCGCATGGCGGGGTGGTTGGGAGGGTTTCTTAGTAATGTGATTGGGTAAGTATTCTCGGAGAAACATAATTTACTACAAAATTTGCTTTCTCCTTTGAATACGTTCCCCAATCACATTACTTTAGGAGAATAAGTAATAGGAGGAGGGAATGCGGAGCATCCGACCTCCATCTCGAGTATCCTCTAGGGAATGAAGGTTGGATTCCCCATGTGAATGATAACCCGGTCTCCTAATTTTTAATCAGCAACACAGCCCAGGGTCACGTGATATCTGACCCCTTTATACGGTTAAGAAGATAGTTATTGAAATCTTCTTACCTACGAAAATTTATCTGGCGAATCCAGCGAAGCTAATAGGCTGTGCTGATTGTTGCACATGGGTCTGGTGGGCGTCTGGGCTGCCCAACACCGGACCTACTAGAATCAATGTTTGCCTCTGCGAGTACAAACTTGAAGATAAAACTGTAGAAGGTTGACTCTGCATGTCAGCCAACAGCTTCTATAAGGTGACTGATTTGCGAATTCTCAGAGTACGCCGAGCGCATAACCCACTACAGCCATGAAGCAAGGGCTTGAATGGTGATATCTCATATCCCAGCTATCACCAGAAGAAAGAGGTGCTTGTATGTGACCTGACTCACCTCTATGCATTGAAATGGTGCTAGAGTGCACAAACAGGATCTTACATGGCTGTTGATCCTGACTTATCTATAAAGAAAGCGAGCTAATGACGACTCGTTGATCGCCAATGTATGGTAATCTATTTTGGACTACGAAGCCTGGCTGCGTCAAGAGGACCATCAAACCCTCTGATCAAAACGGAAGAGAGTTCGGGTCACTAGAAAGGACATGTAACTCGCTCACCCTGCATGCTGAAGCTAAGACTATCAAGAAACCCAATTTGTATGATAGTAGCTTTAACTAATCGTGGGTTAAAGACTCAATACTGTCTGAATTGAGTCATGTTAAAACCCCGGACAGATTCCATTTGGAAACAGGGTGAGGGATATAAGTCGATTGAATTTTAAAATGTCTAAAAGATCTGACAAATCTTTGTCATGGCTGATAGCACCTGTACCAGAATGGCGGAATGTGTATGATATCATGGAGCGGTAGCATTCGAGAATAACTGGAGCCAGCTGTTTCTCCTCGAAAAGCCAGAGAAAAGTTGGCCAGTTGAGGGATTGTGACACTCAGAGGAACAATGTGAATGATATGGTACCAGTCTCTGAAAACATGCCACTTGCCCTCGTAAACCTTCAAAGTAGAGGGCCTTCTTGCTCTCGAGATTCTCTCCGCAATCAAAGATTTAAATTGTTTGTCTTGCAAGGCTGTCTGGACAAGAGCCAAGCTTGAACATAAAGACGGTCCGGACAGGGGTGGAACACCCCTGGCCGCGGTTGCTTGTGAATACTTGTGCTGACTGTAATCTTCCTGGGTAGATCTATCGCCTAGATTGAGTAGATCGGAGACCCAGTTGTTCCATCTGAGAGGGGCAATCAGAACCATCTGACAGTTCTGACCCCTTAACTTCTGGATTAATTTCAGTACCAAGACTGTGGGAGGGTAGGAGAATGACCACAACCCTTCCCAGCTGATTGATCGAGCATCCACGACCCAAGCTTCTGGGTCTGGAACCTGTGAGATGAAAGGTGGAGAACTTGCGATTCCACCTTGTTGCAAAAGATCAATCATCGGACGTCCCCAAAGTGTGTCAATTGGAAGAAAGTCCGATTGATGGAGTGACCATTCTGTGTGAATGACTAGATAGAGTGTCAGCCAAGACATTGAGTCTGCCAAGAATGTGTCTGAATTGTACATTGAGGTGGAGATTGTCGAACCAATGTAGAAACTGCCAGTTCAGATTGCACAGGTCTGGTGATTGGTGTCCCCTTGTTTTGAGGCAAGGCACCACCAAAATGTTGTCTGACATAATGAGGGCAGTTTGTAATAAGAGTTGATCCTGCCCGAAATGAAAGGCATTGATGACAGCCGTTATTTCTGAAAGGTTGATGTGGAAAGGGGCTCGCCCCTGGCACCTACGTGCCGCTGACAGTATCGAAGTCCAGCAACAGGTGGGCACTCCAACCGTAGGTATTAGTGGCGGAACATACCGTTATCCCCGCTTGGGTTATCTCCAGAGTAATCCCTGTGGACAGCCTACAGGGGTTGTGCCATTGACTCAAGAATGATCGTATCTCTGGCGTGAGCATGACTGTTTTCTGGGATCGAAGGGACTTGAAAAGGGCGCAATTACGCTAGCAACATCCTTTGTAAAGGGCGCATAAAAAGACGGCTGAGCGGGATCAAGTCTGTTGCCGCACTGAATAATCCGAGGATCTGCAACTCTCTCGCTAAAATGCGCATCCTGTCGGAAACGGATTCTACGAGTGCAATTATCTGGATGATCGCAAACTCGAGGAAGCCTTACCAGATTCAGATCGGGAGAAACTCCACACCCAGATGGACCAAAATCCGGATTGGACAGAGATCAGACTTTATCCAGTTCACGAGAAAGCCTATATGATGTAAAGTTATATAAGATCGTTTCTGCCTTTGAGCAGAGTAGAACTTGACAGATGTTTCTGGAGGATGTCGTCCAAATATACTGCCGACGCAATAGATGAAGTCGAGCGGAACAGGGTGACGACGTAATCCATCACCTTGGTACTAGCCCAAGGGCTTAAATTTAGGCCAAAAGGTATGACATGGAACTGATAAACCAAGTTCCTATCATTGTGTAAGTTTTTGGTATGACTCAGTCAGGGATCGAACACACGACCTGCCGCTTCCGCTGCGGACGCTCTAACCGCTAGGGACGTGAAATATGCGTCGGTCATATCTAGCCAGCTTATGATGGGGTTTAAGCGACGTGCCCTTCAGACATGTGTCACGACATATCAGGTCTAGGTTGGCAGAAGCAGTCAGCGCTTTGGCCATGGAATGGTGAGCTGCCCTGTTAAGAACCCTAGCTAACCGGGCCGTCGATTCCCAAGCATGTTCATTGCCAGATTTTTCAGCGATCCTGAAAATGGCTAGGGAGGCTAGGTCTAACAGTGAAGACGTAGCGACTACATTTCGAACCAGCTTGGACGTGGCATTGAACACAGTTTTTGTCCACTTTATAAGACAATGCCGCAGACATATGGACTGCTGCCATATTTTATCCCGAGCCAGGACCTCAGTACTGAACGCATCGGAGTGAGTTTTGTACCATCGACCTGAAAACGACGCTGGTACTTGGCTTTCAGAAAAGAACGCCTTAGCATTTCCTGGATCCCCTATACATGTCGACAGACGGTCATTAATTTCCTTAATTTTTTGTCGACTGGGGAAGGAGGCGGAAGGATAGAGTCTCTTCCCCCTCATCCAGATCGACCGACGCTCTAACCTTATAGTCGGTAATGGCAGCAGGAGGTGGAGGGCATTCTGAAGGGGCCAACACCCTATAAATTTCCTCCACTGCGGCTTTGAAGCTGAACTCAGTCCGTTCCATAGTTGGATCTGCATACAGCTGATTTGCCTGCGATTCATCGCACTCACTATGTGCATAATCTTGCTCTGGTAAAGCATCCATATCGGGGTAATGCATACCAGGTGGCATAGATGACTCGATTCCGTCATCTCTGATAACGGCATTCACTCTCCCTTGTGGATGAGCTGTTAGCCTATGGACGGACGGCAATGCCGAATGAATTGATTGGCATATGTTTGGCCTGAATGTCTGCGACGGGCCGGCTATGACCGGCACCGACCGCTCGAATGGTCGGGTTGGATCGAGAGATTTATCGCCAACATCTGTGTCATGGTAGTGATATGTAACCGGTAGTACGGATTGACAGACGGAAACATCACTAGAATCATCGTCAATCCGATTTGTGCGGATTGCGGTATCATAAAAGTCCAAGTGCTGGTACAGTGGTACAGTCGGACGGACTGGTATATGACTAAAATCTCCATACGGTTGGACGACCGGTGCCAGTTGGGCTGGACGGCCGGAGCCGGATTGACTGTCAGTGCCGGCAAGTGTCGGCTGGAAGCTTGGCTGGACGACCGGTGCCATTTGGGTTGAACGGTCATTGCCGGATCGACACCCGGTGCCGGTTAGTGCCGGCTGGAAGGTCGGCTGGATGACCGGTGCCATATGGGCTGAACGGTCATTGCCGGATGGACGCCCGGTGCCGGTTGGTGTCGGCTGGAAGGTAATAATAATTACATAATGCTTATGTAGTGCGGCCAGCACTGTGCGCCCATCTACCATTCGCTCAGAGGGAATGTTGGTTCTGGTACAGCTTGCATATCTGTACAGCATACCAGGTGACCTAGATGACGCAATTCTGTCATAATTGACACTTTCACTAAATCTCCCTTGTGGAGAAGCCGTGAACATATGGACGGCCGGCACTAACGGCTGATTGAACTGGCGAATGGTCGGCCTGAAAGTCCTGTTCTGGTAAAGCTACCATATCTGGGTAGCGCATACCAAGTGGCATAGATAACTCGATTCCGTCATCTCTGATAATGTCACTAATTCTCCCTTGTTTTAAAATCACACCGTCACGTATTTGACGTGACGGGAGGTGTACACCGGCAATACCAACTGATTTGTCTAGTATATGGTCGGCCGGAATGTCGGCGAAGGTCCGGCTATGACCGGCACCGGCCTCTCGAATGGTCTGATTGGACGGAGATACATTTATAACATCTCTCTCATGGTAGTGATATGTAACCAGTAGTACAGATTGACTGACGGGTACATCACTATAATCTCCGTAAATCCGATGTACAGCCGGTGCAAGTTGATGCCGGCTGGAAGACCGGTGCCATTTGTGCTGAACGGTCGTTGCCGGATGGACGGCCGGTGCAGGTTGATGCCGGCTGGAAGGTCGGCTGCACGACCGGTGCCATTTGGGCTGAACGGTCGTTGCCGGATGGACGGCTGGTGTAGGTTGATGCCGGCTGGAAGGTTGGCTGGACGACCGGTGCCATTTGGGCTGAACGGTCGTTGCCGGATGGACGGCCGGTGTAGGTTGATGCCGGCTGGAAGGTCGGCTGGACGACCGGTGCCATTTGGGCTGAACGGTCGTTGCCGGCTGGACGGCCGGTGCCGGTTGATGCCGGCTGGAAGGTCGGCTGGACGACCGATGCCATTTGGGCTGAACTGTCATTGCCGGGTGGACGGCCGGTGCCTGTTGATGCAGACTGGAAGGTCGGCTGGCCGGCCGGTGCCATTTGGGCTGAACTGCCGGTGCCTGTTGATGCAAGCTGGAAGGTCGGCTGGCCGTCCGGTGCCATTTGGGCTGAACGGACGGTGCCGGATGGACGGCTATTGCTGGTTGTTGCCTGCTGAAGTGCCGGCTGAACTGACGGTGTTGGCTGGACGGACGGCTGGACGGCCGGCGAAAGTGCATAATAAAATGGATCCAATTGATCCAGCCTAGACTCCATGCGTCCGGGACTTACAGGCCCGAAAGCCATGCACGGACCTGCGGTGAAATTTACATCCACTGGGCAGCCTAAACTATGTCAACATAATTCCTCCATTTCCACATTGCCAACACCCATTTTGCCATTCATGCCTTCGTTGTTGACTTTGCTACTGAAACGACAAAAGAAGAGAACAAAGCACAAATTAAAAAATTCAGCATATTATTAATTCGATAATACTATAACCGTTATTAACGGAGTAGTCAAATTATTCCGTGCCATGTTAACTCTTAATGACCACACTAGTTATCGCTGTGAGCGTGTTGCAATAGGTCGTTCAAGACGAAGTCTACTGAAACAAAAAAGATGATAAACAAAGCACATTTAGCAATTCAACACGCTATTAAGTCGCTATTACCATAACCGTAACTAACGGAGGAAGCGAAATGATTTAGTGTCACGTGAACTTGTGACTACAACACGAAATTCCGCCATTAATAGTCACAACTGGTCGTTCAGAGACGAAGTCTACTGAAACGGAAAAGAAGATAAACAAAGCACAAATTAACAATTCAGTACGCTATTAAGTCGCTATTCCATAACCGTAACTAACGTAGGAAGCGAAATGATTAAGTGTTGCGTGAACTCGTGACTACAACACGAAGTCCGCCATTAAAGTCGCAACTTGGTCGTTCAAAGACTTTTTTGAAGTCTACTGAAACGTCAAAGAAGATAAATAAAGCACACATTATCAATGCAGCACGTTATTAGTCGCTAATATCGTAAACGTTACATACGGAATAAGCGAAATTATTGAGTGCTACATGTATTACATGCTAGTACCGCCATAAGCGTGCTTTGACCACGTTGCAACCTGGTCCGAAGTCTAGAAAAGGTGACAAAGTCACTCAAATTGGAAAATATTGTAAAATAATGTATACGACCTGTAGAGGAATGATTATCCAACACAGTAATTCCAAATTTAACTTCGGATGGTCAGAATTTACACTAAGATGGCTTGGATTCATTGGAGGTCTAATTGTACGTGTTTACACACAACAAGCGAAGCTAAAAAACTAAAGAAGCGACACCTAGCGGGTAGCAAGGGGAGGTAAGGGGCAAGAGTTATTGCCCTTTGTCTATATGACATAGACAGGAAAGACGAATTTTCGTCTTTTGGTAGGGCTGGATTCGCGAGGTAGCAGGCTAATATCCCTAAAGTAATGTGATTGGGGAACGTATTCAAAGGAGAAAGTAAAAACAATAAGAATTACGGCTTTCAAATTATATCCACTACCCACATTGACAGTAAATGCTCTCATTCTGACAAACATCACCAACACCACCCACTTTGACAGTAAATGCTCTCATTCTGACAAACATCACCAACACCACCCACTTTGACAGTAAATGCTCTCATTCTGACAAACATCACCAACACCACCCACTCTGACAGCAATAGCTCCCTTTCTGACAAAATCCCCCTAGAATGACAAAGGGGAAAGTGATTGGCAAGCAGCCATATGGCCCAGAGAGTAACTGCCAAGTACCAGAAGGATTGGGGCAGAAGAAGCTAGGTTTTCGACCCCCACCCAAACCCCCATCCCCATGACATGCCTACTTGTAAAACTGAGGGGACTATATTTTAAATTCACTTGACCATCACAGAACTGTTGCTGTTTAGATGAATGTTTTTCGCTGCTTTGCTAACCAACATTACTTATTTAGCACTACCTTTACAAAAAACAAAAGTAAGCAAGAAACATTAACTGGTAAAAGTGTGCTGCCTGGTTTATAAACTCCTAATTGTAACCAACAAAAAGGAAGAGGTTAAATGAAAAGAGTATAGGGCCACCACTACAAGGGAAAGAAATATAAACTCCATGAAGTAGCAACAACATTAGCCTTCATATTAATGACATTAGCCAACATATTAATAGCATTAGCCAACAGAATAATGACATTAGCCACCATATTAATAGCATTAGCCACCATATTAATGGCATTAGTCTTCATATTAATGGCATTAGCATCATATTAATGGCATTAGCATCATATTAATGGTGTTAGTCATCATATTAATGATACTAGTCATCATATTAATGGCATTAGCCAACATATTAATGGCATTAGTCATCATATTAATGGCATTAGCATCATATTAATGGCATTAGCATCATATTAATGGTGTTAGTCATCATATTAATGATACTAGTCATCATATTAATGGCAATAGCCAACATATTAATGGCATTAGTCATCATATTAATGGCATTAGTCATCATATTAATGGCATTAGCATCATATTAATGGTGTTAGTCATCATATTAATGATACTAGTCATCATATTAATGGCATTAGTCATCATATTAGTCCTCATATTAATGACATTACTCATCATATTAATTTCATTACTCATCATATTAATGGCATTAGTCATCATATTAGTCCTCATATTAATGGCATTACCGGTACTCATCATATTAATGGCATTAGTCATCATATTAGTCCTCATATTAATGGCATTACTCATCATATTAATGGCATCAGTCATCATATTAGTCATCATATTAATGGCATTAGCTCAATAACCCATCTCTGATTGCTTCCAGTTTTATCTGCCAAATAAAAAGTTGTCATGTCTAACAGGGAGGAAGTCACCATAAGAGTACTCAACAGCTTGGATTTGGATGTAGGTTTTCAACACCTGTCTATCAGTCTTGTAAAACAGAGGCACAATAATTACATTTGTATGTACTTTGGGGACAGCCAGTAGTCCAAGTGATATGTCAGACTGGGATTGGTACCAATGCAGTGAGAAAGGTGGTGGCAGCTGGCTCAACAAAGGATCTGGCATTATGAAGGACTTGGATTATTTTTTCAGAAAGATCCCGATAGATTTAATAGTTGCTGAATTCCCTCAATGGCATCAACAGATTCAGCATTTATCATATAAGCCTGATTACAGGTAAGTGAGGGCACAAGGCGAAGAAATCAAGGGCATCCCCACTGTATCCCAAAACAGAATGGGTACAAGACAGTAAGTGCTGTATAAAACAAATGGGCTGACATGACAGCTGGATCCTTGATCAATGTACCAATAACATGGCAGCAGGATGGATTCACTGGCAGCCAGGACAGCATACAAGGGTTGGTACTGATGTTACAAGCTGTGATGGCTGGTAAAGTCAGACTGTAACCCTGAGTAGACAGTAGACCTCTTTGTGACCCTGAATACAACATGCTAAAACACAATCAATTTGCCCACTTACTACAGATGATACATCCACTAGAAGTCAAACACTTGATGCTTGGCAGCCAATACATGGAATTGAAATCAAACACTTGATTTATGACAGCCAATACATGGAACTGAAATCAAACACTTGATTTATGACAGCCAATACATGGAATTGAAATCAAACACTTGATTTATGACAGCCAATACATGGAATTGAAATCAAACACTTGATGCATGACAGCCAATAAATACATCCATAACAAGTCAAACACTTGATGCATGACAGCTAATATATGGATTACAATACATGGACTAGAAGTAAAAAACTTGATGCATGACAAGCAATACATGGACTAGACATCAAACATTTAGTGTGTGACAGCAAATACATGGACTACAAGTCAAACACTTGATGCAAGCCAGCCAATACATAGACTACAAATCAAACACTTGATGCATGACAGCAAATACATGGACTACAAGTCAAACACTTAATGCATGACAGTCTATATATGGCTACAATACATGGTTTAAAAGTCAAACACTTGATGTATGACAGCCAATGCATGGACAGGAAGTCAAACACTTAATGCATGACAGCCAATACATGGACTAGAAGTCAACACTTGATGTATGACAGCTAATGCATGGACCAAAAGCCAAACACTTGATGCATGACAGCCAATACATGGACAAGAAGTCAAACACTTGATGCATGACAGCCAATACATGGACTAGAAGTCAAACACTTAATATATGACAGCCAATACAAGGGGACCTGAGTGGCTGAGTGGTCTAAAGCGCTGTCCGTTATGGATCATTGCCATCTCACCTCTGTCTGCGTGGGTTCGAGTCTAAGATTCGGCTAATGTAGTTATGAGAGAAAGCTTGCCAGTAGCTTCTCATGGGTCGGTGGTTCTTTCCGGGGGTTTCCGGGTTCTTCCTCCACCATTAATACTGGCTGCCATGTATAGCCTATATTGTGCTGAAAAATGGCGTTAAACCATAAAAAAACAAACAAACAAATAGCCAATACATTGACTAGAAGTCAAACACTTGATGCATGATAGTCAATACATGGACTAGAAGTCAAACACTTGATGAATGACAGCCAATACATGGACTAGAAGTCAAAGACTTAATGTATGACAGCCAATACATTGATTAGAAGTCAAACGCCTATTGCATGACTAGTTAGTGAAAACTTGATGCATCATAGACACATCTCATACTTGTCCTCAGTGACCCTGAAGTGCATGTACTTTTCACTTTTTAACATAATTGCTTTGAAATGATAGAAAGAATAAGACTCAAATGAAGTAACACACACAAGTTAGATGAAAGAAATGTGAAAACACATGTTTCACAAGTTAGATGAAAGAAATATGAAAAAAACCTGTTACACAAGATAGATGAAAGAAATGTGAAAACACATGTTTCACAAGATAGATGAAAGAAATGTGAAAACACATATTACACAAGTGTATAAATGAAATATAGTGACTACTGTATAATTCAGACAGGTGAATATAAATTTACATGTGCAACTTACTGGTCGATGAACAGGTCCACAACAACTGGCAAAAAATACCCAACTAAATCATCTTAAAATGCACAAACGATGTATAAACAAAATATATAGCTGACCTAATTGCTTATCAAAGTAAATGGCTGGCTTGCAAAACTGATTAATTGCAATGGGTTCAGAAGTCATGCTGAATTGTAGCTGCAGTCCCAAGTAAAAGTATAAATTGGCAAAAAGCAGCTTAGCTTGTGGTGAGGGCTTTGGGAGGTAATATACAATAGTTACATCCATTTGTCCTTCTGAGCTACAGCCAGAATGTGACATTTTCATCTTTTCAAGAGAGCTTGATTTAGGATGTATCTAAGTTTATCCTACTGTTAATCTAAACAAATAAATTGGCTGAATTTGATTTCCTTTGAAATCATTCTACTATCCATTTCATATCCATGTACAATGTACATGTAAAACAACTTACAATGTTTTTGTCTTGTTAACTGTTTCGGACCTATCCAAATTTACATATTAATTTAACTTAAGTTACATTTAATGTATATAAAATTACCTTTTGCTCATATATGCATATAATGAATTACTATAAACAGGTTAAGATTCTGAATACACAAAACTTTGATTAGCAACACCCAAATCCACCATAAAGTTCTTAATATGTCAAGACAAATGTAACCTGTATTGCTTTTATATAATAGTTCAGAATTATAGCTTTTTGACAAGCAAGATAATGCCCAGGCCAGATCCGTACCTATTACTTCTGCAATCAGCTCCTCAATGGAAGTTTTTATTGTCTTATTTATTTTGCTTGCTGACATCTGAAAAATACATTAATTAATTAATTAATTAATTAATGTTAGTATTACAGGTATATACTTAAAGTATATCACAATATTTTAGAAACAATATCTTTTATGACTCTTTACAAACATTAATAAATTATTGATCCCCACAAACTAAATTTAATAAAGGCATGCTATGCCATGTAAACACTGACAAAATGAAGTGCAAGCATTGATCACATTTCACAGGATTATTAAACAACATGTAACACGACAACTAACAGTGATGGATTTTCAAGTAAATTCTTTTACAATCATAACTTTGTCAATCCAATCTGACAGCTGATAATGCAAAAAATAAAGCATATACAAAACTCTAGTTATACAGAACTTGAGCACAATGTAAATCTGAATATAGCTCGATTATGCAAGCATGCAAAGCTGAATTCATATATCATCTTCAGGCCTAAATATCAAACCTATAAATTAATATATCATCTTCTGGCCTCAATACCATCCCTGAATTCATTTATCATCTTCAGGCCTCAATACCATCCCTGAATTCATTTATCATCTTCAGGCCTCAATACCATCCCTGAATTATCATATTCAGGCATCAATATCAAACCCTGAATTAATTTATCATCTTCTGGCTTCAATCTCAAACCCTGAATTCATTTATCATCTTCTGGCCTCAATACCAACCCTGAATTAATATATCATATTCAGGCCTCAATATCAAACCCTAAATTAATTTATCATATTCAGGCCTCAATATCAAACCATGAATTAATTTATCATCTTCTGGCCTCAATATCAAACCCTTAATTAATTTATCATATTCAGGCCTCAATATCAATTCCTGAATTAATTTATCATATTCAGCCAAAATACCTAACCCTGAATTCAAATCTCTTCAAGCCTAAATACCAAACCTTGAATTCATATATCATCTTGAGGCCTAAATACCAAACCTTGAAACCATACAGCATCTTCAGGCCTAAATACCAAACCCTGAATTCATATATTATCTTTGGGCCTAAATACCAAACCCTGTATTCATATCTCTTCAGGCCTAACTACAAAACCTTGAATTAAAATATCATCTTCAGGCTTAAATACCAAACCTTAAATTCATATACAGTGGAACCCCGCTATAATGCGATAATCGGGCACCATGAATTTTTTTTCCAGCAAACACTGCATTGGCATATATACGTGTACTTATGTCTAATGTAAAAAACTGGAGTATTATCAGACGAAAACTAAATGGAATGCAGTAATAAAACTTATTCCAAAAAGTGGCCAGATAATATATTTATAAGTTATTACTTTGTGTTAGATAGTTTTACTAATTTTTACTGTTTTTCTCCCGAAAATACACGTTGATCGATAACACCCCGACTGACGTTATATAATGAATTTACATCGTTTACTATCATGCCGTCGTGGCATGCAGTTCATCCATAATTCATTCCATTCCATTGGAAGATTGCACAGATTTAAAATATTCAATAATTTTGTCCAAGATCATTGTGTCTGAATTTAATGTTCAATATATAGCATGAACAGAGTATTAACACCGTTTACTTACCTTCTGATATAGTACCGTCATGGCATGCAGCTAATCCATAATACCTGTACCTAATTCCATTGCAAAAATTGCAAACGTATTTAAACTATTCAATATTTTTGTCACAAATCATGTCTGAATTCAATGAGAAAAATTAACAGAAAATTAGGTTACGAAAGAGTAAGCAACTGTACGTTCAATATGTTTCAGGGTTTATGAACGGTGTCTATACAAACTATAAACTAAATTTTCCATAATGGTAAAAAATTTTTTTTAGATACAAATACCAAACCCTGAATTCATATATCATCTTTGGGCCTAAATACCAAACCCTGAATTCATATTATCTTCAGGCCTAAATACCAAGCCCTGAATGCATATATCAATGTCATGCCTAAATGCCAAACCCTGAATACATATAGCATCTTCAGGCCTAAATGCTACACCTTATATGCTCAGAGGCTGAATACGATTCCACTTTTCAATATATGAATTCATCTTTAAGCCAACAATTCATTTATTCCAATAAAACATAATTCTCCATTCTAAATTTACCACACTAATTTTTAAAAGCACCTAAAAATAAAATGTGACCATTGCCAATATAAAAACACCTTGAAAACTGCCTTCATTTTTGAGTGTCAATTCAATGAAATTACAGCATCCTATTATGACCATCTTGTGATATATTTTTACTGCAGAAATTCAGCTCAAATAGGCCATATATTTTTAAAAACCCACACCATTATAATGAACATTAATCCATCCAAACTCTGTAGTCTACAGTGAATCGGGCATAGTGGATAATATTGTCATGATTTTTATGACAATCAATAGCCATCCTCAAACAAATTAGCTCAAACTTTTTCCAGTAGACCACAAAACAACAACAAAATTGTATAAGCATGTTAAATAAGACCAAGTACATGCTATTTAACACAGAAGTAAAACTTGAAATGCATATTTCCTTCCTACAAGCTATAAACTAGACTTTCCATAAGTAAACTTTAACCAGAGAAAGCAAAATGAAATTTTAACCCCAAACTTTAACTCATATAAATACAAAATAAATTATTTAACTAAAACAGAAATAAATGTATTAAGGTCAGTCATGAGGTAATGAACACATGGTTGTGAAATTTAAATGCATAAGTAATCAAGACTTAAAGCTGAAACTTTAAAATTGTCTTCATACTGTTGACACCAATGTCTTAGCATGTACTCTAATGCATCATACAGGCAAGTGAAAATGTAGTAATCTTTTGTTTCCAGAAAAACTGAAAATAATACCTGAATTTCTGCCACAAGCTGCACTCTGGTCTTATACATGTCTGAGACAGTCTTTTGATAGCTGGCAAGTTTTTCTGCATGTTCTTGCAATGCATTCTGAAAAACCATCAAAATCATATTTAATGATATAAAGACACTGAATAAACATCAAAGGTTCCAAAGAAGTATCACTATGAACGATGTTCATTTTATAAGACAACTTGAAATTGCATGAAAGAGCAACAACAAAAAAAATCTCTAAACCCATTTCTTGATCTTGATGTCTGTAATTTAATGAAAAGTCTTTTTCATAAAATATTTAATTTGTAAGCAAATTACATCAAATTAAATGCTGGTACTAAATGTTGCCATTTGAAAAAGTGAAAAAACATAATGGATCAAAAAAGTCTTTAAGGACATGAAAAATGAAAAATAATTAAAGAGGTCCTGCCAATAATGTGCCGGAGTACAACACCTGAGGCTGATAAAATAGCATAATTTTAACCCACTTTGGTCCAGGCTGATCCAATGGCATAATTTTAATCCACTTTGGTCCAGGCTGATTCAATGGCATAATTTTAACCCACTTTGATCCAGGCTGATCCAATGGCATAATTTTAACCCCCTTTCAAGATGTTAAATTGTCAAAATCATTGATAGTTTATAACATGATGTAAATCTCCATTGTCATTTGACAAGGATAAATCTTTCTGCTAGTACCTCCTTAAATAATATTTTCATATGCCTTGAACTGATAAGATTTAGTTTTTAAGAAACAAAAATCTCAAGATGATACAGAACATAAATCTAGTGTTGTCCTTTACCTAAGCAATCATGAATTCAACATGTCAGTATTTTTTAAATTTGGTGAATACATGTACTTGAAAAATTCTAGCACCAACCTCAATTGCTGTGAAATGGTCATTGATGTGGATATCAAATTTTGAGGTTTCATAGAAATGTTATAATTTTTCAGGAATTAAATTTGTAGATAAGTGTCCAACTGAAAATATGGGTTTCTTGTCATTTAAAGTTGTTTAATTTTTCATCAAGTATTTGAGTTGATGTAGCAAACCATGAACTCCACGAAAATTTGTACCCAATGAAAATAATAGTGCATTCATAGTACCATATTCGACATAATACCTGCACATGCCTTAATAAGCAAATACCATACTCCCTTTTAGTCAAAACTTGTAAAGAAATATATATTACTGAGTACATGTCTTGATAAGCAAAAACCATACTCCCTTTTAGACAAAACTTGTAAAGAAATACATATTACTGAGCACATGTCTTAATCCCAGCATGCCTGCTGTTAGGAAAACAACTGCTCATGCCAGCCATGTGCTTAATTTGATAAGCTTCAACCTAACATTGATTGCTAAAGTTTCACAGTGCATGTATTACATCCAATATGGGATATAGATTTAAGCCCAAGAGTCAAGCTTAAGTAAAACAAAAATAGCCACTAACCCTAGCTGCATGAAACTCGGTGACAGCATTGAGGCTGAGAATCTGGTGTTCCCGATGCTGGTCTCTCATACACAATGGACAGATTAGCGCTTCACATGTCGCACAAACTATGCTCTCTTCAAACTTCTCAAGCACGTGCAAGGAACAAAAATTTGTCCCACTTGTGGCCTTTTTGATGATATCTTCAACATCAATGGTGGGCTGGCATGGGAAGAAAGGAAACAACAAATCAGTAATCCATTCGTAACAAGATTAAAATACTCCAACAAAAGAGAATTCATTTCATTTAGCTTAAATTCTCAAACAATTTGTTTTATTTTCCCTGGAAAAAGAGTTTTCTCACAATCTCATGTAAGAGTTATTTACCATGCAAATTGTGAACAGGGTTGAAGGTGTAAACCCACTGTAAGCCTGACAGCAGTATGAGCAAATAAAATGACAAAACATTATAGGCTGCACAAATATATTTGAATGAATCCAACTTGAAATAATTATCCATTCTTTTCTGTGGGCAAATTCTTTTCTTTCTTTTCAAAATGTGTTTGCTGACAGACTTGATCTACATACCGAGTGTTATGCCCTACCTCCACCTACATGTCATTTTAGTATCACTGTTTTGCTCATGTTTGTTTCGGGCAAAAAAGTTTCCTTTAATACAATTGAATTTCCTTAGCCTTTCTCTACTCCATAATATTTATTGTTTCTTCCTAACAGAACTAATATATATCTCAATTTCTCATTGCAAACACCATCGATATTTCCTCAAATATATTCCTACGTCTAAACTATTAGCAAGTACATTGATATTGAGGAAATAATTCGTGGTTATGACGTAAAGTAATAAGCAGATTCTAAACGTCATTGCAGGTAATTTAATCCAACTAGCATAATTATTATTTTTATAATTATTATTTTTATAATAAAATAAACACAGTTTGCTGACCTTTGGGATGGGATCAAAGGCATTATATCAAACAATTTGCATGTATTTATTCTCTACCCCATTTTCATCACTTTTATTTTCAATACAACTTTAAAAGCTTCCTCTCAATTTAGAAAAATTAATGTTTAAGAGCTCAGTGGGCTGTCCAGCTTTGACAGTTGACTATCTTGAGCAAAGGATGCATATACTCCAAGATTTGCTTTTAATCAGTCAGACAATATAATAATCCACACATCCTTAACTATTGACCATTCTGAAACTCAAATATTTGTTAATATTTTAGACTCCTGAATTGAACTAAAGGCAACCTGAGTCCTGTGCTTTGATCCATATATTTTTTAAATTACGTAAGTGGTGATAAATATTTGGAGATGAAGCAGGTGCCTTCAAGAAAACATGTCAACTTCCTCCATTCACAAATGAAAACTATAAAAAGATGTATGTTAGTATAACAATTTTAATTAATTTGTTACATAATTTTAATTCATTTTGTCTGATTAACTAAGCTATAGTACAGCATGAAGAAACAATTATATGTCTAGAAATAAGCCTGATGCAAAACTATAAAAAGGTATTCTTCATACTCTATTTGGCTTGTCTAATTTGTGCAATCAGCAAAATTTTTATATCGTCTATAAATTTAAATCTTCAGTTTCACAAACAAGATTATCTAAAATGGACTGACACTCTACTGTGTAAAAGAATTTCCAGGAATTCAAGACAAGACCATTTCTTTCTTTTATTTGTTGAGTGCTGAAATGATAATCTCATATTATCCAGTGACACGAAGAGTTTAGTTGTGTTGTGCACATACAGTAACATGCTGAAATTTTGTCCAAATCAAGTTGTCCACTGATAATAAAAAAGTTTACTTGTCCATATAAAACCACACTAGTCCGTACTGTAATAGTTAAAAAGAATAGCACTTGGAGAGGCCTGTACATTTATTTACTTTTATTAAGCTGCACAATTTAAATGCATCCAGTATGGATCATTCATATGTAAAATATATTCAATATTTTAATGTGCCTTATTTTTGCTATAAAAGGTATACAGATGTGTGAAAACAATAAAGTTTGTGCAAACCTTTACGTAACTTTTTTTGTTTTCCTTAAGTCAGTGTGTATCAGGAAAAAATGAACAAGATTTCAAAGAAAACTCAATGATATACCCGGTCCATGTATTTTTGATTATTATTTTTGTGTTGTTACTGTCACATGATGTTAGTATGTCATTACCATCATCGCATTTAAAAAAAGACTAATCTCAAAATAGGTAATACCATTACGGCATGCTTTTCTACTATGCCAAACATAACAAACTGTTACTACTATGTCACCATTACCATATGCCATTTGTGACCCTTCATACAAGGTAATCTTTTCATTGCAAAAGACACAGCCTTATAAGACAAGAACTAGTAAGGAAAGATTAGGGCTTTATCATCATGACCAAATCTCTGGCAGAGGCATATAGTAACGGTATGTTTGAACTTATGAAAAGGTCATGGTTACCTGCATATCAGTGTATTCCTTTGCTTCTTCCTTTAAGGGAACCATGTTATCACTAACAGAGGGCACAGTCAAATCTATCAACTGTACTGGCAGGGAGGCAGGATGCTCAACTTCTATTGTATCCTTACTACAATGAGGAGCTGAATCATCAATTTCAGCTCTATTGCTGTGATGCCTTGGGACTGATGAAGGGACAGTACTCTCAACTACAGGATGTCTAATGTAGTATTCATGGTCATCCATTTTGTAATTCTGAAATGATCAACAATATTTTTTAATGACTGTCATCTAACAATGCCATTAACATCATAAATACATCTGAAATACATGTTAGAAGTCTCACATTACTGTACTGACCAATCTTTATAACACTGATTACAGCAGTCATACACATGGACAGTGTTACAATGATAAAAACTGACAATTTTGCGGGATCCTAAATCTGTGGATTTGCTGCCATCAAAGTTTGCATAAATGGAAAATAAAAAAGAGAAAGCAAAACAAGAAACTATGCTGACAATAAATAGTGGTCGGTCAAGTGTTTAAAAAAAATGCCAGCAGCATCAGAATAAGTTAAACACCTATCATGATCAATGCGTTACACCAGTGGTTCCCAAACTTTTTAAGGCCACCACAACTTGGTTATCCTCAGCAGCCCATACATTACTTACCCCATAACAAGCATTAGTGTTCACCTCTTTGATCTCACTGCCCCCTTGTACTGTACAATCCACTTTGGGCACCACTGCCTTACACCATATTTTTGTCAGAATGGTTAAATATCAAACATATATGATGAAGCAAGTCACACTAAGGCAAATGTTAATGAAAAATATTCATATAAGCTTTTACTGAAAAAGATGTCCATACAGTAGTACTATCTGTCTATTCCAATAATCAGGTGGATAATATCATCATTCCAAATGCCACAAAGAGGCACCACATTGCAGACATGGTTTGTACACATTTACCATTAAGTGTTTGGGAGACATCAGACTGATTGACACTTGAAATCCAATGTATAACAACAAACAGCCCCCAATAGAAGAAGAAAAGAAGAAAAACTGCAACTACACTCTAAGGGACCACTATGACTGACATACATCATTTTGGCATCATACATCTTTCACAGCGATGTGAAAGAGACAATTATGCAACCTGGATCAAAACTTTGTATTTGCACATAGATTATCAGAGATGATCCAAGCCTGAAGGTCATGAATCTGTGTTGATGTTGTGTGGACATTACATTAAGGTCTTCAGATGGTCCACGCTCCGATCAAGAAGACCACTGAACCATGATCACTGGGGCCATAGAAAGGCAATCAGAATGAGTTGAATCAAGGAGAATCTGATTTTTTTTAAGGACTTGGGTACAATCCAGAAGGTAGGTTAGGTGTTAGCAAACAAACAATCCCACTTCAAACTGAAGATCTCCTGACTGCCCAGTCCCTCTCATTAGGGACAGGGGAAATATTAAAGCTCACTGTGCTTGAGGCAGTAATTCACATTACCGCTGAACTGAATGACAAGAACTGAACCTGCTCTGCATCCTTAACTAAAGGGTGAGAAGGACAGCAGACTCAAAGAGAGGACATACCACAACAACCTGATCTGTCTCAAACTCATTGACTTCAACAAGGACAGAAAAAGAAGCTACCATCATGTTCCCTCTTTTCTGGGATGCAGGACTACATGATCAAATGTCATTATTTAGGGGGGAGACTTGTAGAGTGAGAAATCTGAACAACTCCTCCCGAATCATTAATTAACTGTTTTTAGCAATGGGAGACTCTTCACACGCCAAAGTTATTTTGAGAAAGCATAATTATCCCCCTTTCTCTTTCTAGACCCATCCTAATAAGATATTGGTGCCTGGTCTGTATGCATGACCCCACTACTATGCTACCCAGGTCCAGAAGTCCATGGCTGCATGTATGCAAAGGGCCAACCAATTCCCTTAAGTGGAAGACCCCATATCCCATATGGATTTAATGGGGAAATATGGAAGGGGGATGCAAGTCCGATCCCATGCATTAATATGGAGTATGTTATCCAGGCAATGTCTCAACCAATCACTCAGGTCTGAAAGAAAAGTCATCCACAAACTTTTATCTATGCATTCCCATTGTCAGGTGGCTCAATCACATTATCAAGGGTGAGACTTGCTTTGTCTTAGTGCTAAATCTAGAGGGCCGTAGAGACAGAAAGGGTTATACTACCTCCTTATCATAGCCATTGGGAGTGGTGACACTTTGTATACGAGAGGGTGCTGTTCCTGCTTCAGGGGGAGGGGGAGACTTCTTTGTCTTAGTGGCAATAAGAGGATGTTGCTCCTCCCTTTCTGGAGGCACAGCTACTCTCTACCCATTTCTAACCTATCATAGGAAGAAGCCCAATAACTATATCTGTCTCCTGGGGGATTTGGTTATTCTTCAATGTAGAAAAAGGGAAAGTAATGAAGGCAAGGCTGTAAATCTTGGGAAATCAACAAAAGTCCATGTCCTAAGACATAAGAATGTTAAAAAAAAAACAGCTGTGACCTGACAATTATTAAACTGTTATAAAGTACTATGACTGATTTTGTCATTATTTTGCATATTTTCTGATTTTTTCAGTATAAAATTAATTAAAAGCAAATACAGACTTCAAAATTCGCAGGTGGGTTGTGTTTACTGCGGAGACCAGGCTGTACAGTAAATGCACAGTGCAAAGCATGCATAGCATCATTAAATCTATATTTATTCCCAAACATATTAGATTTTGCCTTACTTCTTGTTTTGACCAAATTGCATTTTTCCAAAACACATTTCAACAAGTCCTTAATAGCTGTTTCGTTTACAATGAATCACGCACTCACAAGCTACTCATTTTCAATGATATAAGAGATCCTGCAAATTGAGGTAATATTTTTAAAAAGTATGCACGTTTTGGTATATAAAGCATATAACCAGCATAATTTACATGTTCACGAAAAGTGGTAATATTAAAGGATAAAATTCTCCTATAGATGTACAAGGTTAGCATCAATAAATTTTAGTGTTGTGTTTTGGCTGAACAAACTTTGTAATTTTTCAAACAATGGAAAGTTTGATGTTTCAGCATCTTATGTTGATAGTGAAATTTGTCTTTTGTTTCGTGACAGCAATACGGGACAGTTAATCATTAAAACCCTGAAACTTGTGTTGAGGGAATTTTGACCAGCAACTATACTGGTACATTGGTGTGTAATTGCCTTTTTATTCCATAATATCAGCATGATTACCATAGTTTTATAAAACTGGGGTGTAAGGCATATCTATTAACTTTTCAAGAGCCAAGTAGAGAGACTGAATTACAAAAAATAGAGATTGGGACCTAAAATCAGGTGGTTTTCGCGGCCTTTTTAAAGTCTTGTTTTCACTAAATATTGAGCGATCTTTCTGGTCCAATTTTGTGAAATTCAGGAAAAAAGACTCATCATTTCTCCCTGTGATGTGCCCTATTTTTCCCCAGCATGACTTGGGCTATCAAAAACCACAGAAAATTTAACCAGGTACCTGTTGCGCCGTTAAACAGGTAATCGGATACTCATGAAAGACATGTACAACCTTAGACCAACCGTGTAATGCACTACTGTCTGAAGCTTCCAAACCATTGTAGCTGTGAATGATCGGACCACACGCTATTCATTAATGACTTTATTTAGACTAACCTTTGTACCCAGACACATACATGCCAACCATTATGCTTTTGGTGTAATCATTATGACTTTTTTTTCACTAAATTATGCGTTATGCATAAACGTACATAGATTACACTTTCTAGGTATATCCACCTTCCAAAAATCTTGTTTTTATTAACATTATATTAATCCCACAGACCATATTTTAGAAAAGACTGTTTACATAACTACAACATAAGAGTACGCTTGTCCACAGACTTGCACTTTCCTAAAAGTTTCATGTATATTTTATTTTAGTCGATGCGTAAATGAGTACAAAAATATCTCCTTTCAAATATGTCACAGATGGAGTAGAAAAAGGCAACAAAAAATAACATAAGTGCAGCCTCACATGACATCTATTTCAGGCCGTGTGGAAAGAAGTATAATATTTGGCACTAAAAGTCTTAAGATGGATTCTAGTCGATGTGTGTGTAAAATTGGAAAAGCTACATATGAAAACTTGAAACATTAAAGCATGTTAAAAGACAAGAGGGGAAAATAAATCATTGCTTATTGAAATATTATATGTGGATTATGCTTTTTCTGCCTGGATTCCCCAAACAAGGCTACAGCAAATGCGTGGTCATGTGGTGTCACTGGCAGTCGTTGAAGTGATATGTTAACATGTGTAGTCTGTATATTAGTGTTGTTTTGATATGTGAACAGTGTGCAGCAGCCATTTAGTAGTGGGCCGCTGATGCATAACGGGTTTTTCTACTCCTAAATATAGACTGGAGCTGCAACTCAAACTAGAGTACTGCTGATGATATATGACATTTTGATAATGTTGTCAACAGCTTATTTTTTGAATGGGTACTCGTCATTAATTTTCAATGCCTGGGATTTTTACTATGGGCGGGTACCCGATTACCTGCGTACCTGTTGACAGCCCTAAGCAGGACATGCTCTATTTTCATTTTCTGGTCAACTGTTTCCAAATTGCACAATAGCTAAAGATTAGTCTTAAATAAAAAAGCAAGAAAGCCAACACGACTAATAAAAAGTAATCCTTATCAATGCATCTATTATGAGAAAATGACAGGCCCTCAGTCGTCATTCAAAGAAACCACATTCTACATTAGTGCATATTAAGCAAGCACCAGTAATTTATTGGCAAATAATGGATTCCAAATTTTGTTGATCTAAAGGTACCTAAAAAGGCACCTCATGGTAACATACATGTGGCAGCTATTTTTCCCCTCATTGTATATCTGTCCTTTATTTCCTTATTGTAAACTTTTAAAGCATTTAGTACTGTTACTAATAAACATGTATTATGAATTAGTTTTTGAGGACAAATTTGCTGCATGGTATGTATTTTCATTTTTTTTTTATTTAATGATGGTAATTAATGTTGGTATATACGGTTTTAAAATGTTTCTTGCATGGGAATGGTGCTGTAGCATATGGAATTATTGCAGTATTCTCATAGTGATCATTCTTGGGATTTAAATTAATTGAGCACAATTTTGTTGTGGGTTTTTTTGGTTGTTTATTTTTTGATTTTGTGTTGTTGCAGAGGTTATTAAACGTAAATTAAAACTGGCAAAAACAAACAGGAAAACTTAAAATTTAAAATATTTTCAAAAACATTTATACCATTTATTTTTATTAATCATGAACGCCAACCTCGAGATAAGATATATGTATTTTGTTTTAAATATACATTTGCCTAAACGAATGCATTTTGAACTTCTCTAGTGCATCCTGAGATGTCTCAGTGTTGTGGGCCAGTTGCCTTATAAGTGGGTCATGCAATTTTTAGTGTTTATTACTGTTCAATGGGTGGGGGTTGGCTTATATGCAAGTATATTCCTTACACTGATCTGTGAAGATGAAGTTATAGTAGAATCCATATAGATCAATGAATCATTCATACCAAATAGTAATGGCTTTCATTTTTTTAAAATATGGTTCTACATGCTTTTAAATGCCAATTATTCACTTTATTTAGATTCTCATACAGCCATATTCCTTTCAAAGGTCATTATTTGCATGACTAGAAAAGTGTGTATGGCAAACTCAGTGTTGGAACACATGGACATTTCTGGACAAGATCAATCTAAAAGTGTCATCCATTACAATCTGTACTGAATGTTGCATGACTGAATGTTGCAACAAACTGGTACTACCATATATTGTGACGATTTGACTTGACATGCACTTTTCTTGATTCCATTTAGTACATGGCCACCATTGTACAAATCCAGTGATCTATAATTTTGTCTAAATGTTTCTAGAAAACAGAAAAGGTGCTGGTCACTCTATAACCTGGAGTGAATCAATTCTGATTAAGCATAATTAGTATTACATTATAAAATAACCATCTATATTTGATTAGAGTATTTGATCTGTGTGCCTTTATCATAGTTTATATTCGTAAATTGTGAAAGTAAGCCACAATTAAATGCACAACAACTATCATAAGCACAGTAAATAGTTTCAAAACAGTATCATTTTTTAAAGGAATTAAAAGGTCAATTGAATCTTTGTAACTATCCTCATGTCATCCAATGTTTTCTTAGATAACACAAGTTCTCTCCTTTAAAACAGATCAGAGGGAAAGTGAAACTTTGAAAGGGAGGCAAGTGTTCCAAAACTGTTCTCATATTGTTTAATTTCTCATAATAAAGTGCTCAGTAAGTTTGAAGCTCTTAGAACTTGGAAATGTGTGCATTATCAAAAAAATATTAAGAAGAAACATAAATAGTCAAAGGCTGCAGAAACAAAAGCTCTGACTTCCGCCGTATAGCACAGGGGCTCGTTACAAAGCAAATTAGGAGTATCCATCCATGAATCAGGGTCTAACCTGGTACAATATAACACTTACTGGTTAGACCCAGATTCATCGGTCGAATACTCCTAATTTGTTTTGTAACAAGCCCCTATGCCGTATAGTAAATATATCGATCTTATACAAGAATCCATACAATGGATTTGTTGTATTAAAAGATATGCTTAAAGTTAAACTACTAATACCGTTTTAAAATACTAAAAAGGTTATCACAATAAGCCACAGGTGCTCGACGCGAGCTAAAAAAATCATACAGAGTGACAAAAATACCTTAGATTACCCCATGACCCATTCTGACATAGGACCCTCTCTACCATACTATATATCTTTTTAAATAGTATGATAGAGAGGGTCCTATGTCAGAATGGGTCATGATGGTATTTTTGTCACTGTATGATTTTTTCTTCCTTTACATATTTTTTTTCTTCACATCAAGCTCGCGTCGAGCACCTGTGCAATAAAAGTTCAGAAAACAAACCACTCAAAGGCTCTGGAAAGGGAAGATATTACAGGTCCAAACACAGTTCCGTCCCTTCCAATGGGTCAGGCTATTAGGAGAGCCAAAGTAATAATACCGGCATGGAATTAATTCTTTTAGCAGCAGAGGGGGCGAATCAGACAACTTTTTTTTGTTTTTATTTTTGATTATACCCCCTCCAAAATAACACTAGACCCTTCTCGCGAAAAAATAAGTCTCCGACCCTTGTCTGAAAACATTCGCGTTTTCGTTGATGTCGCAACGTCGTTGTCACTCACCCCCTCTGCTGCTAGAACTTTCAGTTCTAGGTTTACGGTGATTTTAACCGAATATTTGATCCAGTCCGATACGATATCGTGTCCTAGGGTCTGCTAAATTTATTGTCACAAATCCGTGTGGTTTTGACTGAGCGTGACTAAAGAAATTTCTAAATTGATTATGATTCATATCACCGCTGCACCAGGTCTGATGAATATTTCGTAGCGTATGAGTATCAACGCCGTTAAATACACACAACACATTGCAATTATCTCTGATCACTTTTGGTATTTGTGTGTATCGTTGAGTGACATAGATCACATCAGTGTTTTTATGCCTGCCTCGGGAAAATATTATAGCAGGATTTTTTTGATTATCTAACATGATATCATCGTATACCACTAAATTGTTAATACTTCCATCGATGTCTTCCACGGAAGGGGCTTCCTCTATATCAGTAATAAACTCAATAAAATCTTCATCAATTTGAAATTCTTTTGCTTTCTCGTTAAAATCCTTTAGCACTTCATAGCATCGCTGATCGTCTACACTCGGGGCTATTAAATACAATTTGTTCCATTTCATCCATCTCGTTATCAAATGAAGTAGCAGTTGTGTCTTTCCGCTTCCAGATGGTCCGATTATAATCATTCTAATTGAATTCGGCAACATTTCATGATGTTTAATAGGTTCCCGTCGTCGGGTAGCTGAATAATCAATTATATTCATGCCGTTATATATAAATTATGGATCTATATTGTGTGAAGTGTAGAAAACGTACTGGCACAGATGACTTGACGACGATTACAACTAAAAATAACCGATCAGCGCTTTCTGGTAAATGCGTACAATGTAGTACAAAGAAATTTAGATTTGTTTCTAAACCCAAGGAACTCAAGGAACCTTTAAAAAAAAACGAGGAGGTGATATCGCAGCCAAATTAGCAAAACTCCCTGGAACCCCATGGGCAAAATACCCCGGAGAAAAACACCTTCCAGGATATAGCTACTGTGGACCGGGAACAAGACTTGATATCAGACTCAATGATCAAAATCAGCCCCGACCCGGTGAGGAACCAATAAACGCTATTGATAAGGCCTGTCACCTTCATGATGTATCTTATAAAAGCAGTAATCTGCAGCACAGGCATCTAGCAGATGTGAAATTAATTCATGCGTTAAATGCTATTTCTGATAAATCTTTCAAAGAAAAATTGGCTTCCTTTTTGATAAAATCGGCTATGAAAAGTAAATTGATGTTAGGTGCTGGTAATTAATAACAACATGGAATCTATTTATTATTCCCCAAGAGGATACTGGAGGGGTAAATCAGCAATCCATAAACTCGCTAGCGCTGCGAAAGTGAAAAAAACCACTGCGGCTCATTGGTTATCCAAACAGGCACTATGGCAAATTTATCTACCACCGCCTAAACAAATCAATTTCTCGCATTTTGATGTGACCGGACCCAATGAAGTTCATCAGGCTGATCTATTATTTCTGCCACATGATCGTGGTTACAAATACGCATTAACCGTAGTTGATATTGCAAGTCGATACAAAGAAGCAGAACCGTTAAAAACAAAATCAGCCACTGAAGTGGCTTCTGCATTTGAAAGGATTTATCGAAGGAGTCCTCTGCACTGGCCAAATCTGTTACAAGTTGACCCGGGCAAGGAATTTCAGGGTGCAGTGTTATCTACAATGAAATATCACAATGTCGCTATCAGACTAGGGCATACTGCACTGCATCGTGATCAGGCCATTGTAGAACGATTTAATAAAACCCTTGCTGAGCGGTTATTTGGATATCAATACGCAAAAGAATTCATCCAAGAAAAAAGATCCCGTGAATGGGTTAAAAGGTTACCAGCTGTGATTACTGCACTGAATAACGAGATTACTAGAACCATCAACATGAAACCTATCAATGCGATTAAAAAGAAGTCAATACCTGAAATGGAAATTCAAAAAGATTTTAGCGTTTCTCAACAAATTCTTGGTAGTAATGTCATTGTGAGGTACTTATACGAACCAGGAGAGCTTGAGGGTGGCACAAATAGGGCTACTGATCCTATTTGGAGTGTTACTGCACATAAGATATCTAGTATAACACGATCTACGGGTAGACTTCCAATCTATAAACTGGATTCAACTGCCCCTCAACGGGGTTTTACTAGACAACAATTACAAGTGATACCTGAGGATACTCAATTACCACCGCATGGGCTTAACTAGCACCCTTGCGTCTATTGCACTCAAGACAAGTCAACATCACATTATTTCTGACATGACCGAGATTGTTATTTTTTCTGTCAACGGTGAATTGGCGAGGATCCTTATCCGAATACTGCCAACGCATTATACAATTGCAACTTGCGCAGTGATTATTTTGTTGTTGCTTCAAAGTGATTATTAATTCAGCATCAATATCAAATTCTCGTTGTTTTTTTTTTGTCTTGTTGTTTGTAACCGGAGAGTTTTTTTATCAATAATATCATCTATTGTGGTGTCATTATCATTGCTAATGATTTCATCATCGAAGACAATTCTTCGAAGTTGATTTATTTTTCGTACTCTAGACACTGCGAGATAGACTAAATTCGACCATTCTATGCGATTATCTACTATCCAAACAATTGTATCCGATATAGTCAATCCCTGTGAAGAGTGTATTGTTGCTGCATAACCTAGAGTCCATGGGGATTTATTAGCACGCAATGCATCTTCAACGACATTGATATCAACCAGCACAATATCATTTAATACGAGAATCTGTCTTTGAAATCCTTCGGATTTTGGTCCTGGAATATCAACTTCGATGTTCTGTTTTCGTGTATCCGATGGCCTATAACATAACGGTACTGGAAGTGTTGCAAATTTTTGTTTATGCAATTCAAATAACTTCATCTGAAGTGTGTCCCTGACTATTTTTCTACTTGCAATGATTAAATCATTTGGTCTCCACGCTTCCCAAAACTCATTCATGGGAGTTTCCGAAATTATTTCACGGGCTATTTCACACTGGATTCTATCCGGTTGTAATCTAATTAATTTCTTAAACTCTTTTAATTCATTATCAAGTGATCTATGATCAGTATCAATTTCTTCATAATAGTCTACAAAACCCTTTAGCCATTCATGGGGGGATGCACCGACAAATGGTGGTGGTTGGTCGTGATCCCCGCACATGACGACTTTTGTATTCTTCAATAACAACCACTCAAGAAATATTTTTAAGACATCTTCGGACACTGTGTCTATTTCATCCCAAATGATAATTTCAGGAATAAATTTCTCTCCCATGCGCTCAGGAGTCCATTTATCTCCCTTCCATCTAAAGAAACTATGATAAGTGCAGGCATTTACCCCTCGTTGTTTCATCTCTCTGGCGAGTCTGTGAGTCGGTGTTAGCACAATCATGTAAGAAACGCTAGCGTTTCCACGACGGAATAACTCAATTACCCGGGTTGTTTTTCCTGACCCACCACAGCCGTTTAAATAAACTGTTTTATATCTACAGATTGGATCAGAAATCGGTGGTGCACTAGAAAATTCTGAACACTGATTGCTTTCTAAGTAATTATTTTCAATGGTAACATCTGCTGATGGAATATAATCATGAAGCATTTCCTTCTTAATTCTCCATGACCCCCAATTCTCGTTGCCAGTAGCCTTAAAATCAGCCATTTTGCTATTTATGTAAAATGAGTCAGTAGCAACTCTAACTGCGGTGGTAGGAAATCTATTGATCATTGAAAACAGATTGATAGAAGCATAACCAAGCATAGAAGCTCTCAAATATGTGTACTGCGGATGGTATCCATCAGTGTAAGTAACAATTGTACCCAATTTGGTTCCATCGGACATAAATGCGTCCTTACGATTGACATATAAGCCCCTATTCGTTAAATCTTTGATTACAAAATCGTATTCAGCATTGTCTATAATCAATCGTGAAGAATATCTCGTATTATCATCTTTGCCACCTTGGGTAAATTTACCGATTATTCTTCGTCCAAGATCTTTTGCTTCATTGTTTCTGATTTCAAATAACTGTCTGGACCAATCCATGATTTGTTGTTCATTAAAATCAGGAAACAGTTTTCGCTCTTCGCTAATTATTTTTTCTAGATCAGGTTGTGGTAACCAGACTGATTTCTGTGCTCGATAGGATATAATTGCTTCACTGACAATTAATGATTTTAACATCTTACAATCAAGCATATACCGTAATAACACTATTGGCATCCAGTGTTTTTCAGACATGTGTTTACCAATCCAAAGATAACTACACGGATGAAGCCCTTCAGCCATTTCAAATGATGCTACACAAGCGAATCCGGTTAAATCGAAATGTGGCAGTGGTCCATTAATAGCAACACGGGTCATTTCGTGTGTAGGGTGTCCAAATCGTTTGAAATATTTCTCACACTCTCCATACCCAAGAAAACTTCCTGGATAACATGCAATCATATCAACTGAAATAACGGTATCAGCGGTGTATTTTGTGTTCCATAATCCTCCATGGCTGTATTCAAGACAGGACAATTTGACATCTGATAAGAACTCACTTCGGGTTGGTTTCCACGCGTTTTTCTTTCTAGCAAAATGTGCTGCAACTGATGGTACTGTAAAACAGTTTGCTAATAATTGATCGTTGTCTTCCCCCAGAGAACTCTGGGGAGAAAACTCACTAGCTAGTTGTTTCATTTGATTATGCAGTTCTTCAGTACGGTACAATTCTCCGTTGGGCCTTACAAACTGATCAAATCTACATTCTTCGTCTGAAGTACTATGAAATAGCCACACTGACACAGAATCGTTTTTACTCAAATGGTAAATAGCATCAAATAATGTCTGCTCTGAAAAAAACTCTTCGGTTCCAAACAGATATTTTACGGTTCTATCCCGTGGGAATATTGTTACTGCAGATGACCACGCGTGTGCGTTATGATCAATAATTTCAATGGGAGCTCCCTGTGATTTATATTTCGATTTGTATAATACTTCTCCGGTGATTGTCCTTACCGATATTGGAAATCTCAATGATGTTTCTAATTTGGCTATATCTTGAATTGTTGCCCCATGCTGTTTCACTGTCAGTTCCCACTCGGTTATTTTTTTCGTCTTAGATCAGTTAGTTTATTTCCCCGGGACGCATTTGTGAAGTGTTCTATTATTCGTGTTGCTACACAATTGAGCCCTGTCGAATATTTCATGGGTGCTAGTTTTGAAATATCAGGTTTTTCATTGAGCGGATATATCCCGTAAACAACTACTGTGACAGGATAAGATCTTTCGTAGTAGGGTTTATCAAGTCCAGTCAAAATTCCTGGTTTTGAATCCTGAGTCACAGTGACAGTTTTTTTGTCCTTAAGAATAGGCTCGTATTTGTCCCTAATGATCCATTTTCCATTATCACGGATAAGGAATTTTATTCGAAAAAAATTTCTTTCTTCCCCAAGACGTGAGATTATCACTGCTGCTTTTTCATCATTCATGGTAGCGTCAACAACACCATCAATTCGAAATGTTGACCAACAATGAGCTGCCCCATCACGCTTGAATTTATTAAAACAGTCTCTGATTTTACTAATCAAGGTTCTATCAAGAATTTTATTCTTTGGTGTATCAGAAACTCTATCAAGATTGAATTGAACACTTTTCCAGGGCTTAATTTTCGATAATCTCTCGAACTCCTCCATACTATAATTAAAACAAGTATTTAAATGAAAGATTTAAGTATAATGAATCATTGCAAATGGCTTATGATTGGATCAGTGACACCGTGTAACAAATCATGCAGAAATGAATTCTGTTGGTATCATATGCAAAGCTTTCGTCGTGGAAGCCTTGGTCCGTTACCCTGTATTCGATGTGGGGTTGGGGTCAGGGGGAAGTCGCAATTATGCGTTATGTGTGGCGGCAAACGATACAGGGAACTAAAACGCTATTATGATAAAAGAATAAAAAATACTGTCATTGACCCCAACGATGACAAAATAATAAAGACTGCTCAAGATTATATACAGAGACTTATAATTAAACCAAACAATGAATTAGAAAAATAGTGTTATTATACAAATGAACCAAGAATTCAGACCTCACCCTCCGTGCTTGTTAATTATGAAGCATTCCGTAATGGTATTATCAGAAAATTCGATTTTCGTATGTGTCTATAACACCAAGGGAGACAACTCTTAAATGATATAACCAAGGGAGTTATCATTGTGATTTAGCTTCTGAGTATTGTTTTATAGGAAAAGAAATATTTTCTTTTTTTTTAGTGTTTAAGTCAAATATTCTGTCTCACGTGCGATTAATGCGTATTTCATAAACATAGGATGTGATCCGGAGATGCAGGCGTTACAGGATAACACACGTGTATACTTTCTCCCTTAGATTGTGTTAACTTGTTTAAAGGGTATTGTGATTCAGCGCTGGGCATTGTTTTGTAAGAAAAGAAATGTTTTCAAACAATTATATTCTTTGTTTTAGTGTTTAAGTCAAATATGCTGTCTCATTTAAATACTGTGAAACACCATTAATAAGTAATTCAAGAAAATAAAATAGCATACCTTGCGGATTGATGTATTAATTCCCTTTATATACTCTCTCCCTTAGATGGTGTCGAGTTGATAAGGGAGGGAATAACAACTCCTCCCACCTACTCATATATGTTTCTACTATTATGTGTAAATATAAGTGTTTTTAAATGTCTGTATGTAGTGAGTGTGGTGAAAATGTGTGTATGAGTGACGGTGCTGGGGGGTTTTGACTATCAGTTGTATAATTTAATATGTAAATATTGAATAAAGATTTAAAAAAAAAGAGGATGCCGACATGGCACCTATAAAAGATGTACAAATGCTACATCTATAAAAATTACATTACAGTATGGCGTGGGTTATTTCCCCTTAAATTGTGATTCAGCGGCTTGGGCTATAATTAATTAGAAAAGAAATCAAATATAAAATGTTTTCAAACGATTATATTCTTTTTTTTTAGTGCTTTATGCAAATATTCTGTCTCATTTAAATACTGTGAAGCACCATTAACAAGTAATTCAAGAAAATAAAATAACACACTCTGTGGATTGAAGCTGCTGTATTAGTCGCCTTATATACTAAATGAAAGGTTTAAAGCTGGGGCTTTCAAGGCCAATTCGATCAGTCAAAAAATAACCCACGCCATTGACACGTGTGCGTGGTTGACTTTTACTCAATCATGCAACCGGGTTTAATTTCATGGGTTGCTTTGATTGGTCGAATTGGCCTTTGAAAATCAGCCCCGTCGTTTCATGTTTGTGATGTCTGTGCCGTCCCATCATCATTACATCATCATTGAATTATAATCCATCCTTAATTAAGTATATGTATACCTACAATCTGAATGGAGATATATACGGTATTTGTGCTGTCCTTAATTAAGTTAATTAAGTATATGTATACCTACAATTTGCCACAACACTCGAGTGGAAATATATACGGTATTTGTGCTGTCCTTAATCAAGTATATGTTGTGACGTCACCCCAAGCATATCTTCTGGGCGGTCTAAGATGGCGTTTGCCACGTTAGGCCTCCCTTCCGGAGATGTATGTTTCGGGTTTCCCTTGGGCTTACTTGGATGTGAAGGCAACCAAGGAGTTCCAAAGATGTGTTGTCGTATATATGTAACCTCTAGGTCATTTCACGTAAACATACCCTCTTGTGATTCTAACCCGTTATTTGACGAGTTAGATTCACTCTTAGGGGAATATGTTTCCGGTGAATGTAAATATAAATGACCTAAAATAAATAACATCCATGGATGTAATTAGCTCTCCGTCACATTTGGGTAGCCCCGTATGGTGTTCAAAAATGAATTACCGGCCAAATAGTGTCAAATCGAGATCGAATAAATCTCAGAAAAAAAAATGGAAATACTCATAGAAAGAACCCTATGAAAGACACAGTGGCCTATATCAAGGGGGCCAAATGACTGATAACCGCTCATCATGGTTGTTATTTATTTTTGTCTGCATTTATATTTATATATACAGACTGAATTTTAAAAAAAATAGTTATATATACAGACTGAATTTTAAAAAAGATATTTATATATACAGACTGAATTTTAAAAATATTAACGGCTCTTTTATTTTTGAAAAATGAATTAGAAATATGTATTATCATATATGAATTCTGAAATTATGAATAGCATCATAGTTGAAATTGGAAAATTGAAAAATCAGAATATTAAATTGTCAGATGGGTTAAATCCTGATCAAATCAAGTCGGATTTTCAGGATATAGAATACGGAGTTAGCACTAACAAGTATATGTTACCAAAGAAATATGCACTCATCAAAAAAATTCAAAATTCTATTCGAGACTCTCTTGCATTTTCCAGTGAAGTAGATGTGTTTGTTCCGTTATATACTATCGTGGAAGGAATACGAAAAGAATTGGGTAACGAATATGAATTGAAAAAGGAAGTTAATTCTAAAATTAGAAACTTACGAGCGTTAATTCAAGAAATTGAACTATTTTGATTGACCGGCCCTCAAAAGATTTTGTCAGACAGTAAAATCTCCTTGAGATTTTCATTTTTTTGTCATTTTTTGATTGAATCAGTGAAAATATTTCACACTGCGAAAATAAAAATATTTCACAGCAATAAAAAATTGGACCCTTAAGGATGGAATCATCGATGGGAAAAATTGTTTTACAATTGAAAAATGGTTTCTGATTTCAAATAATGGTCAATGAAGCATTAACAACCCGATTGGCTCGTGAGCGACTAGATGCAATTAAGAAATTTATACCAATTCGTGACTCTGTCAGGAATAAACTGCAACAACGACAGAGTTTACAAACTGATTTTGCTCTGGGGTCTGAAGAATTGTTTAAACCAGTAACCACAGCAACGAAGGGGGTAGAGCGTGCTTTACTGGGAGATGGTCCCGAGACGGGAAAATCTGTTATTGGTGAACTTGAAAAACTAGCAGCGAAAACTGAACAAACTGAAAAAACTGATCCGAAAAAAACGACTGTTTCTCTGTTGAATAAATTTACTGATCATGCTAAAATATTAATAAAAAAACCTAGTTTATTGAAATCAAAGGATTATCAAGCCTTTGGTAATTTTGCTGCTCAAAGTTATAATTCAAAAAAAGATTTTTTAAAGGACGAGTATAAAAATGATAGAATATCAAGTAATGATTGGTTCGATTATTTGTATAAACTAAATAAAGGGATTGGTCGTTTGAATAAGGATGAGATAGGATACAAGGAATTTAAAAAGGGAATTAGTAATTATAAAAGAGAACAAATAGAAGAGCGACAACGAGAAATAGAAGAACGGCAAGAACTAAAACGTCAAACACCAACACGTAGACAAACAAGAAGACAAAGAAAACAACAACTACCACCTGATGATGATGATGATTTAGAAGAACGACGTCAAACACCAACACGGAGACAAAAAAAAAACAACAACTACCACCTGATGATGATGATGATGATTATTTACAAGAAACGGGTTTAGAAAAACTAGATGAAGCAGCTGGCTATAGCGGAAGTGGATTAGGAAATCCAAGGATTGGAAACACTTGTCCTGATAGTGTTATCAATGATATATCACGATTAGATGTTCTTGTAGGAGGGTTCCGAGCAGGAAATAACTCTCCAGAAATAATTAATGAAGCAGCTGATATCTGTAAACGGTTATTTGCCGGCGGTATCATGGATATCAAAACATATCGAGATTTCATTGACGAGTTAGCAAATGGGTATCATAGCGATTAAATAACAATTGAAAACACTATTGGTTTTATAATAATGATCGTACACTACAATCATGATAAACCAACCCTCGTCTATGTAGTTAATTCACGGTTTCCAGTTTACAGAGCATACTACGGAGATGGCCTCGGCAAGACCATTTTAGGATTCTTTTCAAGAACGGCCCCAAAAGTGATGCCGTTAGCTAAACAACTTGGAATGAAAGCCATTGATGTTATTCGTGATAAGGGTATTAGTACTGTTGGAGATCTTGCCGGGAAAGCGTTTTCAACTGCGAAGGATAAAATAACATCATTAGTGAGACGAAAAGAGAAACAGGTACCATTGCCATCTACAGCAGAGATGCCTGCGAGTGTCAGTAAAATTATAAATAACGCAGTAGATGAAAAACTAGCGTCGATGGTAAATCAAGAGGACCAAAATAACATGACAGCAAACATGATAGCAGGAAGTGGCTTTAAAAAACCACGACGAAAACGCTAGCGTTTTTCACGATGCAATGGAAAATCCGATTTAGACTCTGATAAATAGAATAAAATGTTCAAAAGGTCATCTGATCCAGCATTTGATATGGATGCCCCAGTGCGTAAAGATGATTCTGTACGCGATTTTCAATTTTATTCTTATCACGCAGTACAACCAGATCTCCGATCACGAATTGAACTTCAAGTTCATGATACCAGTAAATACTTTTTGCCTTGTGAAGCGTTTATTGAAGTAGAAGGAGAACTTGTAACAAATAATGCTGCACATAATGATCCTCCATATGACATTAGCCCAACTACCCGAGTTGGTTTTGTTAATAACGGTATCATGGCGTTATTTGAAAGCGCTAGATATCTCATTGATGGAAAAGAAATTGAATCCATTGACCGTGAAGTTGATGTGGCTACAACAATCATAGGGTTAGCAAGATATTCTGATGATTATTCAAGAACAGCGGGTCCATCTATGATGTTTGCAAAGGATATTACTGATAACGCTGAACACAACCAGTATTCTAGAGTCAAGGCAACACAAGTCACTGCAGTTAATCCAGCACCAGCCGGATATACAAGACCACCTGGTGAATTTGATGTCATAAATACTATTACTACTTACAATCTAGGATTTGCAACACGTGTATCAACATTACAAGGACAGCGTCGACAATTTTCATGTGCAATTCCACTGCATCATATATTCGGATTCTGTAGAAACGTCCGAAAAGTTATTTATGGAGCTAAACACACAGTAGCGCTTGTACGAAAGGGTACTGATAATGATGCAATATGGCGTGATGCTGCTGTTCCTGATGGTAAAGTCGTTTTAACAAAACTATCATTGTGGATGCCAGTGTTAACTCCATCAATCACAGCAGAAGGAAAATTGTTATCATTTATGGACCAAGGAGGAAAGTCGTTATTGAGTTGGTTATCAGTGACTACGGATACTAAACAAGACAATGTTGATGGTACATTCACATGGCACCTGGCATCAAAACAAGGGGTTTCAGCTCCACGTCATATATTTATTGCATTACAGAATAATGATCGAGTTGGTAATCAACAACGAAGTCATATGATATTTGATCAGTTAGGTGTTAGAGAGGTCTCACTGAGAATAAACGGACAACAGGAACCATCTGAAGATGTGCAACTTGATTACGGTCAAAATCATATTGCACGTGTCTATCATAACCTGTTGTCATTTATGGCACGTGATCAAAATGTGGATACCGGTTTGCAAATATCACAATGGGATTTCAAAAGCCTCTATCCGATTTATTACTTTTCGCTGGAACATCTCGACTTGGTGAGACAATCTGTCGTTGATATACACTTCAGAGCCCGTGTAACCCGTCCTGGTGGTATTATTAATTATAGAGCGGTTGCTGTCATTCTCAGTGATAAATCAATGCTACTTGAAGGTGTTGGTGGAAGAATGAGAGTGGTAGATGCACCAGTGGAAAATATGTAATTGAAAATCCGAAGGATATTTCCATTGAATGGTTTTACGATTTAGAATCAATCAATTATGTATAACATGTCATATAGTGTTATTAGTGTTGCGTTAACTCCTGGTCAAATCAAAAAATTGCAATCAGAATCGGCTAAACAATGTGGAACCACAATCACGTTGAAACCTAATCAAATGACTGGTGGTGCAAATAAATTATCGCTGACAACTCGTCAAGTGAAACATTTCATTGATGCTTTCAAGGATAAAAAAGGAGTTCAGATCACACTCTCTTCGGCTGCTATCAAAAATATGATAAAAACAGGTGGTATATTTCCGTTGTTTGCTGCAATACCAGCATTGGTTGCGGCAGCAGCCCCAGCAGTAGCAAAAGCGGCCGCATTGGGGGTAGTTGGAGGCTTGGGAACAAAAGCGGTACAGAGCATTGCTGAATCATATGAACCGAAGAAAGGTCAAGGGTATAAAAAAAAGGGAAAGGGTCTAAGACTACCAGGAACCCCGTATTCATGGTACAGCGGAAAGGGTCTAAGACTACCAGGAACCCCGTATTCATGGTACAGCGGAAGATCCGTTCATGGATCAGGCCTGAGACTACCAGGAACGGTTTATTAATTCAGAAATCTATGGTTCCAATGTCCAATTTTGATTTAATGGATGCTGCTAAAAAACTAGTGATTAAAAATTTCAGAGGTGTTTTTATGAAAGATCAATTACCACATCAACCAAACAAAACTGAAACTGGTATTATTAATCTCGATAACAGCACCGGACCTGGAACTCACTGGGTTGCATACGCTATTGATCCACGTGGGATTGTCTATTTTGATTCATATGGATTAGCCCCACCAAAAGAGTTTATGCGTTATATAAAAACCCTTCCAATGAAGACTTGGTATTCTACGCTACCAACACAACAAATCAATGACCCACCAATATGCGGCAGTGAAGTATTAAATGTCCTTGACGCTATTTCAGCATCTAGAAAATCACCACACATTGTCGTAAATGACTACACTAGTAATCGCTTTTTAGAGAGAGATATATAAAATATCATGATTGATATTTGGGGGAGACCTCTGAAACCCAAACCCGATGACACTGCAACTCCTGATTCTATCAAGGATATAAAAAAAAAAAATTAAAGATGAAATCGCTGAGACGTTGAACTTAACAAGTGTTGACCCGAATGAAATAGTTGTATTTCAAGACAAACAGGGTAAATTGAAATCCAGTAATATTTCTCTGGATGATATTTTGGTTAAACAACAAAACGCAATCGAGGATACTATCGCGTTATTTTCCGATCAGGGTAAATTGAAATCCAGTAATATTTCTCTGGATGATATTTTGGTTAAACAACAAAACGCAATCGAGGATACTATCGCGTTATTTTCCGATCAGGGTAAATTGAAATCCAGTAATATTTCTCTAGATGATATTTTGGTTAAACAACAAAACGCAATCGAGAACACCGTTGCGTTATTTTCCGATCAGGGTAAATTGAAATCCAGTAATATTTCTCTAGATGATATTTTGGTTAAACAACAAAACGCAATCGAGAACACCGTTGCGTTATTTTCCGATCAGGGTAAATTGAAAACCAGTAATATTTCTCTGGATGATATTTTGGTTAAACAACAAAACGCAATCGAGAACACCGTTGCGTTATTTTCCGATCAGGGTAAATTGAAAACCAGTAATATTTCTCTGGATGATATTTTGGTTAAACAACAAAACGCAATCGAGGATACTATCGCGTTATTTTCCGATCAGGGTAAATTGAAAACCAGTAATATTTCTCTGGATGATATTTTGGTTAAACAACAAAACGCAATCGAGGATACTATCGCGTTATTTTCCGATCAGGGTAAACTCAAACCGGGTGTACTTTTTTCGACGATTACAGATCGATTTAAAACTCTTAACGATTCTGCGTTAGAACTAGCAACACTTCAATCTAAAACCGAAGAACACATAAAACAGTTTACCGCATTTCGTAGAAATATCATTGATAAATTTATTGGAACTACATTCGATAAAATTGAAATAAAACTCCCTGATATTAAAAAATCCATCGATGAGACGAAAAACTTCATCGAAGCCGTCAAAGGTGATCTTTCGAGGATGATAACAGTTATTGAAAAAACAAAAATTCCTCATGAGAAAACCAACAACGTGGTATACACAATCCAACACGGATCATTTGATTGGACACCTGAAAGCAACAAATTAGACATCACTGCAACAGTTAAGGGTATTTATCGATTAACAATAGTGAGAACGACTCAATTTAATATTTCATCGTCCAGTTCATCCGGGGTCAATAATACGATTTCAACGATCATCGACAAGGATACAACTGAACAGTTCACGTTAATAGCTACTGATAAAAATTTGGTTAGGGTTACAACAACGTGGTATGTGGAATTCGTAGCGGATTTAAGTTGAAAATTGCAAAGCAATTTCACTAACGGTTTCAATTGAAAACGCTAGCGTATTTAAAATAAAAATGATTTCATCATCGCAATATCGCTATGATCAGGTCAGAGAGTATCAAACTAGACTCAAAACCTTGTCTGAGGAGTATGAATTGAAAATTAAAAAATATCGCAGGAGAATTACCGCAATTGATGTTACTGTGTACGCTGTGAGTGGTGTAATCACCGGAGCCGGTATTATACTGTCTTCAGTGACAATGATGGCCCCGATAGCTGTTCCAATTTGCATTTCTGCGGCAACAACAATCGCTGGAATAATTTCAATAATCACAAAAAAAATATCATCATGCAGCCAACGGAAACTACAAGACTACATAATTCAATTTCATGTTGTGTCTACTGCATACTCGCAATTATCCTCATTGATATCGTCATCTCTCGATGATACAATTATATCAGAGAGTGAGTTTTCAGCGATGGTAGATATATATGATTCTGCGATGTCAAAATTAGAAATACATCATGAGTATAATAACAATGACAACACAGATGGAATTACTTCAACAAATAGTGGAGAACACAAACCCAGTACAAACAAGCATGATCTCAATAACCTCAACGAATCCAGAATTCAGTGTGAATTTCCCCTCTCCAGTCCCAGTGAAGGAGATAGCGCTAGCAAAATTACGAGTATACCACAGTTGGCCAAATATTAGGTCAAAATCATTTGGTGGTCAACAACCGAATAATTCCCTGGTATTTGCAAATAAGAATAAACCCGACGGTACCCCAGACTGGAATGTTGTTTCCATACCAACCGGATCATATCAAATTGAACAAATCAATGATGAATTCGCGCGTAGAATAAAATCGATTACTGGAAAAGAATCAAAAATAGCTATTACAGTTCATGTGCCGACACTATCATCTGCCATTGAAATAAGCACAGAAGGATACGTCGTAGATATCTATCAGAGTTCTATTAGAACCGTACTAGGATGGCCTGAATTACCACCCGGAGGAAAAACCGTTAAATTACCAGAACCACAAAAAACCGATTATATCACAGACAGGATAAAATCTGATAATCCAATAAAGAGTTATAAAGATTATAATAAGTGGGAACTTTTCAATGGAATAGTAGAAAATAACGTTGTCAAATTCGTACCCCGACAGAACAAAATTACTGAAAATTTCACAGCGATGGAATATGATTTTTTGCTGTTGTTAATATCCATTAAATCCGGCACTCTCACCCGAGATGAATTTATCAGCGTTGTAGAAATATGTAACAAAATCATCAATGACATGGAAACATTTCATTCACAAATTATTCAAGAGATATTAGGTGACGATAATCCTAAAACGAGAACAGAGTTTGCGATGAAAAGTAATATACGCGTAGAAGATATTCGTGAGTTTAAACTACCAGGATATAATATCTCAGAATTACAAAAATCTCTCAGTGATGCCATCGATGAAGGTTTCAAAAAAATCCATGATACGTGGAAAAAAACACAATCTCAACCACAAACAACTATCCTCAAACATAATAATGACCCAGATGGTGGTGGCAGGCATATTGCTCCGTTCAATGTGAATATTTCAACGGTGATTGCGCTCAATTTAGTATGTGATGTGATCGAAGGAAGCTATCAAATAAATTTAGAACGATCAAATCAAGCTCAGCAAGGATATATTTTGTATTCATTTGCACCAACAGCCCCTCCAGGGTTTTTAATAATTGAGTCTCCGGTGAATCCAGTCTATATGCGATGTCATAATAATTCATTAACCAGAATTAATTTCAAACTCACAGATCAGTCTAATAATCTGATTGATTTACAAGAGGAGGTTTTACAAATTAGTCTATTTGTGAAATCATAAATGATTTTCGTCCTAAGGACTGGATCAAATATTCGGTTAAAATCACCGTAAACCTAGAACTGAAAGTTCTAGCAGCAGAGGGGGTGAGTGACAACGACGTTGCGACGCGAATGTTTTCAGACAAGGGTCGGAGACTTATTTTTTCGCGAGAAGGGTCTAGTGTTATTTTGGAGGGGGTATAATCAAAAATAAAAACAAAAAAAAGTTGTCTGATTCGCCCCCTCTGCTGCTCTTTTGTCAGGAATAACTTTAGATCAAGCAATATTAGCGGATAAAGTAACACCAAATTGGCAAGTTGTTGAGGTGTGCACGAAACTTGCCGGATTATTATCGTATATGTACATATTTTTAAAAAAATAAAATAAGCATTTTTAGGATAGACCGAGACAGGGGGCGTTTTTACATGTACACTGTGATATAATTGTAACCAGCTAAAACCAGAGCGAGGGCCTGATGCCTCGCAGGCCGCAAGTAGCACATGTCTGATTTATGCCACGTATTGATATGATGAATGATGTCTCCTTAGAGATCGGTGATCAAAATCGTGTGTTAGCTATCAATGTTTTCTTTACAAAATGGGCAAGGATTGAAATGTGAACATTAAGTATGTTGTACCATTTTGTTAAAAATTGAAGCGTTACAAGATTTAAAATTGTACATATATACAGCCTAAGTCACCCTCTCAATTGATTTAACTAATGTTCGAATACCAAACCCCATCATCTGACCTTGCCCATTTGTCAGTAGATCCGTCTGTCTGTATTTTATCACACCTCTTAAACAGCAATGTGGAAATTCACAGATATTTATATCATTCAAATATTAACGAAGTGCAAGATGGATATTATCACCGGATACCTCGCACGCGGTCTCTGTAAATTATCAAATGGTAATTTTATTTTAAAAAATTCTAACTAAGGGGAAGCTTTTAGATAGATCTTGAAGAATGGGTTATAGTAAAGGGTGTAAGAGGTTAGGGTTTTTGGGTTGAAGTAAAGGGTGTAAGGGGTTAGGGTTTATGGGTGCAATGTATAATAAAATAGTACAATTTGCCATATCGAGCAATCAGTTTGTATCAACACATATTTAAGTATATATGTATCAGTTTATTTAAGCACACACACACACACACACACACACACATATATATATATATATATATATATATATATATATATATATATATATAAATATATATATATATATATATATATATATATATATATATATATATATATATATATATATATATATATATATATATATATATATATACACAAAAGATAAGAGCACATTTTAGTATCGAACACTGTGGCATCATGTGGCACACACGTAGCATGATATTCCACCCAGTCACCGTAGCATGATATTCCACCCAGTCACCTATACCAACAAACGACCGCTCCAGTGGCATAGTGGTTAGGATTTTTAACGTAGCTTTAACAATTTTTCAGCCATATCGCTACGATTTCTGCAATGAGGCAGTTTATAGTGATGTCTAAATGTCTAACCATTAGGCCACCGGGGAGAGAGAGAGAGAGAGAGAGAGAGAGAGAGAGAGAGAGAGAGAGAGAGAACAAACTGTATTCACTGTATTCATTGCGAAAATATGCTACACAATAATAATAATAATAATAATAATAATAATAATAATAATAATAATAATAATATATTATTATATTTAGTGGTAGAATTTTCAATCATTTTTAATAACATTTACAATGGCATAAATGGCAAGTTGATATACATACATATCTAGATGTTAATACTTTACATACATACATACATACATACATACATACATACATACATACATACATACATACATACATACATACATACATACATACATAGATACTGAGAACTTTGTATAGCTCCTAATCTTTAAGAGAACTCTTGAAAGGGATCGCTGTGTCTTTGTGTCTAATTTCAATAGACAATTCGTTCCACGTTGTTGGGCCCTGGTATGCAAAAGAACGTTGACCATATTACTTAGTTTTTATAGTGGTAATAACGAGTATACAATTGTCAGACGAACAACGTAAGTATCTTGTTGTTGTGTACACATGAGTGAGTCCAGATAGGTATGTTGGACTGGAGTCCGTCATTGAAACTTAGCACAGAGAACAATTTTTGTGTTTGATTCTGGATTGAATGGAAAGCCGGTGTAGGGTATAGAGAAAAAAGGGAGGTGTGCTCTGATAGTGGCATTCTAAGGAAAATCGGACGGTAGCAACGACTTCAGTTGGGTGGGTAGACTTGTATATTTGGGTGCCATCATCACTCATATAATATATCATGGTCTATTGTGTCAAATGCTGTTTGAATTCAGATGAGATAAAAGTTGGGTTGGAAAATCTATATCTAAGTTTTCTTTATATGACCGAGATGTTAGAAACTGGACGGTAGTTCTTTAAATCTTTATGGTCGAGTGTTGGTTTCTTCAGCAGAAGCTTTACAATGGCAGTTTTGAAAAATGATGGGATAACTCCCGGATGAGAGAGGTATTAATAATATCAGTTAGTAACAGTAATATTGGATCTAAGCACTCAAGCAGCAGTTATGTTGGAATTAGATCATTACTTTGGTGCACTCTTCATAACGATTGTTCTTTCTAAATCCATAGAGACAGGATCAAATGCTGCTAACGATTGTCACTGAAATTCTGTATCGATACTGTATGGTGAGGATGAGTCAATTGAAATCGTGTTTCCAAGCTTATCTCTACTGGGTTGTACATTGTACCGGAAGAAATTTCCAAACAGGTCCGGAATGTCTGCTGGATAGAAGGCAGCTGGAGGTGCCGTACGTGTGTTCCTTGACATTAGTATGTTAATAATCTCGAGGAGCTCTTTTCTGCTGAAACTCTCCTTGATCTTAGTACTGTAGTGGTATAATTTGACTAAATGGACTATGTTTGTGACGTTTATTTAGAGGTGTCATATAGTTTTCTATGAATAGTGGGTCTATTGCAAAGCCAAAGCCTATCCGCTTTACGGCGGACTGTTTTAGCAGTGCAAACTAGTCCACAACGCTGCTATACTGCGGAGAACACGTTTGATTCGATACTCTACATTTGGTTGCTGGGGCATGTTTTTCAAGCAATGTTTGTATGCAGTTATCTAGCTGTTCTGCTGTCGGAGGTAAGTAAGTTGTTAGGTTTGCTTGGATGTCATGCATTAGTTTGGTTCTATTTATCATACGAAGGTTTCTGTTAGTAGTAAATAAAGGTGGAGGTTTGGGGACTGACAGTTCCAGATGGCATATAATGCAGAGATGATCTGATGCAAGTTCGTGGGATACAAGGGTGGACTGTAGAATATTATCATCAGGTCTATGAAAAGTCCAGTCTAATATGTGACCATGTTTATGGGTGGGTTAGTAAATTGACTGTTTAAGGTTGAAATCATAAATGGAATCGAGGAGTTTTGATGTACATGTGTTTCCAGAACAGTCAAAGTGAAAAATGAAATATCCAAGAATAATCAGGGTGCCACCTATCGAATGTCCTTACTCCAGGAGATTCGGAAACTGATCCAAAAAGAGAGATTCGGTCAGCTTGTTTCTTTTACTAGGAGGAGGGTGGTAGAGGCAGAAACAAATGGACTGACCTTTGTTCCAGTGTGAGTGTTGTTTGGAGTAGTTCAAACGATGTGTGGCAGAAATCGAATGTTGTGTTGAGTGTAAGACATTTTATCATGGTATTATTTGTGATGACGGCAATTCCACCTCCGCGAAAGTGGCGGGGGAACGACTTCTTGGAGTAACCGGTAGGTGTAAAATCTGCGCACTTGGGCTCATCGCCTGATGTTTTGAGCCATGTTTCTGTCAGGAAGAAGACATTGATATTCTAATCGTTGTTAAAATCAACTATTTATGTGCGCTTCTCCGGTAGACCTACTGATTGGGCGTTGAATAATGCAATACGCAATGGTATCTCCAAGATATTTGACACAAAAGTTGGTGATTTAATAACAATTTGCACCAGAGTATCTAAATTAATTGCCGAATTTGTGAACTGTTTAGTCAGAAAGGGCGAAAGGGAGATAACTAGAATTATTCTTGGTTTACGCCGCCAGCTTTGAAACAAAAATTGTTTTGTTCGCTTTCGTTTACAATTAAGTAATGATGAATGTAGTCCCAGATCGTTTAGTCTTGAGTATAATGTAGTATGGGGAGCCAAGGAGTAGTCATTTAAAGTAATTAATGAGGGTCCATCATTACAGAAACGGGTTGACTGGCGATCACATTGTGGTGGTTTATTCCAAAACAAAGGACGCTGTAGAAGCGGAGCAAGATACCTGAGAAAAATTCTAATTGCTCTCGATTCCAAAACATTGATATGAAGAAACACATACAATCTGAGCAATCAATGCATGATGAAACAATAATGTAGAAGGAGATAGACACCAAGCACATCTATAATCAAAAATAGCACAAAAACGGAATAGCTGCTTCAAGCCAATTAAGCGATAGCGGCCACCTTTTTAGATACATACATACATGCATGCATGCATGCCTGCCTGCCTGCCTGCCTGCCTGCCTGCCTACCTACCTACCTACCTACCTACCTACCTACCTACCTACCTACATACATACATACATACCTACATACATACATACATACATACATACATACATACATACATACATACATACATACATACATACATACATACATACGCCAATCGAACTGTGTCATATAACTGGTAAACTGCTGCTTCCGTGTTGTGTCGGCGCTAAAGGGCAGGGTGTCTTATTAGCGGATGACACAACTGTAATGGCTAATTCGCATCATTCGATGCAGCATCTGCTCGATACAATCTCTAATTATGCGAAAAGGTGGAGATTGAAATATAACGCAGATAAAAGTTGCAGCATCCTCTTTACAAACAAAAGAAAAAATGATATCCCTTCTTTTCTATTCAACAAATCGCCAATTCCAGTAGTCAAAAGTAAGAAATATGCCGGCATACCTCTAACGTACAACTTTAAACCTAACGATGCGATAAAAGAAGCATGCGATAAAGGTAAACACTTATTAAACTCTTTTTATTTTATTGGTATCAGAGACGGAGGAATGAACCCTCGAACAAGTATGAAAATCTGGAAAAGAATCATTCTACCTTCAGTCCTATATGGATGTGAATTATGGTCGAATATGACAAACACCAATATAGAAGAACTTGAGCTATGTCAGAGATATGCAGCGCGACGTATGCAAGCTTTCGATAAATATTCGCCCATAGAGGCAACGCGTAGTACCTTAGGACTCTGGTCAATGGAAGCATACATAGATAAGATGAAATTGTACTTTTTCAACCAGCTGTGTAGGGGCGATTGGACTCTTATCTGGAAAAAGATTTTCATTTTGCGTTTATGTCAGTACTTAACCAACCCAATTAGACAGGCGGGGTTTATAACAGATATTGACAAAATATTCAAGAAATATGGTATGGGAAGTGTTCTCTTAGACTATGCAGTAAGAGTACAAACCGAAGGTAAACTTGTTTGGAATCGGAATATTATTGATAATATTCAAAACATCGAAGAATCTACCTGGAATACAGATATTGAACAAAGGAGCGATTTAATTCACTTCAGAAACATTCATTTGGACTTAAAACCAAGCAGTATATGGTTTCTTGGACGTAAATTTCCATCTATGTTATGGCCTCTCTCTGAAATAGTGAAACTATATATCATGCCTGTTGGAAAAGATATGATATGTAAACTCTGTGGAAAAGAGACTGACGACAGAGCCAAATATCTTATCTTTGGTTGTGAAAAGCTCCTTGAAGAACGAAACGTCTTCTTTGAGAGGGTGATTGACACTTTAGAGGTGAGAGACGGGGTTAATTTATTTAATCAAGAAGATGATATACTATTGGAGACATTTCTTGGAAGCAGAGTAGATTGCTTGTCGTCTATCGACGATGATGTATGGGATAAACTCATGTTGGTAACGGCAAAAAGCATAACCTCATTTTACAATAAAATGCATGCCCTCCTCTCAACCAACATGTCATAACATAACAGCAATAATAAGTAGTTAATATAGATAAAAAAATTAATTAATTTTAAAAAAAACAAACAAAACAAATATTCTGCTGTTGTCAAATTCCGCAATTTTGATGTATTACAGATCACGGAGATATAATGCTCTCTGGCTCATATAATATACGAGTGTCACCTTTTGCTATCTTTATTCCTTTGAGAAGGATTTCATGCTATTCCTCATATATATGTATAAATGTGTGTATATGTGTGTATATGTGTGTATATATGTATGTGTAAATATGTGTTTGGGTGTGTAAATATATATGTATGTGTATGTGTGTACATTTATATGTATGTATATGTGTGTGTGTGTGTGTGTGTGTGTGTGTGTGTGTGCATAAACATATATGTCATGTAGAAAGAACTACATTGATAATCACACTGGTATACGTTTCCAATTTGTTTCATTTATATTCTTTTGTGTTGTATTTCATGATTTTGTATTATCCTGAATTTGATTAATCTGATGTAATCTCTATTGAAGAGGAAATATTTAGTCAGTCAGTCATACATACATACATACATACATACATACATACATACATACATACATACATACAATAGCATTATCGTAAATGTTAAGGCATTTTACGTTGTACACTGCTGAGATTCGATCCTGTGTCCGCGAGTAAACAACACCTTGCCTGTAAGCATGGACCTTAATAAAATCTAGAACAATTCATTCATATCAAATAATGACGTTAGAGGGTAAGTGGTAGATGCATGTTGAAATTTGTAACGGAATGAATGAGATGTCTTGCAAAGTACGGATTGTACATGCATCTACCACTTCACTGCTTAGCTTCAAAACGAACTGTCTAACAACAAACGCTAGAGGCGCTATTCTAGAAAAGTTTATGACTGATAGGCACTTAATATCCGTTAATAGTCAATCTATTTGTGAAGGAACTGACTTTACATTTTACTCAATCGATGGTAAATCCAAATCGTTGATAGACCATATACTATTGCAAAAAACCAAATTCGATTTAGTGGTTAAGGCCGAAATAATTGATGACCATCCTTTGAACATTTCAGATCATCATCCTGTAAAAATAGAGTTGGTCATTCCTCTTGCATATAATATAATCATGGCTGACAAGCATATAATTCCATCCATAAATTGGAAGAAAGCATCGGCAGAACAAATAAATAGGTATAAGGAAGCAATACGAAATGAATTTTTAGCGCAACTGCATAAGGCAGAACTAGTGACAAATGTCGATATTGAAATTATTATTCAAGACACGGTAAAGATTTTACATGACGCAGCTTCTAGGTTTCTGCCCATAAAAAGGTTTTGCCCATACGCTAACCCCTATTGGAAACTACTAAACGTAAAAAAATTTCATACAGAAATGAGGCTAAAACGTAGGTTATGGATCTCTGATGGTAGGCCAAGAGGATGGGAATTTCAGTCATACGCTAACTATAAGAAAGCGAAGAAATGTTTTGGAAAAGAGTTACTGAGAGCAAAAGAATTGTATGACAGAGAACAGTTCAGTGAGCTTGAAAAGGCTGCAGAGCCCGATATTTTTATTTTCTATAAGTTTATACGGAATAAAAGACATAAAGGTGATTACATATACGAAATTGAATCTAACGGAAAAATTGTACGTGACCACGACTCTATAAGAGACTTATGGGCAAATCATTTTTCCAATTTGTCACTACCTGACAATACCTATTTGTACGATAAGAATCATTACCAGATGGTCTTAGCAGAGGTTAAAAAACAGAGTATAGAAACCCATTCCCACTTTGATGAAGTTCTTGACAAAATTCCCACTAGAGAAGAAATCAGTAGTGCAATTAGTTCTCTCAGTAAAAATAAGGCATGTGGTCACGACGGTATTGTTGCCGAGCATTTACTGTTTGCGGACACTCAAAGCAGTGTACAGTTACTTGAAACTGTCTTCAAAAAAGTGTACGAGGCCGAGGAGTACCCATGCCATTTTAAACAAGGTTTAGTAATACCAATATTTAAAGGAGGGGGAAAAAGCAGATTAGATATGAATAACTACCGTGATATAACTATAGTTCCAGTGCTTTAGAAAATCCTAGAGCAAATTATATATAATAGACTACTTATATTTTCTAAGCACATTAATTTTCCAAATCCAATGCAACAAGGTTTTAGGAATAATTGTGGCAGTATCACTGCAGCGTTTTGTATCAAAGAATATATATGCTACTATATGGATAAAGATACTCCTGTCTATGCAACATTTCTTGATAATGCTAAGGCATTCAATACAGTCTGGTACAATGGGTTATTTTACAAGCTGTACAAACTTGGCATTAAAGGGAAGACTCGTTTAAGGGAGTAACTAGTTCTGTTTTATTTGCGGGCAAATTGTCCAAATATTTCAATATTAAGCAGGGTATAGGGCAGGGTCGTATCTTGTCCGCTTGGTTCTTTCTCGTTATGATAGACGATTTGATCACTGATTTAGATCACACTTTGCGAGGCCTAAATCTTGTCGATCTACACCTGCCGTGTGTCTTATTAGCGGATGACACAACTGTAATGGCTAATTCGCATCATTCGATGCAGCATCTGCTCGATACAATCTCTAATTATGCGAAAAGGTGGATATTGAAATATAACGCAGATAAAAGTTGCAGCATCCTCTTTACAAACAAAAGAAGAAATGATATCCCTTCTTTTCTATTCAACAAATCGCCAATTTCAGTAGTCAAAAGTAAGAAATATGCCGGCATACCTCTAACGTACAACTTTAAACCTAACGATGCGATAAAAGAAGCATGCGATAAAGGTAAACACTTATTAAACTCTTTTTATTTTATTGGTATCAGAGACGGAGGAATGAACCCTCGAACAAGTATGAAAATCTGGAAAAGAATCATTCTACCTTCAGTCCTATATGGATGTGAATTATGGTCGAATATGACAAACACCAATATAGAAGAACTTGAGCTATGTCAGAGATATGCAGCGCGACGTATGCAAGCTTTCGATAAATATTCGCCCATAGAGGCAACGCGTAGTACCTTAGGACTCTGGTCAATGGAAGCATACATAGATAAGATGAAATTGTGCTTTTTCAACCAGCTGTGTAGGGGCGATTGGACTCTTATCTGGAAAAAGATTTTCATTTTGCGTTTATGTCAGTACTTAACCATCCCAATTAGACAGACGGGGTTTATAGCAGATATTGACAAAATATTCAAGAAATATGGTATGGGAAGTGTTCTCTTAGACTATGCAGTAAGAGTACAAACCGAAGGTAAACTTGTTTGGAATCGGAATATTATTGATAATATTCAAAACATCGAAGAATCTACCTGGAATACAGATATTGAACTAAGGAGCGATTTAATTCACTTCAGAAACATTCATTTGGACTTAAAACCAAGCAGTATATGGTTTCTTGGACGTAAATTTCCATCTATGTTATGGCCTCTCTCTGAAATAGTGAAACTATATATCATGCCTGTTGGAAAAGTTATGATATGTAAACTCTGTGGAAAAGAGACTGACGACAGAGCGAAACATCTTATCTTAGGTTGTGAAAAGCTCCTTGAAGAACGAAACGTCTTCTTTGAGAGGGTGATTGACACTTTAGAGGTGAGAGACGGGGTTAATTTATTTAATCAAGAAGACGATATACTATTGGAGACACTTCTTGGAAGCAGAGTAGATTGCTTGTCGTCTATCGACGATGATGTATGGGATAAACTTATGTTGGTAACGGCAAAAAGCATAACCTCATTTTACAATAAAATGCATGCCCTCCTCTCAACCAACATGTCATAACATAACAGCAATAATAAGTAGTTAATCTAGATAATAAATAAATTAATTTAAAAAAAAGCAAACAAAAACAAATATTCTGCTGTTGTCAAATTCCGCAATTTTGATGTATTACAGATCACGGAGATATAATGCTCTCTGGCTCATATAATATACGAGTGTCACCTTTTGCTATCTTTATTCCTTTGAGAAGGATTTCATGCTGTTCCTCATATATATGTATAAATGTGTGTATATGTGTGTATATGTGTGTATATATGTATGTGTAAATATGTGTTTGGGTGTGTAAATATATATGTATGTGTATGTGTGTACATTTATATATATATATATATATATATATATATATATATATATATATATATATATATATATATATATATATGTGTGTGTGTGTGTGTATGCATAAGCATATATGTCATGTAGAAAGAACTACATTGATAATTACAATGGTATACGTTTCCAATTTGTTTCATTTATATTCTTTTGTATTGTATTTCATGATTTTGTATTATCCTGAATTTGATTAATCTGATGTAATCTCTATTGAAGAGGAAATAAAGTCAGTCAGTCAGTCAGTCATACATACATACATACATACATACATACATACATACATACATACGCCAATCGAACTGTGTCATATAACTGGTAAACTGCTGCTTCCGTGTTGTGTCGGCGCTAAAGGGCAGGGTGGTATGGCTGATGGATCCAATGGAAAAGACAAGCCGATACGTCATGGCACCAGCGACGTCGAAATTACAATGAAAATAATGCCAAGTCGCCTTAGGGACTCATTCTCTAGATTTTCTGTTGGGTTTACTCCCTTAGCCTTTCCCATGAGAGGGTATATTTTCAACGCAGCGAATGTTTGAAGTAGGATTTTACCTTTTTCTAGATAGGCGACCACAGAAGGTTATCGAGCCTCATCTGCCTAAAGCGTCTGGTTTTGAGACGTCAGAAACTCGCCTGTCATCCCTTCTCCAGTCAGTTAGACAGGTTCTGCCGGGCGTAGTAGTTAAGACACTCATGAAAAGCTGGAAGTGGATTTGTATTTCTTCTTCATTAGTCGTCTTTTATTATAGGATTCGAAATAAAAGAAAACAAATTCAGCAATAAAATGGTCTATCTTTAAAAACAATTGAAAATCATCCGTTAAGTCTAGTCACATTTTATACTTAGGAGAGTTCTGTTTGGGCGTGCGTGTGTGTTTGTCTTTAAATATCCATTTCATGTCACGAAATGGCAAGAGTTTCAAAATTATTTTAAATTGATTTAAGTCAATAATAATTTTGGTTGGATTAAATCTATCTTCACCACAAAAAGGAATAGTACGTTCGGACATTAGTCTTTATATTTGAAATTAGATAATAATTCTAGGAACAGATGTAAAATGCTTATAAGTATCTCGATCTGTCAGATATCAGTATCATATATCACAACAAGTACCTATCATTGGTACATTCCGCATCGCTTGATTATGTCATATTATGATATTAAGTCTTCATTCCTATCTATTTTGTGAAACTCAAATTGTAATTTGTAATTATGTTGTAATATATCGACATTAAAAATAATTTTATTTCCTATTTTTTTTTTATTTCATAGAAATGTTTGCAGCATCAGAATTGGGACTATGATTAAACTTACCTGCCTGTCAAGGTAAAACAGAAACATCATTATTTTCATCTAGCAAACATCATATCTGCCTTTGACAAAATTTTATCTATGATTGTCTCTTTGTCGCATGTGTTCCATTGTACAATTGGTAGCACCGCTTTGCTTTGACACATTATTCCTTCAGAATACATCGAGTGCCTTTGTCAGATCTGCTTATGGGCACCTCCAGTGACCAATGCATCTCAAACATTGTTTTATACCATTTATTTTGCTTCTACAATTACAATTTCAAATTAAATTTTCAAATCTGCGAAAGGTGGATTTTATTTCATCATTGTGATCTAACTTGTATTCTAGTAATGACTGCTCTGGGTCAATTTCTGGACAAGATGGTGCTGTAAATGTGCTGAAAATGTAAATAATACTCTTTTGATTAAATTCGAGAATGTTTAAATGTCATCATGAATACAGATTTTCATTACATTTATTGTCTTCAACATTTAAAGGACAAACGTGTAGTCTTTTAATAATGGTTTTCATTTTATTTTTGTATGACGTTTGAAGCCATTTCATCTTGTTAACGTTATCTCTTTTAATTTCTTTCTGTAATGTCATGTATTCCATGGAATGATACTCTTTACATTACCAATGCTTCTTAATTTTGCTCAAGTGTACAACATTGTCTTAACTGGTGATTTTTTTTCTATGAACTGTTTTTAACCCATTGGCTTAATAATTAGCAAATGTATAGTTCCCACATTCCTTGATTAATGCTATCCTTTATTTCTTCAAAATAGAAGATTCTGAAACTTGATCCCTTGCAAACCTAAATGTTCTTATGCTTTAACACTTCCGTCAAACGACCAATCATCAGTGATTTCCACAGGAAAGTCATGTCTTCAACATATCCGTCAAACGACCAATCATCAGTGATATCCACAGGTGAGCCATGTCTTCAAGACTTCCGTCAAACGACCAATCATCGGTGATCTCCACAGGTGAGCCATGTCTTCAAGACTTCCGTCAAACGACCAATCATCGGTGATCTCCACAGGTGAGCCATGTCTTCAAGACTTCCGTCAAACGACCAATCATCAGTGATCTCCACAGGAAAGTCATGTCTTCAACAGATCCGTTGGAGTTGAGTACATCATTTAATTATTTTCTCAACTTGAATTCTGCACCGACATGTTAAAAAAATTCATCTTATCCTGTCCATTTCACAATTACATCCTCGTTGGTGTTGATTTATTAGGTCCTCAGGCGCTTGTGACCTTATACACGTGTCATTTTGTGTATTAGATGCAAAAATAACTCTTGTTCGAAAAGTGTCCTTCATCGTGTGCACATGTGCCATTCAAGACATCCAAACTGTATCGCTTACAATTACTTGCCTGGTTTGATACATGATACATTTTCTTTTATATTTGAAAAAAATATAATATGAATGTTACATCAAATTCAAATTCCAAATGTACCACTAGTGAAATGTCCTAACATATTGAACCATACATTTGAACGTTTTATTTCTTTCTTGATTCAATTTTAGTAGTGTTTATTGATCTATGATTCAATTTTAGTAGTGTTTATTGATCTATGATCAGTATTATTGCAACCATAAATTAGCTCTCGTAAAATGTAAGCCCAAATTATGGCATGATTTTAAATGAAATTCATTCATATCTCTGTAGTTACATTAAATTCGTCCACTAGATTTATACTGTGTTTGTGTAAGTCAATGGATTTACAACACCGGAGTTTTATTTCTTGTGTTTCTACAAGGAATTGTAAACACTACAGCATACTTCATCGTCATCAATCTTGAATTTTCGTTAGGACTCAAAACTGAATTCATAAGAACATGTCATTACTAGGACTTTTAAACTTTAATTCGTGGATTATTCTTGGATTACTTTTTTGTTTTATTCTTACAACCGTAAGTTTCATTTCCATTTTTACATGGTTTTCCAGGGAAATAAACTATTTGTTCAATTTTACAAAGCCTGTTGTTTTCACTCGTTCTTATTACCGAGAAGGGGAATTCATGTTGTCAGAGATTTCGCCGTACTTTATTGATAAAACGTCAGACTCCAGTGATGACACCACTACCCGCTCACATATCACACATACGCCCAGATATAGAACTATTAACGTATATTCAGTTGAAATAAGTTTGTTATAATGACAAGAAGAACATTTTAATGAATAATGTTACTTTTAAACGAAGGTATTAAATTCTTTGAAGTATATAGCTTTCAAACTAGGTTTGTTACCCATACACGTCTCATAGAAATATAGTCCCCCTCTGGAAAGGCCACCCGTCTTATAAGGCCACTTTCCCGGTGCAAAAGGGTTGGGCGTATAAGAGGGGTACTAATATATATATATATATATATATATATATATATATATATATATATATATATATATATATATATATATATATATATATATATATATATATATATATATATATATATATATATATAAAAGGACAGCCATTATTATTTCCACTGCTCTGTACCCTACACTGGCTATCGATTCGATACAAAATCAAACACAAAATTTGTTCTCTGTGCTATGTTTCAATGACAGATTCCAGTCCAACATACCTATCCAGCCTCACCCATGTGTATACACCAGCTAGATCCTTAAGCTTTTCTTCTGATAATCGTATACTCATTGTTCCCAATGTGAAAACGAAGTCATATGGACAACGTTCATTTGCACACCAGGGCCCGGCGACGTGGAACGAATTGCCCATTGAAATTAGACACAAAGACATAGTGGTCCCTTGTAAGAGTGCTCTTAAGACACCTGTTTCGACTGCAGGGACAAACTTAAAGACCTAATCATGTTTTGTATCTTATATGTTTTCAGCATATTTTTATGTTTCCCAGTTTCATTGTTTTTGTCATTTGTTGTTCTGTAGTGTAATCATATCATTGTTTGTATCTATATATGTGTTTATTATTATTATTATTATTATTATTATTATTATTATTATTATTATTATTATTATTATTATTATTATATCAATATTATTATTAATATTATTATTAGACAGGTGGTACACTTCTATATAATCTGCAACCTATTTCAAATCCACATTCTTCCGTTTCTGCTTGGAGTAACAATGGTTGCATTTTATAGGTATATTTAACTAAAATCTAATCAACATCTTTGGATAAGTTTGTAAATATCCGAAGTAAAGAGACGGGTATAATGTGCGTGTGTGTGTTGTGTGTGTGTGTGTGTGTGTGTGTGTGTGTGTGTTTTGTGTGTGTGTGTGTGAGAGAGAGAGAGAGAGAGAGAGAGAGAGAGAGAGAGAGAGAGAGAGAGAGAGAGAGAGAGAGAGAGAGATTGTTGGGTAATTATCAGAAGCAAATTGTTAACTAATAAAGAAGAAAGTTGATTTTAAATTTTCCTGATTGAAGCGTTGGATATCATTAAACGGACTGAGATCTAATCTAACTTTTAATGAAGATATTCTAAGTTTTATTAGATTGTTTTTGGAAGTCTTTGTTATCCACGTCTCCGCTACACCAAGTCTGATGAATGTTTCGTAACATATGTGAATTAACTCCATTAAACATATTACTGATATCACTAATCACTTTAGGTATATGTGCATACCGCTGAGTAACATTAATTCGATCAACATTGTTATGCGTAACTCGAGCAAATATTATATGCCGGATTTAATTCTTTATCCAGCATTACATCATTATAAAAAAAAACTAAATTATTAATCCTTCGTGATCGTCTACGTTCCGCGCTTCATCACTATCTGTGATAAAATATATCAAATCATCACCGTCTTCATTTATCATCTTTGCATTGTCATTAAAATCTTTAAACACTTCGTAGCATCTCTGATCATACACAGACAGAGCTTCTAAATATAACTTGTCATATTTTAACCACCGCAGTATCAAATTAATCAGCAGTTTTACCACTTACAGATGGACATATTATTATCATACTGATAGAATTCGGTACCGCGGAATTCTTTTAAAAGCGGTTCTCGTTTTCTTGTCGCTGAAAAATCAGTTACAACCATACTAAATAATAAATAATATGGATCTACTGTGAGTGAAATGCAAGACGCGTACTCATACAAATGGACTAAAATGTATTAGGAACAAACAATAATAGAAAAGCACTTACATGTAAGGTACAAGGGAATTTAAATTTATTTCTAGTCCAAACAGAGGAAGTAATATTGCAGAAAAATTAGGAAATTTACCAGGAACTCCGTGGGATAAGTACCCAGAAGAAAAGTATCTTCCATAATATATAATTAGTGTGGTCCTGGAACCGGACTGGATATCCGACTTGACAGCCAAGATCAACCAAGACAAAGAGAGTATTCAATAAATGAAATTGATAAAGCGTGTCATATTCATGATGTAGATTATGAAAGTAAAAACTTGCACGATAGACATATTACAGATGTGAAATTAATTCACGCGTTAAATTACATAATTTATTTTTACATATTTCAATGAATCATTGGCTAACTGGTTATTAAGATCTGCTATGAAAGGCTAGTTTGTATTCAGAGCTAGTCATTCATCAACCGAGTATTACGGAGTCGATTTATTATTGTATCAGAGGAGAGGCAGAGCAGCGTTTAGTAAACGTGCTGAAGCAACCAATGTTATCCATGCTGCTGATACAGATTGGTTATCGCGACAGGTAATATGGCAAATGTATCTGCCACCGCCTGCAACAATTCAGTATGCAAATTTGGATGTCAGTATTCCTAATGACGTTCGTCAGGGTGATATTTTATTTTTACCACATGATACTATCAAAATTGGAAGACTCCATTATACATACAAATACGCGTTAACTGTCGTTGATGTTGCTAGTAAATATAACGAAAAATGCCATTACTAACAAAAACAGTGGCAGAAGTTGCTTCTGCGTTTGAATGAATTTATCAACTTGGCGTTTTGCGATGGTTACAGCTACTACAAGTTGATCCTTGCAAAGAATTTCATGGTGCAGTATTATCTCTTATGAAAAAATATAATGTTGAACTTAGACGAGGATATACTGCGATTAATCGCGATCAGGAAATTGATAAGAGATTTAATCGAACACCTTGTGAGCGGTAATTTGGATATCAGTATGCAAAGGAACTAATTAAGAAAGATGTAAGATCTCGAGAATGTGTTACTCCCATGTGTGATAATGGCATTAAAAAATGACGTTACACGAATAAATGCAATGAAACCTATTAATGCAATTACAATATATATATATATATATATATATATATATATATATATATATATATATATATATATATATATATATATATATGTACATATATGTACATATATGTACAACGACATGATCGTTCAAAACAAGCAGTATTAGATAATGTTGCTGTAAGGTATTTATATGAACCGGAAGAACTTGAAGGAGGCAAGAAATGAGCGACTGGTCCTATTTTGAGTATTACGGTACATAAAATATCTAACGTGGTAAAATATACTGGTAGACTAGCAATCTATAGATTAGACTTAACTGCTCCTCAAGACGGATTTACACGTGCGCAATTAAAAGTAATACCCGAGGACACACAATTATTACCCCGATCACTAGCACCACTACGTGGATTACACTCAAGACAGGTCAGCATCACATTTTCTCGTGTATGGCCAAGACTACTATCTTTTAATTATACAGTAAATTGTCTTGGATCATTATTTTAATATCGCCACAACATTACTGTGTTACAGATTGCACAATGATTATTCCATCGTTGTTTTAATATCATGATAAATTCAACATCGAGATTAAAGTCTCGTTTTTGTGTCACTTTGTTTATAACCAACTAATTTTGTTCTTAATATATCATTGCCAATGAGATAATCAATAGTTTCTGTAGCGTCTATGACAATTCTGCAGAGCTGAGATATTCTACTGACTCATGATAATGCAAGATAAACTAAATTTGACCAATCGAAACGATCATCAATGATCCAAACATCTGTATCAGAAATAGTTAACCCCTGAGATGAATGTATCATCATTGCGTATCCTAGCGTCCATGGAGATGTGTCCGCACCTGGTACATCCTCAACATCACTGGTGTCAACTGCGACAATATCATTTGATACGAGATTCTGTTTCTCATTCTGTCCTATTACATCGACGTCGATATTCTGTCGTCGTGTATCAGCTGGTTTATAACACTAGAAACTTGAAATGTTTCCTTGTGTAACTGACAAAATTGCTGCTGAAGTGTATCACGTACTATCTTTCTACTTAAAACTATCAAATCGTTTAGATTCCAATTATCCCTAAATAGTTTATGGAAGTTTCTGAAATTATTTTGCGCATTAATTTTTTCGCACTGGATTTTATTCAGTTATAATCAGATTAATGTATTAAGCTCTTTTAATTCTGGATCAAGTACTCTATGATCATCAGATATCTCTTCGTAATAATATGTAATATTATTTAGATTTTTAAGTGGAGATAATCCAACAAATGGTGGGTGTTGACAGTGATTGCCACACAATATCACAGCTGTAAGTTTCAGTAATAACCAATCAAGAAATATTTTTAATATATCTAATGAAACGGTGCATATTTCATTCCAAACTCATATCCTTTTATATATTTCTCGCCCATCCGATCAGGAGTCATTTTATCTCCCTTGTATCGAACAAAGATATGATTAATACATGATTATACACCCATTGATCATGTTTTTCATCATCTGAGCTCTTAAATAACCATACTGATACAAGATCGTTTTAATTTATTTCAAAGTAAAATCTTACAGTTCGATCTCGTGGAAATATTGTTACTGCGTTAGTCCACGCATGCACGTTATGATCAATGATATTTATTTTAGCACCTTTCTTTTTATAATGTTTCAAATCGTGTAAAGTTTCTCCTGTAAAGATAGCCACAATCGCTTAACCGGCATGACGAAGCTCTTATGTTTTTTGTGCTATTATTCATGATATGTGCACTTGTTGTCTATCTTCGTCTACATAATTGTGTTTCATAATGCATTGGCAGTTCAGTTAATATGTGTTGCTTCATCTCCTTGTTTTGGAAATGATAACAATTGTAATTCTTCTCAGTTGTCTTATTCCACTGTTAAGACAACCTTTGTGTTTGAATAAACCGCCAACACGTGATCGCCAGTCAACCCACTTACAGACCCTCATTAATCACTTTAAATGATCACATCTTGCCTCTTCATACTACATTGTGCTCAATGCTAAACGAACTGCGACTGCATTCGTCATTGCTTAAATGTAAACGGAAGCGAGAAAAATTGATGTTTCAAAGCTGGCAGGCGTAGAACAGGAAAAGGAATTCAACTTATCTCCTTTCTCCCTTTCCAGATAAACAATTTAAACATTCAGCTATTAGGTTTGATAATCTGGTGCAAATCCATCTGAAATAGTAAACCGTTGTGTCAACTGTCCCAGAGATACCATTTCCTATTGCATTATTCAACTGCCAATCAGTAGTACCACCGGAAAACCGCACGTAAATAGTTAATTTTACCAACGGCGTCATCTTCCTATGAGAAACATGGATAAAAACAACAAGCGATGAGCCCGAGTGCGCGGATTTACACCCACCGCTAACTCCATCAAGTAGTTCCCCAACCACTTTCGCGGAGGTGAAATTGCTGTCATCACAAAGAATTCCATGATAAAATGCCTTAAGTAAAACACAACCTTCAATTTCGGCCACACATCGTTTGAACTAGTCCAAACAAAACACACTGGAACAAAGGTCAGCTATTGTTTCTGTCTCTACCAACCTCCTACTTGTAGAAAAAACAAGCTGACTGAATCTCTCATTTTAAAGCAATTTCCGAATCTTTGGGAGTATCGAAATTCGATAGGTGGCAACCAATTAATTCTTGGATATTTCAACTTTCACTTTGACTGACTTGAAAACCCATACACATCAAAATTCCACCTTAAACAGTCAGTTAACCAACACCCCCTTAAACTTGGTCACATTTTAGACTGGATTCATCATAGACCTGAGGATAATATCCACTCTGCGTTATATGCCATTTCGACGTATCTCTCCCTAACCCTCTAACTGTATTTGGTACTAAGAGAAACTCCATATGAAAAATAGAACCAAACTAATGCATGACATCCAAGAAAACCTAACAAATTGCTTACCTTCTTCACCAGAACAACTCGATAACTGACTGCGTTCATTGCTTGAAAAACATGACCCAGCCACCAAGTGCAGAGTATCAATAAAAAACAGTTTTTATCCGTGGTATACCAGTGTTAGGGACCAGCTTCGCACTGCTAAAAGGCATCGCCGTAAAGCAGAGAGGATTTGGCTTTCCACCAGACTCTCTAGTCGAAAACAAATATATAAAACCGCTAAGAACAACGTCTCAAACATAGTCCATTTCGCCAAATTATCCCACTACAGTACTAAGATCTCGGAGAGTTCCAGAAAACTAACAAACTAATGTCAAGGAACAAATGTACACCACTTTTAACTACATTCCTTCCAGTACACCTTCCGGACCTATTTGCAAATTTCTTTGGTGACAAAGTACAAACCATTAGAGATATGCTTCGGTGACAAAGTACAAACCAATAGAGATACTCTTCACAACACAATTTGAATTGATTCGTTGTCAGCATACAGTTACGATACAGAATTCAGTGGCAACCAATAGGAGCGTTTGAACCTGTCTTAATGGATTTAGTTCGGAATATCGTGATGAAGAGTGCACCAAAGTCATGTGAACTTGATCCAATTCCGACATCACTGCTGCTTGAGTGCTTAGATCCAATATTACCTTCACTAACTGATGTTATTAACACCTCTCTCATCCGGGGAGTTCCCATCATTTTTCAAAACTGCCATCGTAAAGTCTCTGCTGAAGAAACGAACACTCGACCATAATGATTGAAAGAACTACCGCCCAGTTTATAATCTCCCGTTCATATAAAAAAGGTCTAAATAAATTGTTCTGACCCAATTTGTACGTCATTTGAATTCAAACAGTCTATTTAGCAATATACAGTCTGCATATCGCCCTTGACACAGAACTGAAACCATTCTTATGAAAGTATTTAATGACATTCTATCTGCTTTGGATAGCGGAAAGATCACAGCCCTCACCGTCTTTGATTTGTCTGCAGCATTTCACACAATAGACCATGATACATTACTTCACCTTCTCCAGCATGTATTTGGTATTCAGAACACAGCCTTAGAGTGGTTCAAGTCCTACTTTACGAACAGGACAAAAATTGTATCAGCAAATGGAATAAACGCCAGCCTTGTTGATCTATGTTGTGGTGTTTAACAAGGGTCTATTCGTGAACCTGTTCTTTTTATTCTTTACACTGAACCGCACTCACGTATCATAGATCATCAACCAGTGTCTCACCAATTGAATGCTGATGACACCCAAATATACAAGTCTAGCCACCCAACTGAAGTTGATGCTACCATCCAATGAGTAGAGAGGTGCATTCCTGATGTGAAATCATGGACGATATGTAACAAGCTGCAGATGAATGATGATAAAACTGAGGCCATTCTGATCACAACACAAAGACTTTCTCATTCACATCCTTTACCTCAAAAAAGAAATATCAGCAACACCAACATTAAATTCACAGTCAGTACGAAACCTAGGTGTTACTCTCGACAGTACTCTCACATTGCACTAACATGTCATGAACATGTGCAAAGCTGCCTATCTTGAGCTGAGACACATCAGCTCCATTCGCAAATACCTTTCAGCTGATGTCACTAAAACACTTGTGTGTTCATTACAACTTTCAAGACTCAGGACTAATGTAACTCAATTCTGTCTGGTTCTTCTTAATATCTACTCCAGAAAATTCGAAACGTTCCAAAACGCAGCTACTTGGGTCATCTTTAGAGTACCACGATCAGAGCACACCTCCCCACTGCTCTGTTCCCTACACTGTCTATCCATTCTATCCTGAATCAAACAAACACAAAATTTGTACTCTGTGCAGTGTTTCATTGACGGACTCCAGTCCCACATATATATGCGGCCTCACCCATGTATACACACGAACAAGATATGTACGCTCCTTTTCTGAAAATCCTATACTCATAGTTCCCACTATGAAAATGAAGTGATATGGACAACGTTCTTTTGCATACCAGGGCCCAGTAATTTGGAACGAATTGTCCATTGAAATTAGACACAAAGACACAGTGATCCCTTTCATGAGTGCTCTTAAAATTATCGTTTTTGGACTGCAAAAACAAACTTAAAGAGCAAATAACGTTTCGTACCTTAACTATTTTCAGCATTTCTTATGTTTTCCATTTTAATGTTCTTGTTTGTTTCGTTTTTGTTGCCGTTTTCTTTTTTTTCTTCGCTTTTTTCTCTGTAGTAATATCTTTAAAGATGTTATAAAGCGAAAGTCCTTATTAATATTATTATTCATAGTTTTTTTACTATTATTGGAAATTGTATTCTTTTTTTTCTCTCACTTAAATACATACTAAATTGTAGCTAAGGTGTTTTTTAATAACTCGTATATTTTTTTAACGTCTGAGATGAGTTATTCCATTTCCACGTATCACGTTTGTAAAATGTTCGATAACTCGTTCAATCTAAAGTTGAAATTTTCATTGATACAAGTTCATTAATATTAGGTTTAACATTTAACAAATTCTGCGGACAGCATTTACAAAGCGTGCGAAAGTGAATCTTTGTCCAAAACCATGTATACGATGCGGTGTTGGATATACGGGTTCTCGGTCGTGAAAAATCTGTGACCTTTTTTAATCGGATGGTGATCTGCGCCTATCAAAGCTATTTCCACATACATGCATTATATACCGACAAATAGTGAATTGAAACCCGGTTTTACTAGTGCAAATAGCATAAATCTAAGACTATATTTTCAACCAAGTGTCTTAAGGTAAAGTCATAACAAAATGTTTAATGCAGTTTTTGCAGACTTTCAATGAATGTTTTCATTTATAAAATAATATTGAACATAAAATATTTTTCTCCATAATTTGAAAGATTCAAAAATATTATGCAAGTAGGCATGAATCCCCATGAGTCTAAAAATTGTATATGATTCTGCGCATCTTGGCTTCTGCTAATGTGCAAATGGCGTCCAAGACGATCAACTCAGTGCGAATGGTGGGTGCGAATCTGTTTGATATGGGAGCCACAGACATTCCTTCGAATGATTTAAAGATGCTTGTCAGTAAGTATTATTGATAATAAATTTAATTTTAGTTATACTTTATTTCTTTTAGTTCCCTCCACTAGACTCGATCATGTGCCAATGCCTGTGTCTCTGCAAAACTTTTTCCTGGGCCATTCTGTGATGTTGTCACTCCACTTTTTTCTCTCACTACCTCTCCTTCTACCACCCTGGACACTACCCTGCAGTAATGTTGTGGATAGACTGTTGGTTCTAGTGACATGGCCATACCATTTCAGCTTCCTCTTTTCGACAGCGGTCTTCATAACGGCCTACTTTGTGCATGATGGTGTTACGCACTTCTTCATTTGTGATGTGGTCCATGTAAGAGATGCCAAGGATGGTTCTGTAGCATCACATTTCAAGTGCCTGTAATCTTCGTTGTAATTCTGCTGTCAGGGTCCAGGCCTCATATGAATACAGATAGATTGAGATGACTAGTGCTCTCAATAGTCTGATGTTAGTTTTCAGACATATTTTTGTCTCTCCAAATGGGTCTTAGCTATGACATAGCTGCCGTTGTTTGTGCTGCTCGTGACAAACTTTCTGCTCTTGGTTCCTCTTCCGTGATTATGGAGCCAAGATATTTGAATTGGCCCACTGTTTCCAGTTCCTGTCCTCTGACTTTAATCTTTGTTGAGATTTGTTTGCCACTATTTGTCATCAGCTTTGTTTTCTCGGCACTTATCTCCATGTCAAATCTGGAAGATGTTTCATTCAGGTTCTTCACTAAGGTGGCAAGCTCATCTTCACTGCCTGCCAGCCCATCAATGTCGTCTGCAAAGCGGAGGTTGATGATGTTACGCCCTCCAATGCTGACTGTTCCACAGTGGTTTTCCAGGGCTTCGCTCATTATGCGCTCTATGTAGATGTTGAAAAGCGTGGGTGACAGGAGACATCCTTGACGTACTACAACTGTTGTCTTGAACCAGTCCCCCATAGAACCTTGAGCAATTACTGTACTGGTAGCCTTGGCGTACATGTACGTATCTGTTAATAAGAATTAGCTATCATGTACGTATTTGTTAATAGGAATTAGTTATCATGTACGTATGTGTTAATGTCAATTAGCTATCATGTACGCATGTGTTAATATGAATTAGCCTTCATGTACGTATGTGCTAATTAATATGAATAAGCTATCATGTACGTATGTGTTAATATGAATTTAGCTATAACGTAAGTATTTCAGAATCAGTGTGGTAATACTAACGTACGTACATTATTACTAATATATACCTACACATACGTTTGTTAATACATACAAACATTTATATACGTAATATCTGATACGAATTAATACGTTCGTACCTGATAGCTAATCCAGTCCTAACACTAACGTCTTAATGCTGAGCGCCATTATACCTTGAAATCTTTATACTGTTTCCTGAAATTTCTCTTTTTGACTTTCGGATCAATAATTGGCTCGGAAATACTTTATGTTAAATAAAGTTCCCAGCATCACACTATTATGCGTGATCCACGTTAAAAATTAGGTAGCATGATGGGTCTACAACATTTGCACTTAGATTTTCTTTAATGTTACAAGAGTCAGCCATACTGGATATTTCAGACGTATAAGGAAAGCCGCAGGACGCTTTAGACTTCTGAAGGAAATCCGCTGTAATATTTGATATAATTTAATTAGATCGTGAGGCTAGAGATCTAACTAACCCCTGTACTGATATGCATAGTATTTTATTTCCCTTTTTTATATTTTTTTTTTTTACCGGAGGTAATTTTCCTACGGGAATATTGTAGCCCTCGGTACAAAAAAAGTCAGTGTTTACTTCCTATGTTATATGCTTATAGGCTGTCATAGACAGTAATAAGAAAAAGTGAAAACAGCAGATAATGTCGTTTATGAGAGAGAGAGAGAGAGAGAGAGAGAGAGAGAGAGAGAGAGAGAGAGAGAGAGAGAGAGAGAGAGAGAAGGAGGATAACTTCTTTGCTCAATGGTACCAGCAACATGCGTTGCCTTTTAGTACAGATATATCGAATAATATTACTATATTATGTTCTTTTTATTTTTATTGTATTGTATTCAGTATAAAGATACAAGAATGTGAATGTTAAATGAGAAATACTCTTCATTCGTTGTGTCCATCTTTCTTGTGCTACTAGTTGGTTCAGCAAGCACAGGGTCACATAATAAGTAATAAACAGCCAATCGCTGCCGCGCGACTATGTATGTATGTATGTATGTATGTATGTAAGATAATTAAACACACGTACGTGTTCATCGCTAGTTCTAACTATATGAGCATTATATTTGTGATGAGAGTATATGTTTCTGCTTAAAGTTGAAATTGATTTCTTACGTTTAGAAATTTACAAGTTATAGATTCATCTTAGCTAAACTGATTAATAATGAAGAACTCTTTTTGATTACATTGAGAGGCACGTAGTGTAGGTTTTCTGTTTGACGTACTTAGCTGACAGGCATTGGCGTTAGACTCAGAATGTTCACCATAGGCAGTAAACCGGGGCATCTGGTAAGGTTAACTTTGTTTATACGCCTAGCAATGCGCGTGCATTTTTTGCTTATTATGGGTGAGTGGAAACACGGTCTAATTCTATTGGTTGCAAAGAACACTTCATCTAAAGATAGGAGTGGTTTATCGAGCACGTGGTCTTTGAGTATAAAACTTACATTTGGACACGAGTATTTTGGTTTTCACCAACTGATTTGGTAAGTTGAACGTTTTTTTGTACAGCCGAAAAAACTATAGGATTTAGCGTAGGATTTAGGATTTTTGTAATTTTTCTCCAATTTCAAACCTAAGTAGGGTGTACTGACGAATACTTTATGAAGAAACATAATTAGACATGTCATATATGCTTTTTATATTTGACATTTGGTAACGTTACATTTGTATTTATTAAGAAACATAATTAGACATGTCATATATGCTTTTTATATTTGACATTTGGTAACGTTTCATTTGTATTTATTAAGAAACATAATTAGACATGTCATATATGCTTTTTATATTTGACATTTGGTAACGTTTCATTTGTATTTATTAAGAAACATAATTAGACATGTCATATATGCTTTTTATATTTGACATTTGGTAACGTTTACATTTGTATTTATTAAGAAACATAATTAGACATGTCATATATGCTTTTTATATTTGACATTTGGTACCGTTTCATTTGTATTTATTTGTAACAGAATTGTTACCGAGAGGAGGGTGGATTAAATGAACAATACAAACACAATTTGTGAAAGAAAATATAAATTTATGTAATAAATTATAAATGAAAAAAATACAGATGTATTAACACAATAACTCACGCGCTCAACCCACAATTACACTCACAACCATTCACAATACATGAATAAATCAAATAACAATACAAAAGGAATCTCAGATGTAAAGGAATCTCTTGGATTATACACAGATCCAAGAATCCTTTACGAAAGTTAAATAAATGCAAGTATGATTTACGAAAAAAATAAACACAAACGACAAACTATCTATCGCACGATGGATTGCGATAACTAGCACGATCATATTCTTGTATTCAATCAAGTTGCTAGCTTTTATTGATATCTATGTGATCACTTGAAATATTATTGCGATCTGACATAAGCATGCAAATACAACAATGTATTAAATTATATTACAATTTCAATACACCTATGTGTCTCCCCTGTATAACCGCACGATTCAGCAACAGTTGAATCGTCTCCCAGTTTCCCCGAGAACCGAGGGTTGACCAATACTATTATCGGACGTTTCCCTACACGGATCCACCACAGTTATACGTTCAGACAGCATACAACATCTACCCGAACCAACGGTTCCTCACTCCCCTAGATGTCGACCCGGACGTTTTACAACTCTAAGACAGCTCCGACACTCGGACTTCTAGCTTTCCGGATATTTACATGTTACACAGATGTTGACGAACAGACAGTTCGACACACAGACAGATACTTCAATTCCGTTTGCACAAATTAACGGCACAAGCACATTCAGATATTTATACAGAGATGTTCCAGAACAAACAATAGATGTCCCACAACAAATCAGACGATATCAAAGACGTTTATCAAAAGATGGTATCAGATGTGTTAACAGCTACGGTATCAACGATGTTATTAGCAGCTACGGTATCAGATACATTGTAACAACTACGTTAGCAGCTACGGTATCAGAGACGGTATCAACGATGTTATTAGATGCGCTATCAGTGATGTACTTCTACGGTATCAACGACGGAATCAACGACGGAATCAGCTATAATAAACAAAACCAGACTAATAATAGTTGTCTCAAAAATAATCTAAGCCGTAGATTACGATATTGTATTTAAAGTCTAAAAGTGACTAGTAATTCCAAATATTCCACGTTTAATTGCAATAAAAGCATCATTATACGAAATGATAATCTGAATAAAATTCACAATAAAACGAAATGTAAATTTAACACTCACCCCTTTGGCTGGAGATTTGCAAGACGAGGTTATCTATCCTTCGATTAGATATTTTGGTTCCCGTAAAAAATTATGATAAATAGTTCGCCTTATATACTCTCAATAGGTGAACATAAATCACATCGAGCTTGGTGTGCACCACGTAAAACGAGTATTTCGGATTTCATGTAAATTACAAATTGGCACATGCAAATCGTTACACGCCACTTAATCACCCCAGGTAATGCGTGTACGACGAAATCAAGAAAATGGTGAGTTTCGTTTGCAATTCAAGAACAGAAATCAGTTCAATTTTCGCCTAATTCTGTGACAATACCTCCCCCCTAAGAATAAAAATGTACACATTTTTAAAACTAACACAGAATAGAAGAAAAATAACTACTGATGATATCTTACAACATTTACACTGGTTATACTACAAACTGGATTTTATTACTGGGCAAATTCATACAAATTTCCCATCATGCCCTACTCAAGTAGTCTGCGCCTATATTTTCAACTCCCCTTATTGACATTGTCGCTCTGTCTCTTGATGTATAACTTGAGCATGTTTGCATGGAATGTCTTTACATTACCGTCCATGTCAATTTTATAGTCCATGTCACCTTTTACTTCTTTAACTTCATATGGACCTTTCCACTGGACTAATAACTTATTCGAACTCGTTGGAAGAAGCAATAGCACCTGATCTCCCACAAGAAATTTCCTATTACGCGCTCTGCGGTTGTAATACTTGGCATATCTGCGCCCCGATTTAATCAATTTGTCACGTGCCATCTGGCATGTACTTTCAAGTTTGTTTCTTAGATCTAACACGTACTGGTAAGTCGTTTTTATTTCCTCGTTCGCGACATCACCAGTCCATAGTTCGCGTAGTATCCGCATCGGGCCTCGAACTGTTCTACCATACAACAGTTCAAAGGGCGAGAACCCTAAACTTTCCTGCGGTACTTCACGGTACGCGAACAGAACAGCGTTTAAATAACGGTCCCAGTCTTGCGGACGTTCCGCGCACATCTTCCTCAGCATGCTTTTCAGGGTACCATTAAACTTCTCTACCAGTCCATTGCACATCGGATGGTATGGGGTAGTGTTTAGCTGTTTGATGGATAACAGCCTACTTATTTCACCCATGAGGTCAAAGGTGAATTGGGCACCACAATCAGTGAGGATTTCCTCTGGCACCCCTACCCTACTGAAGATATCAACTAATGCTTCAGCTACCCTTTCCGTTTCAATAGTTGGTAACGCTACGGCTTCGGGGTATCTGGTTGCGTAATCAACCTGAGTAAGTATGTACCGATTCTTTCTTTCGGTAACCGGGTGTATTGGTCCTACAATATCTACTGCCACTCTTTTAAACGGTGTATCTATTAATGGCATTTGTCCTAAGGGCACCCTTGTGACCCTTCCCTTACAAACGGTTTTCTGACATACGTTGCACGACCTACAGAACCGTGTGACATCGCCATTAACACCGGGCCAGTAGAATTCAGCGACTACCCTGCTAGTGGTCTTAGCCTTACCTAGGTGTCCTGCCATGCTTGACTCATGCGCCACCCTAAGTACTTGAGATCTATATCTCTGGGGTACGACCACTTGCCAATACTTCTTACCCTCCCGAGCGCTAAACTCCCTATGAATTAATCCGTTCTTGCGTACGAATCTAGAGCTACCCCCACGCTTGCAATGTTTAATCGCGCCGGACGTGATTTTCTCAACAATTGTTCTGATGGATTCATCACGTTCTTGCTCTTGTTTGAAATCATCACGGGAAATTCCTGAGATCGATTCAGGGACTATTAATTTATGAAACGCGGATTTCTCTCGCCGTGTTTGCGCTCGCGTTTCGACTGCCTGGGCCAAAGGTATTTTAAAGTCGGCCATAGTTGGAAGACGGGAACCTTCAACATTACCGATCGTCAGATCGTAAATAGGATTGTCCATACAAAGGGCATCAACAGTTCCCGTTAAGAAAGGTGTTTTTACTGTGATCCTTGCTACGGGAATGCGACCCATCGTCTGATCAAGTAACATACATGGGGATTCCCACCCGAGCATTTGGTTATCCTGCACGAGACTACGTTTGATCACTACGCCCGTACAACCAGTGTCACGCAATACCACGACTTCTCGACCGTTGACAAACCCTCTCGCGGTTGGTACACGCGCTTCAGGAAATAAACACGTGCCAAGTGAATGAATACAAGGTTCTACATGTACGTTGTTATCGGATATACCTTTACTTTGTATAGCCACTGCTACCTTATGTATAAGTGCCTTTCTTTTAGGACAGTCTTTTTGAACATGACCCAATGCATTACACAAGAAACACCGCACACGCTGAAAAACTGGATTCCCAACTGACCTTTTTACCTCAGCTGATTTTACAGGCTCCCTAGGCATAGGTCTTACAGACTGGTTTCCAGACTTAAAATCTTTTAAAACCACGTTCTGAGTTCCCCCATGAGCTTCGGCAAATAAATCGGCTTGCTTAGCCATATCTTTTACGTTTGTGAAGACTTTCTCCTTCAGAAATTGATCTAATTCTCGCCCAACTGTATTAAATAATTGATCTCTGAGCAAGAAATCAGTCAACCCTTCAAACGTTTTCACCGCTTTGCCGCATTCAATCCACCGCTCAAAATAGTTCGCAATTCTGACGGTGAACTGACCAAAGGTTTCTCCCTTATCGGGCTTGCTATACCTGAACTTTTTTCGAAAACCTTGTTCAGTGAGCTCGTACCTTTTGAGAAGTGCTTCCTTTAGGACGTCGTACTTAAACACATCGTCCCTAGGAAGTCGCGAGTATACATCCAGTGCTTTACCTTTTAATAAAGCACTCAGATGCAGCGCCCAGTCATTTTGACTCCACTTCTGGTTTTCGGCATACCGCTCAAACCGATGAAGATATCTATGTTATCTTTTTCATCGTCAAAGGGAGGTAATTTGGGGCCCCTTAATTTGTTAGTGGCAGAATCGTGTTCTCTTCCAGATCTCGCTAATTCTACCTTACGCTCATGATCCCGTTGTTTTGCTTTTTCATCTAACTCTATTCGCTTTTGCTCCGCTTCCATTTCCCATCCTATCCTATCCTTTTCCGCCTGCTTCTCTAATTCTATCTTTTCCCTCTCGGCCTGCTTCTCTAATTCTATCTTTTCCCTCTCGGCCTGCTTCTCTAATTCTATGTTTTCCTTCTCAAATTCTATCTTTTCCCTCTCAAAGGCCCATTTCCTATCTTCGGATTCCCTTTCTAATTCCCTTGACCTTGCCCTTTCTTCCCTTTCCCGGGCTTGTTCTTCTTGAATAAATTTCCTTAAACTTTCGCCTTCATAACCGAATTCTTTGCCTAAGGCAACCAAGTCCTTAAGGGATGACATGACAATTGTAATATGAATATAGATATATAACCAAACCAATACTTTAAACACGTTTATACTGGACACACGGACCTAGGTAAACTAAACAAAAATAAACTCCAACTAGAGTATTATCTTAACAGAAGGTCACGCTCAAATATAAACATTAAATGTATACCTTCACAAAAATGATTGACAGTTCACTTAATCCAACGATCCTACTTCTGACACCATTGTAACAGAATTGTTACCGAGAGGAGGGTGGATTAAATGAACAATACAAACACAATTTGTGAAAGAAAATATAAATTTATGTAATAAATTATAAATGAAAAAAATACAGATGTATTAACACAATAACTCACGCGCTCAACCCACAATTACACTCACAACCATTCACAATACATGAATAAATTAAATAACAATACAAAAGGAATCTCAGATGTAAAGGAATCTCTTGGATTATACACAGATCCAAGAATCCTTTACGAAAGTTAAATAAATGCAAGTATGATTTACGAAAAAAATAAACACAAACGACAAACTATCTATCGCACGATGGATTGCGATAACTAGCACGATCATATTCTTGTATTCAATCAAGTTGCTAGCTTTTATTGATATCTATGTGATCACTTGAAATATTATTGCGATCTGACATAAGCATGCAAATACAACAATGTATTAAATTATATTACAATTTCAATACACCTATGTGTCTCCCCTGTATAACCGCACGATTCAGCAACAGTTGAATCGTCTCCCAGTTTCCCCGAGAACCGAGGGTTGACCAATACTATTATCGGACGTTTCCCTACACGGATCCACCACAGTTATACGTTCAGACAGCATACAACATCTACCCGAACCAACGGTTCCTCACTCCCCTAGATGTCGACCCGGACGTTTTACAACTCTAAGACAGCTCCGACACTCGGACTTCTAGCTTTCCGGATATTTACATGTTACACAGATGTTGACGAACAGACAGTTCGACACACAGACAGATACTTCAATTCCGTTTGCACAAATTAACGGCACAAGCACATTCAGATATTTATACAGAGATGTTCCAGAACAAACAATAGATGTCCCACAACAAATCAGACGATATCAAAGACGTTTATCAAAAGATGGTATCAGATGTGTTAACAGCTACGGTATCAACGATGTTATTAGCAGCTACGGTATCAGATACATTGTAACAACTACGTTAGCAGCTACGGTATCAGAGACGGTATCAACGATGTTATTAGATGCGCTATCAGTGATGTACTTCTACGGTATCAACGACGGAATCAACGACGGAATCAACGACGGAATCAACGACGGAATCAGCTATAATAAACAAAACCAGACTAATAATAGTTGTCTCAAAAATAATCTAAGCCGTAGATTACGATATTGTATTTAAAGTCTAAAAGTGACTAGTAATTCCAAATATTCCACGTTTAATTGCAATAAAAGCATCATTATACGAAATGATAATCTGAATAAAATTCACAATAAAACGAAATGTAAATTTAACACTCACCCCTTTGGCTGGAGATTTGCAAGACGAGGTTATCTATCCTTCGATTAGATATTTTGGTTCCCGTAAAAAATTATGATAAATAGTTCGCCTTATATACTCTCAATAGGTGAACATAAATCACATCGAGCTTGGTGTGCACCACGTAAAACGAGTATTTCGGATTTCATGTAAATTACAAATTGGCACATGCAAATCGTTACACGCCACTTAATCACCCCAGGTAATGCGTGTACGACGAAATCAAGAAAATGGTGAGTTTCGTTTGCAATTCAAGAACAGAAATCAGTTCAATTTTCGCCTAATTCTGTGACATTATTAAGAAACATAATTAGACATGTCATATATGCTTTTTATATTTGACAATTGGTAACGTTTCATTTGTATTTATTAAGAAACATAATTAGACATGTCATATACGCTTTTTATATTTGACATTTGGTAACGTTTCATTTGTATTTATTAAGAAACATAATTAGACATGTCATATATGCTTTTTATATTTGACATTTGGTGACGTTTCATTTGTATTTATTAAGAAACATAATTAGACATGTCATATATGCTTTTTATATTTGACATTTGGTGACGTTTCATTTGTATTTATTAAGAAACATAATTAGACATGTCATATATGCTTTTTATATTTGACATTTGGTGACGTTTCATTTGTATTTATTAAGAAACATAATTAGACATGTCATATATGCTTTTTATATTTGACATTTGGTAACGTTTCATTTGTATTTATTAAGAAACATAATTAGACATGTCATATATGCTTTTTATATTTGACAATTGGTAACGTTTCATTTGTATTTATTAAGAAACATAATTAGACATGTCATATACGCTTTTTATATTTGACATTTGGTAACGTTTCATTTGTATTTATTAAGAAACATAATTAGACATGTCATATATGCTTTTTATATTTGACATTTGGTAACGTTTCATTTGTATTTATTAAGAAACATAATTAGACATGTCATATATGCTTTTTATATTTGACATTTGGTAACGTTTCATTTGTATTTATTAAAAAACATAATTAGACATGTCATATATGCTTTTTATATTTGACATTTGGTAACGTTTCATTTGTATTTATTAAGAAACATAATTAGACATGTCATATATGCTTTTATATTTGACATTTGGTAACGTTACATTTGTATTTATTAAGAAACATAATTAGACATGTCATATATGCTTTTTATATTTGACATTTGGTAACGTTTCATTTGTATTTATTAAGAAACATAATTAGACATGTCATATATGCTTTTTATATTTGACAATTGGTAACGTTTCATTTGTATTTATTAAGAAACATAATTAGACATGTCATATATGCTTTTTATATTTGACATTTGGTAACGTTTCATTTGTATTTATTAAGAAACATAATTAGACATGTCATATATGCTTTTTATATTTGACAATTGGTAACGTTTCATTTGTATTTATTAAGAAACATAATTAGACATGTCATATATGCTTTTTATATTTGACATTTGGTAACGTTTCATTTGTATTTATTAAGAAACATAATTAGACATGTCATATATGCTTTTTATATTTGACAATTGGTAACGTTTCATTTGTATTTATTAAGAAACATAATTAGACATGTCATATATGCTTTTTATATTTGACATTTGGTGACGTCTCATTTGTATTTATTAAGAAACATAATTAGACATGTCATATATGCTTTTTATATTTGACATTTGGTAACGTTTCATTTGTATTTATTAAGAAACATAATTAGACATGTCATATATGCTTTTTATATTTGACATTTGGTAACGTTTCATTTGTATTTATTAAGAAACATAATTAGACATGTCACATATGCTTTTTATATTTGACATTTGGTAACGTTTCATTTGTATTTATTAAGAAACATAATTAGACATGTCATATATGCTTTTTATATTTGACAATTGGTAACGTTTCATTTGTATTTATTAAGAAACATAATTAGACATGTCATATATGCTTTTTATATTTGACATTTGGTAACGTTTCATTTGTATTTATTAAGAAACATAATTAGACATGTCATATATGCTTTTTATATTTGACATTTGGTAACGTTTCATTTGTATTTATTAAGAAACATAATTAGACATGTCATATATGCTTTTTATATTTGACATTTGGTAACGTTTCATTTGTATAGGGTGGGGGTGATGTTGTGCAAATGATGTCGCATATAAATTAGATTTGTCCCATTTATCATTACGCGCAATTATCGTACTGTTGAATGAGATCTGTGTCTATAACCCAACTTAAACAATGCATTACGTGTTTTTGTGCATAACTTATATTTATCGTTTGAACTACGTTTTAAGCTAAAACTACGAAATAATTTGGCTTCAGTTAAAATTTACCTTAAAAAATAAGTTATGCCTACCGCCTCATTGGCCTAGTGCTTAGATTGTTCGTTTTTGACTCGGGAGGTTGTGTGTTCAATCCCCTGTCGAGTCAAACCAAAAACTTGCCAAAACATACTACCTACAGCTGCCTCGCTTGGCGCTCTGTATTAAGAGGTTAGTGTTAGGACTATTTTTTTTCAGATTTATATTCATTAAAAAATGTGATAAAACACATGTTCCCGCGTCATAATTGGATTCACTATATTCCATTTATGTAGACCAGTATCGATTTTTCAATAATAACATCATAAAAAATTAACATCCTCTGATCTTGAATTGCACCCTTTTCATTAAAAAATCATTGTCAAAGTTTAAAGAATTGTATTTATTAGTCGCAGGTACCTTTGTATTTCTTTGTGTTTCTGTGAAGTATACATGTCCTGCAAATATAAATATACTTCATGAAATTTAACATGAAATTGATCTGTTTGCGTTGAATGTTGAATTGAACCTGTTGCTGATAATGATAACTCAGAAACATTGAGAATACCTTGTTATGATTCCCAATAATTCCCATCATAACTGACATTTTGCTATATAGCATAATGTATCATGAATGATTTGATATTTATGTAGCAGTCTGATCAGCTGCCTCCTCGGGTGATTGATAAAGGAATTTACCTACCAAATCCTTGGCATTCTAATTGTTCTTAATACCAACAAAGAAACAAATTTTAAAACTTCCTATTTAAGGTATATATTGATATGGGTGTTTTCTTTCGCTTTTCAAATAGTTCTTGATGCAGTGTTGCCATATGCTAGTGTTGCATACGAGCTCAAATCATATTACTTAAGTGATTACTAGTCAAGTCTTTGAGACCTACAAAGATTCCCTTGAAGAGTTATTATTTGTGCCACAGTGGTATCGTCAGCCAGGTTGTTACAAGATCAATGGCAAAAAGGAGAGCAGCTGAGGTATGTACTTTGCTCAAATTAGTATTACCAATTTGCTGACAGTAAATGTAAAGGTCTGGGATGTACCCACTTTGTTTTTACCAGTGTCCTATCCAAATATTTGACCTGGCAAATGGTGTCCATTTTGTTTATCCATAGTATGCAAGTAATTCAGAGAATTTAGTTTTGTTTTGATTTCCAAGGTCAACATTTGTAATGCACCAAGGTCATTAGATCCAAAATAATAACTGATTATGTTGTCATGCTGACTAATCTAGTGAATTATCAATAGATTGATCATTTTATTAACATTTCCTGGTGAAAGTAAAAAATGAAGTCTTAATTTTCAGCAACACTGCTTTTTGTATATAAAAAACAAGAAAGTCTGCAAGCATCTTTGTTCAGGCAAGTCATGTTCTAAATTTTTGCTCATTGTATAATGCCCAAGCGGAATGTTTTTGATGTGTTACTGGGATTGAGTGCAAATTTGTCTGACAGTCTGATTTTTGTAATACAAGTAAGAGTTTCAAGACAATTTGATGTAGAAATTGCATCCTTTTCTTGTATAAATTACCAAATCAGTTTCATCCTTTGCTTATCTTCACCTCCCTTGCAAACAGTTCCAACTTGTTATCATGAAATTTGTCAATAGATCTGTCCCTAAGTCCACCAAAGGTGGCATTCATGCATGATTGTTGTGATGCATGAGGTCCAAGTTTATGTTGGCTACCAGCTATGCTGCTGGAAATGCATCACAATTAATTTTACTATATGTTCTCTACATACATTTCTCAGAATTGACCTTTCAACTGTATGACAATCAATACAAATCATGTTAACATAAAATACATCCAAACATTACTTCACGGTGAAGTTCTTGTCAATGGTTCATTAGCAATTTTTTGAGCGTCGGCACTGAAGAAAGAACAGCATATCAACAGAACAGATTTCACTTCCGGATAATCACCAAGGCCAGGGTGCACATGCTAGTCCAAGGGCTCTTGAGCAACAAAAAATAAATTTGCTATATCTTCATTAATTATAGGATTTTTTTAATGCAGTAAACACTAAATAAACATAATAAATAAAAATTAAAAATAAAATAAAATTTAAAAAAGTTAAATAAACATTTAAATTTATTAATTTAATTTTATTGAAAAATGAAATTTTCATAGAAGTTTGAAGACACAGTTTGACAAATGTTAGACAGAAAAGTTGACAAATCAATGGTATTTAACACAAATTGTAGTTTGGGTCTGTATAACTGAGAACATTTTTCCCAGGGGTAGTGAAGTAGCATGACTTGTAGTGATTTTGGCAACAAACCGCAATATGTCTGTCCAGGTGCATATAGATGTACACACTAAAGAAGCAATGACAGGTGCTATGTTCTATATTTATTGTGTCAGGTATTTAGGCAGTTATTTGTATAACTAATAGTGCACTCAGATTTAAACTTCTGATGTGACCACTACCATGTTTTATAGCAAAATTGCAGTACATTTCAGTGTCGATAACTTCAAAAAGCGACAATGGGATAGGAAAATACAGTTTCTAGGCAGGCTTTACCTTACTGAACAATAATGCTAATCTCTTGTGAAGATCTTGGCCATATCTTTGAGATGCTATATATTAGTGTGGTGATATGAACTTGTCATGACCTCTTATGGCAATACACTGCAAATGTCCTTATGAAACCTTGCTATCACCAACAGACTAGACAGCTTCCATGCTGATCCAGCTCTTAACACTTTGTTCAGATACCAGGCTAGACCTGAAAAGATATAACAGGTTTCACTTAATTCTAGAAAACCGTATGATGTATGTAAAGGAAGTCAAAATGTGTTAGATATAGTGATTTCCAAATAACATTTAGGTTCCAAGCATAGGAAACAAATATTATACTTGACAGAGTGACACTCTGAAATGTGAAGTAATAGACATTTATTAAAGTTATACATTCATTCTAAAAGTATGAGGTTTCTATAAACATATTTGGTCATTTACAGGTTAAATGACTAATCAGGTAGATTACAAAATGGGGCGGTGAGGTTTGATCATTGGTGCAAACATTAGTACATGCCAGTGTACAGGAAAGTCAAGCAACAATGTAGTAAAATAAAATATATTGCTATAAGCAATCTTATTCATGTGGGAAATACTAAAACTTGTAAACAGGAATGGAAATTTGCATATGTGGGGCATGTACATTGTACCTGTTATGATCAAATGTGCAAACATAATTCAAATGATCTATTTGAACATAGTTAAAGTGTATTTTTAAGGGTGTTTGTTACCAATTATTAAGCTCAATGGTTCAATGGAATCAGATATCAGCTGATATTACAATACCGCACTCTGTCCAAGTACTGAATTGAAATATGTTACCATACATGGGCATATTAATGAGGAAAATAACATTTTGGGATACTTTTAGTGGACACAGCTGGAAATGTGCCTTACAGATTCACTCTAGGTACAATGTCAGCCTATATATACTGAATGTGAACTTTGGATCCCAAACATTCTAAAATATGTGGATATTTGTTCATGTGGGATATGTAACACTGCTAATGTCAGTTGTACACAGTTAAACTCTGTTTGAATATATCTTATGCAATCTTTAGAGTGTCAGTTAACAACTATTATTAATAATTAATAATGCATAAATTAAGATGGATCATTAGAATTCCCATAACATCATGCAGGCCACAATGCCTCACTTCACTAACCAATATCTTAACCAAATTGAACAACAAAAGTGAATGCATTACGTGTTCAACTTACAACATTTTGCTGTTTTCTTACATCAAGGGTAAATATACATGGGGAAAGTATATTTTATCCCTTCAACCTGTATGTCATTCTCAGAAAGTTTAAACTGATTTAGTAGAGAACTTTAGTAGGTTCTCTCACTAAATACCCTGTAACTATGTTTGTTAACAATTACCAAAGGCTATATAAGCAGATATGTTACTCAGGATGTCACCCCATCATAAACACATAAATTAACTGCTTGGCCTAATAAATAGTTTGTTATTTATGGTTTAGCACCATTTTTCAGCACAATATAGGCTATACATGGCGGCCAGTATTAATGGCAGGGAAAGAACCACCGACCCACAAGAAGCTACTGGCAAGCTTTCTCACATACCCACATTGGCTGAATGCGAGACTCTAACCCACGCAGACAACGGTGAGATGCCAGTGATCTGTAACAGACAGCGCTTTAGAGAACTCTGCCACTCGGGGCCCCCCTAATAAACATTTTGAATGACCATTACAAAATAGAATTTTGTTTTAACATATTTGAAATGTATGTCTCATTTTGACTTGCAAAGATATTTTCTGAGAAAATTTGACAAATATCCATTATTGTAGCTTGTATATGGTGTAAGAGTATAAACATGCTGATGTCATTTAATATCATTCCTAAAAATATTATCTAAGTGCATTTTAAAAGGCAAATTTTATAATTTTAATTACCTTATCATACAATATTGACATAAAAAATTAATTTTTCATTTTCTAATGTCATTTTTATATTTTAAATATTCCAATTTGTGTGTTTATCATTAATAACATTTTATAGCAATTTAATGTTTACTAATTACTGCCCTGACAGGACATGCATCATAATTAATTTTACTATATGTTCTCTACATATATTTCTCAATAATGACCTTTCAACTGTGTGACAATCAATACAAATCATATGTTAATCTATAATACACCCAAAGATGACTTCACTGGAGAATGGAGTTTTGACCCATAATATATTTACACTGTTATTTGAATAAGACCACACATTATTCTGATGTATATAATATCGAGTGAATATCAGCACGAGGCATGCAAGGCTTGTAACATTATCAACAGATCCACATACAAAATATAGATACTGTAATCAATGTAATTTGCTTTTTCTGATGAGAAAATTATGAATGACAGCTACTGGATGTAGCTACTGTAAGCAAATAATTGTTTGATGACCTATTTTGAAAGGAATTTACATTGATCCTTTATGAATGTCTGGTTTAAAGGTTTTCCAGAGTTTAGTTTCGTTTTTTTAAAACAAACTTGTCAAAATTGGATGTATTGTTTTGAAAATCCTGAGATTAAATGATTGTGACTTAGACACAATACAAAAGATACCTCGGATTGCATAGTTCTGGTTGTGGGGAAAATCAGTAAATTTATCAAAACTTTATTTGTTGCAAAACCAAATTATTTGCAAATGTTGCAAAACAATTGCTCCAAACAAGAGATTTCATGTTTGAAATTGTTTTTACACCACCTAAGGATTCCAAAATCCCTTTAATCAATGCATTTGTTGAAATTCAGGATGAACTCAAGACTTCATACAAATCAACATGTGTTCTTCTTATGCTATTAAAACAGCTGGAATTAATTTTCTTAATTATAATTACCTTGTCAAACAATATTGACAACACTGAAGATGTGTATCAAATCGCTTTTGATAAATTTAGCACCATTTAGCATCTGACTAATTCTGATATCCCAAGTGAAAAGACATACCTGTGGTGAAAAGAGGCACAATAACTTTATAATGTTATTTGTTATTGAAGAATAACTTCATAAGGTGTTATATACTATTTATTTAATAAAAGATGTGAATACAACTAGGAAGGGGACTAAACTGAGACTGGGAGTTCAATTCCCATGGAACATAAACACTAGTGAATGTATACCGGTAATGTAAATCAGCTGTTGGTGTGTATCAGTTTTAATAGAGTGTATAATATCTGATTACTTTTACTGGCAAGTGATATTTCAAAGCTAATTCGATGAAACAAATAATTTATCCATAGTCCTCAATGCTAATTTTTTGTGGAATAAATATACTTTCTATCCTACTTCAGCATGCATGTCACAGTCACAGAGGACAATCTTAAATTGTCAATTTTACAAATACAAAACTAGGATCTCTTTTGCATTTAAGAGAGATAACTCTGGTAGAACTAGACTGGGGTAAGAGTTATCAAGTCGCAACAGACCCAGTTTCACCCATGTTTGTCACATTTTAAACTATCATATAAATTACAAAATATGATCTAGATATGAATTAATATAATCTCACATGTTGCCAAGAGTCTTAAACTTTTTTATATATAAGCCTAACAGAAAGTACAACTCTTACATAATGCACCAATCACAGCTAGTGTTGTATATTTCTGAATGCAATGTTCCTTACACCTTATGCTCTGCCTGCCTGGGGTTGTATAATTGGTACCATTATACCTATAGCCATCCTTAATTTTTTCAATAATCTGTGACATAACTCAGAACTGTACAAGTAACTAGTGTACTAAGTCTCGCTTGTCAGAAACGATTTTAGGAGGTACCAAGCTGTGTCTTATATTAATGTGTATGTAATGATCTATTTTAGATACTGTTTTCATATTTGTGCTTTACTACCAAAGTACATTTTTGGGAATAAATTAATTATTTTAACTATAGGTTGTGTTTTGTTCATATCAGCACTTATTGAACTTCACATAGGTAATATGGGATAAATCTCATTTTATCATATGTAATAACTAGGACATAGGTTAATGTACCAACTAGTATGTACTAATTTCTTTAAAAAGTACAATTCACCTAAAAAAAGAACTTCATACTTATTTGATAGATGCATAACTGAACAGCAGAGACAAATGGATATGACCTAATCTTATTATAAAGTATAAGCTGTGAACACTTTACACTGTCTGCAGATACATGGGGTCACTAACATCCAGTCCTCAAACAAAGGTGAACCTACCCATCCTCTTTGTCACACATATGAATAGCATTTCTCCTTTGGGTAGTGAATACAACTGATTCAATAATCCAATCTGACACCAAATATAGTAGATCACAGCTTCTAAGTAGTTATGTTGGATTTGGGGAGAAAATGTGTGAATAAAATTCAGAAAAATGCCAAAGATAAACAATAATTATAGCAAGGACAGTAGAGTTAAAAACAGGTAGAAAGTGTGTATCAAAATGGAAGATGTAGCATATGATAAAGGCATTAAAGGAGATAATAGCAGCAATGAGAAAAATGAGAAGCCAAAGTTTGATAACCTTGCCTTGGACAATATATGGAAGCAGTATCCCATAGGTCCAAGGACAGGTTCAAAGGCACATCTCCAATAACATCCTTTACAAGCACCAAAATTTCAGGTGAAGTGGTGGTCTTTCCCATTTAAAAAAAAAAAAAGTGAATAATGTAGATAATATAGATGCATACAATATATATTTTGTCTTCCTAATAAATTAACCATAATGGGCTTTAGTTAGGCAGAAAATACCTTAACCAAGGAAAATATAATTTGTTTTTAAAATTGTAAACTCTACTGTGAAAAATTCTTAAATTATGTCTAGTTACATTTGCATCAAGATTGAGGGCTAATATAATACTCCACAAATCTTCTCTTTACTTTCATAACCACTGAAAATGTGAATTTTTATTTCTTGAAATATTATGTCTGATGTAAGGGAGATAACTGCATGATATACGTTAGGTGTAGTATTTTTATTTCCTCCACTATAGTATTCATGTAATATAGATGAGATCATGAACACGTGTATTAACTTCAAATGCAATTAAATTATCCAAAAATACATTACTGATAAAGTAAGTACCTAAAACGCAGGCTTCTATATGTAGTGGGGATCTCGAGAGTGATGTAATTAACTAAACTAAATAAACTGCATGAAAAATTTAAAGGCATTAAAGTGTACAGAAATGGACAAATAGATAGAGCAGGACAATTAAAATCAAAATGGAAATAAGATATATTTTATGTTACCTAAATTTAATCAGATCCCATCCACAGCCAACTTGTGCTATTTTCTGAAGATTTGTTATTCTTACGACTTGTCAGTATTTGACCAAAAATGTTCAGCAAACTATTATATTTCATAAAAGCTGCCCACATATATGCATTTCTATTTATGTAGGTTATTTTAGAAATGAAAAGCAATGGACATAAAGTAATAGGGAGGAGTTGAGAAGTTGACAGGTATGCATTGGAAAAAAAAAACACCTACCATAATTTGTTTTAGCTAAGGAATTTATTTGACCTTGTTCTGAGTAAAATAAATAGTCATAGAAACTGGTCTCTACCTTTTGCTCTAATCTGGTAATAAACAAAAAAGTTAAGGACCTCTGTCTATTCTCCTTTCAGCTGCAGACTTTGGAACTGAGGAGACCTATGGAGGCTGCTCTCAGTGAACCCATTCTGCTGGACCTGCCCATTCCTGCCATAGTCACGGAGAAGATTCAAGAGGAGTTAATTGAAGTGTGTGTGGAGCACATGGAAGAAATTGGACCAGAAGCCAGTGAGGTACTGAGTGATTTGGCAAATTGTATTTTATTTTAATTACCTTGTCATACAATATTGACAACACTGAAAACATTGTGCAATTGCTTCTGATAATGACATGTATGATCTATTTAATTCTGATAACCCAATGAAAAACATACCTGTGCTAAAAATAGGCTAACAGCAATCACATGTTAGACCTTTTTAGAAATTGCAACAGATGATATGTCAAAGGAATAGAGACCACTCCAGTGGCTTAGTGGTTAGAGCATCTGCTTCAGATGCAGAAGTCATGGGTTCGATCCCCAGCCGACACATACCAAGGACTTGGCACATCAGCATTAAGAGGTTAGTGTTAGGACTGGTTGGTCTGATGTCAAGATAATGTGACTGGGTGAGACATCATGCTACATGTCTGCGGAATGACGCCCAGTGCTAGACATCACTATAATCATTCACATGTTAAAAATCCAAATCACGTACACAAAGGAATAGACTATTACACAGGTAAATGTTAAAGTGTAATAGACTATTTAGTTTCCAATGTAAATGGTTTTAATGCTATCAAACTGTTTTGTGTTGATGACTTTTGTCTAGTGCTCCAATATTCATAATATTGTTTTGTTTCATGGTGCGCACTTACCCAATGCGAAATTAAATAAAAATAATTGAAGAGATCTTTACAAGATAAATATGTTCATAGCAAGCATTAAGAGAGATTGAAAGTAGATGACTTGAGAAAGAAGCTATGATTATCAGTAAAGAAAAGGTTAATGTGATTTCTGATGATATTGCAACAATTGATTTTAGATAGTGCTAAAAAACATTTACAAATAACTTTTGGCAAAGTCAAAGGAAATAGTAAACCAGAATTTAGCTAGAAATATCATACTATTAGTCACTTGTGACTAAGTATTTCTCACTCAGAATGGCATGCTTTCTGCTAGTAGAAATGAAAAGAAGACAATAAGAAAATTTGCAAACTTACATAACAAGAAAACCCCAAATAAAATATGAAACAAAAAATCCCAAATGTTATTGGTTGATAATAAATGTCTAAAGCAAATGATCATATTTGTATTATTTTAGGACCATACACTGATCCCATGTGAATTATGATGAAACAGATTAAAATGAAGAAGCATAAAATATAGAATTATATTAGGTTACATTAAATACATGTGTTCCAAAGACCTGGACTAAAGGTCTTATTAAACTGTTATATAAAAAAAGATATGCATCAGGTCCAACCATTCGCAAGCCTGTTACACTACTCAGCTGTCGTGGTAAGGTCTTTACTGCTCATCCAATTTTTTTCATTAAATTGATTGCTATCATAATTCACTGATCAATTTTAATAAATAAATGCACTGTTGTGAGTGACTACCTGCTGATTGCAAGCAGCAACCATGATGCCTTTGCAAAGTATGCATTTTGACTGCTACGAATGACTGCATGTATTAACAAGGATAAATATTAGCCACCTTTCTTAATGCTTTGTAATTGTTTATATTGTTCTAAGAAAAAAAGACTGGTGGCTACCAGTATAAGATAACCTGATAAGAGTTTAGCCTTTCCTCAAACTAATTCCTTCCCTTGTTTAGCTGAAGCTTTTGTCGAAGAGAAAATATTATTAATTAGTAAGTGGAAACTTTAAAATAAATACGTACTACTGTGCTTTCATTGATATATAATTTATGTTTATGGTATTGCAAAAGGCATTAATTAAATTAAGGTAAATTAATGATTTTATACATGTACTCTTCAAATGCAAGTCATGCTTAATGCTCATTGAAATTGTCCCCAATTCCTACTGCCGGCAACATTTTAATAAATGAATAATAGATAAGTGAAGTGTAAATTTGCAAAGTGAAATTTGTATTTTAGTCCTATATTTTAATTTGATTCTAGTGTAATGACATAAATACTATATTTATAGGTGAAAATGGCAATATACAGTCATAGTGTCCACTGACATTTCTGGGAGCATCTAATTAACTGCTGACTGTTTTGATCTCCAATTTGTGGACCTGTTTGCTTGTTTCACAGTATTAAAAACTGATGTTTATCATGTTAATTATGTAATAAATAAGGTAATTTATACTAAGAAGCAAACAATTCCATCAGAAATGGCCATTTATTGACAAATATTACCAACAGTTATAAATGAAGTAATCAATCTATAAATATGTTACTAGCCTTGCTAAGTATTGTGACATTAGGAGTGGTCAGATAATGTCACGAGGTTGGACGTCATGCTACATGTCTGCAGCATGGTACCCCAGAGATAGACACCACTGCAGACATTTTTGCATTATGACTGAAATATTGTTAAAGCTATAGTAAAAATCTTTAAAACACACACCTGATTTTAAATCTGTGCATTACCAATGAATTGCTCAAATTAGTTGACATTAATAGTTTCTAGAATTCTGTTTCTTCTATTTCATCAATTTATATGTAGTTTGTATAGTCTATATATGTTGGCTAATTGGCTGAAAAATGGAGAATTATGCTGGTGGCTGGCATCCTAGATAATTTTTTAATAATGATTATTTCCAAGTTAAACTTTTAAGATTATATGATGCATACTCAATGTGTTTATAGCCCCTGATGTTACATTTGTATACATCATCACATTTATGTTTGGTTTTTCTGTTCTTTATTTCTGTGTTACATGCACATGTTGACTGCCCTATCATGCAGTATACCTCAGTTATATTATAATAGTGCATAACAGTTTGTGTACCATTGTTATGAGCTACAGCATAACATGATGTGCTATGAAATACAAAACCTATTTTTGTCTTTTCTTAGGGAAATACAATCGCTATTTTCATTATGAAAATTGACTAAATTGCAAGACAAGCTCATGGTTGTTTGAATATTCCAACAAGAATTTTGGGTTTTGTTAGAAGTGTGGATTTTGTGGGCTCTTTTGGTTGTGGGCTTTGTTAGAACTGGGGGTTTTATGGGTTATGCTGACTGTGGGGTTTGTGGGATTTGTCAGAAGTATATTAGGTTTTGTGGGTTCTGTTGATTGTGGGTTTTGTGGGATAACTCTGCTACCTGCAGTCAACTAGGTACATTGCTGTTATGGTGAGTTTTATTTGTAAATTTTTTTTAAAATAAAGTTTATTATATAACTCTGTAACATTAAACAATATTTTGTACAGTAAATGTTTGTTTATTAAGTACAAATCAGTTACTTTTTAACGATTTTTTTTCTTCTCAATTTCTTTTTCTCTTTCAAATTATATGCATTCTAGTCACTTCAAATTTAATTTTACAAGCAAACTAGATATTGTCTTATCATTTGCTTCTTTAAACTTATATGGTCAAGTGCATATTGTCTTCAGAGAATTACTTTTTAATTCTATTTTCTTTATTTATTTATATTGTTTTATTTTTTTAGTTTTTTGAAGCTAAAGACATATATAAATGTCTCTACCTTACAAATAATTTCATTTCTTAAATTATGGGTCCAATAAATAGGAAAATATAATCTATATGTGATTTCCTCAGTCTTGACATTCTCAATTCAATTCAACAAGTCAAAATCGTTGCATTTTCCTCACTGACTTGACAGCAAATTTATTTCCATTTATATCAAATCATTTCAAATAAGAATTATGCTACAGTTGAAGTGTAATTTCAAGCAAGTATTTCCTCGTAGTTTTACATTTCACAATCAAGTCAGTTTCTTCTTTGTACTAAAGTAAATCCAAATATGGTAATTCTTATATAATTTTTATTCATCAGAAGAAGTAATAATATAATGAATTAATAGTATAGGGCTAATGTGTATCCTGACCTTGCGTGAAATTATCATACCATACTTAACTTAAAGTGAATGATAGTATTTTGTCTTAATACACAAACAAAACTCATTGTAATAAATGGACTTTGTTCAATGTTTCTTAATACATTTTTCATCTTGTGTTATGGTTGAAAAGACATCCAAGAGTTTACTCCGTTGTCCACTCTTAGCTGATAAGAACCATACTCACCCCTGGTGCCATACTCAATGTAGTAATATCAGGATCTAGTTCAGCCATTACAGGTTTTAAAAACAGATCTGCAATTTTGATGAATGTTTCAATTTAACATCATATTTACTGAAGAAAAAAGCCTTTGTAGTATATTATTTTATCACAACTATTTGATAAAACATAATGTTTTTTCCCAGTTGCAGGTAATATACCTATTTCTTTAGAAATGAAAATCTGATATAAAGTAATAAGGGGTAGTTACCTGACAAAAATCAGAAGATATGAAAACAGAAGGAAGTTGTGTAATGACTTCTAAAATAGGGAGCATATTGTTAAACCTCGGTAAGAAGTTGACAGGTATGCATTGGAAAAACACCTACCATAATTTGATTTGCTTTATCTAAGAAATTTGTATTTGACCTTGTTCTCAGTAAAATGAGTAGTCATATAAACTGGTCTCTACCCTTTGCTCTAACTTGGTAATAAACAAAAAAGTTCAGGACCTCTGCCTGTACTGCTTTCAGATGCAGACTTTGGAAATTACTAAACTTGTGGAGACTATTGCCAGTGAGCCTCTTCTTCTAGATCTGCCCAATCCTGCCATTTTCACAGAGTCTGGAGGAGTATGTGGAGCATGTGAAAGAAATTCAACCCATAAAGGATGTACTAAGTGATCTGGCAAATTTTAAGGGAGATTTCAACAAAAAAGAAAAGGGGCAACATGTATTTTCAAAGCCTTTTCCTCCATATCTAGGATGTCCAGTGTTTGTTTTTGTTTATGGTGTGTTTATACCTTAATCTTTTTAGGACATTTTCTATGTTTGCCTTTAAATCCAAGCCTGAAATAAGATTTAACTTGCTATGTCATATTGTCCATTTATCTGTTTGTCTCTTTCCAAGGTGGCTTCTGCATGATAACTTGGACATCCATTTTGTTAAAAGATTGAACCATATTATTCCTAGAGGTGTATGGTCAAAGTAAAAGAATTACAATTCAATCTGGACATCATATGGTCAAGGTAAACAACTTAACTGGAACGCATGTTTCACACATTAACATTACCTCTGTAGGGCATCAAAATATGTGTATGATTCATCCGAATGAGACTTCTTTTAAAATTGCAGTCGTATAATATTTTTGTACTATTTCTTCAATAGGCACAAAGTGATGGTTATTCCAAATTGGTTAGGACTAGTTAGGGTCATCATTCCAGAGTCAGTAAAATTATTAACTATAAAGTCAAAAAGAAGCAATAGAAGTTAAGGATGCACCAGTTAATAATTCAAAATGAAACAAGTTGTCTCTGCAGTTTGGCATAGAAATAAAACATGTCATATGCAATTATTTTGGTTTATTATTCAAGCACAGGTGTTAATGTTAACCATTTGGCATGGATCCAGATCTTTTAACAAGAGAAAATTGATAAGGTTAGCATTGTCTTTCAAATCTCTATAAAGAGTCTTTGGCTTCATTTTTATATTTTGTAGCATACCATCCTGTGCATATTTTGATTTTATACTTGGAATTAAAAAGGCATAAAGTTTTGGATATGTTCATTATGCTTTGTTTGTACATTTCTTCCAATTACGAAATGTCTCTGCACCTTGGCTTTTAAATACAACATGTCATATGTGGTTAGTTTTGGTTTATTAATCCTGCACAGGTTATAAAAGTTAACATTTCAGCATGTTTTCAGATCATTTTGATCAAAATTGAACAGGTAAACTGAGTCAGTCTGTATGTATCCTGATGTACATGCACTGAAGATTGGTTTTTATGCAGTGAATTTTTTAAAAATAAATGGGTGGGTCCTCTGAAGGGTGTAACTCAATATCTGTTTAATAGCTATTTCTTTCCTTGTTTCTGTTTAGTTTCGACCTTTTAAAACTAAAGTACAAGTTTTGTGCTATTAATTTCCTTCTCAGATGAGAGCTTTCTAATCATTTCACAATTACATGATGGTTTTCTTGTTTCATAGGTAATCCCTTCCAAGCCGAATAGAATATAAAAAACGACCCAAGCAAACAATACAAAGAATTATTCCTATCTGACATTGCTAAACACACATACCTAAAACGATATCCAGATAATAATAATAATAATAATAATAATAATAACAATAACAATAATAATAATAACAATAATAATAATAATAACAACAATAATAATAATAATAATAATAATAATAACAATAATAATAATAATGAAATAACAATAATGAAGACTTTGTATAGAGCCTAATCTTTAGAATCTCTAAGCGCTTTAGAACATCTATAATGAGATAACTACACTACAACAAAACATTAGCACTAGATTAAAACAATAGAGAAAAATATTCCCGACAAAAAAGGAAAAAAAAATAAATAGTACAGTTCAATCGTCAAAATTCAAAAATCAAAACTATTTTATCGGATATGACATAATAGAATACATCGGATCCTAAATCCAAATTAGTGGAAAAGAAATACAACTGGGAAAAATAACACTGAATCTAAAATTGCTGTCTCAAACATATGTACAAGTATATATGTATATATATGTATATATATATATATATATATATATATATATATATATATATATATATATATATATATATATATATATATATATATATATAGCATACACACAATATCGCACTACTACATATAGCAGATACTGAGACCTAGGCGACCTGTACCAAAGGTCGCACAAAATACAAGGGTAAGAACTTTGAGCAAGGTGGGGAAAAAACACACTAGGACCAACAACCTTTTAGATATCACTAAGGAAACATACACACCCTATAAAAAATTATAAGACTAAATTTTTTTATATAAAATTCTTTTTTAAATAAAACATAATACATATCTGAGGGAGAAACACAAAAACATAAAATACCTTTTTGGCTTTTTGGAAATGAGGGGTATCTGTCTGGTTCCCCCCCCCCCCCCCCCCGAAAAAGAGAAGTAATTAACAGCAATCCAACAGTCATCAAAAACCACTTAGTTATGACTTGTAAAGGAACTACTATCAACAACAGTGCAGCACAATAAGGTGTACATACAGTACAGAACGTTCCCTCGAAGCGAATGGTAGGCGTGCGCGTAGTGCTCGCTGCACTGCGCAAGCATTACGGAGACCAGCAAAATTTAACATTGGATTGAGCAAAATTGGCAATTCAGCTGCGCAGGGATGCCTGAGCAGCTGCGCGCAGCTTAGAGGGAACGTTGACAGTACAGCACAATAAGGTGTACATATAGTACAGCAAACTACATATAGTAAAGTTAGGAGATACCACGACTAATAATACTAATAAAACTACTACTACTACTACTATTATTATTATTATTACAAGAAGAAGAAAACCGAATTAGAAATCGATAAAGCGATTGACCAATTAACTAGGAATAAAGCTCCGGGGTTAGATGGAATAATGCCAGAGTTTTATCATAAGTTCAAAAAATTATTAATTTCATAATGAAAAATCTCTGCAATACTTTTTTTAAAAAAAAAAATCAAGAAATGATAGAAAGTATGAAAACAGAAGTTATTACACTCATCTACAAAAACAAAGGATAGACTTCAGACCTAAAATGTTGGTGACCAGTCTCGTTACTTAATATTGATTGTGAAATACTCAGTAAAACCAATACTAGAGTTAAACCATTACTAGGGTACATAAAAGATCCAAACCAAACGTATGGTGAAGAAGGTAGAAATATACAGAATAATATACTTTCAATAAAGACAATAATAGATTATATGGAAACATCTAATGTTAATGGCGCTTTAATCCTCATTGATCAGGAGAATGTGTTTGATAGGGTAGAAATGAGTTATATTTTGCAGATATTGCATTAATTTGGATTTGGAAATATATTCCAAAACTGGATCAAAACACTTTACAAGAATATAAAATCATTGGTACAGACCATTTGGTGCAAAAACCAATCCGTTCTCAATAAATTGTTATGTAAGACACGGTTGTCCACTATCAATGTTACTGTAAGCAACAGGGATAGAGACACTACATGATGCAATCCAAAATCATAAAAGAGTCCGAGGAGTAAGAGTAACTAACATGAGGGAGGAGCGTAAAACCTTCCAACATGAGGACGATTGCTTCAATTTTATAACTTCAAAGCAATGGTACAAGTATTTAATGCAGCAGTACAATCTTTTTGGATTAGCCTCGGGTTCAAAGATAAATCGAATTAAAACTGAAATACTACTTATAGGCAAATGGAAGGAGAATTATCAAGGGCTCCCAACAGAACTAACAAGAAATCAAGTTAAAGAACTAGGAATAAATCTAGGGAAAGTCTGTAAATTGCTAAATTTTCTAAAAATTAGGAACACATTAGAGACACATGCTGTAATATGGAATGATAGGCAAATAAATTTATTTGGAAAAATACAAATTGCGAAATCGTATTTATACAACTCGATTTGGCACGAATTTGATGTATCGGACTTTGAATTTATGTATCTAAATAAATTTGTATCGTTAGTAGTACAATTTATACGGAATGGGATCCACAAATTACCAAAATACACATTACAAAAAGATAGGAAAAAAGGAGGACTCAATCTCATTGACTTTAGTTAAATAAGTAGTAAATTATATTTCCAGATTGAATAAACGTCAGGAAAATACAGAATATCACTGGCAGGACATATACCTTTACTGGTTTGGCTTTCTTCTATTCAGTAAGCCTGACATTTAAAGGAATACCATCATGACAAAATTGCTAGTGCACCCCAAAATAGCGTAAAGAATAACACAAGCTATACAAAATTACAAAACAAGCAAAGACTATCGGACAATGTTTAATAAGAATGAATTGGAAAATATGACAAAAGTAAAGACAGACAAGGTGGAGACACTAAATTTAGAGATTGACTGGAACACAGTATGAAAATAATTGTAAAAAATATTATTAATATTAAAATATTAAACATTTACTGTCACAGAATTAGGCGAAAATTGAACTGATTTCTGTTCTTGAATTGCAAACGAAACTCACCATTTTCTTGATTTCGTCGTACACGCATTACCTGGGGTGATTAAGTGGCGTGTAACGATTTGCATGTGCCAATTTGTAATTTACATGAAATCCGAAATACTCGTTTTACGTGGTGTACGGCAAGCTCGATGTGATTTATGTTCACCTATTGAGAGTATATAAGGCGAACTATTTATCATAAATTTTTACGGGAACCCAAATATCTAATCGAAGGATAGATAACCTCGTCTTGCAAATCTCCAGCCAAAGGGGTGAGTGTTAAAATTACATTTCGTTTTATTGTGAATTTTATTCAGATTATCATTTCGTATAATGATGCCTTTATTGCAATGAACGTGGAATATTTGGAATTACTAGTCACTTTTAGACTATAAATACAATATCGTAATCTACGGCTTAGATTATTTTTGAGACAACTATTATTAGTCTGGTTTTGTTTATTATAGCTGATTCAGTCTGATTCCAGTTGATTCCGTCGTTGATTCCGTCGTTGATTCAGTCTGATTCCAGCTGATTCCGTCGTTGATACCGTAGAAGTTCATCACTGATAGCGCATCTAATAACATCGTTGATACCGTCTCTGATACCGTAGCTGCTAACATAGTTGTTACATTGTTTCTGGTACCGTAGCTGCTAATAACATCGTTGATACCGTAGCTGCTAATAACATCGTTGATACCGTAGCTGCTAATAGCATCGTTGATACCGTAGCTGCTAATAACATCGTTGATACCGTAGCTGTTAAACACATCTGATACCATCTTTTGATAAACGTCTTTGATATCGTTTGATTTGTTGTGGGACATCTATTGTTTGTTCTGGAACATCTCTGTATAAATATCTGAATGTGCTTGTGCCGTTAATTTGTGCAAACGGAATTGAAGTATCTGTCTGTGTGTCGAACTGTCTGTTCGTCAACATCTGTGTAACATGTAAATATCCGGAAAGCTAGAAGTCCGAGTGTCGGAGCTGTCTTAGAGTTGTAAAACGTCCGGGTCGACATCTAGGGGAGTGAGGAACCGTTGGTTCTGGTAGATGTTGTATGCTGTCTGAACGTATAACTGTGGTGGATCCGTGTAGGGAAACGTCCGATAATAGTATTGGTCAACCCTCGGTTCTCGGGGAAACTGGGAGACGATTCAACTGTTGCTGAATCGTGCGGTTATACAGGGGAGACACATAGGTGTATTGAAATTGTAATATAATTTAATACATTGTTGTATTTGCATGCTTATGTCAGATCGCAATAATATTTCAAGTGATCACATAGATATCAATAAAAGCTAGCAACTTGATTGAATACAAGTATATGATCGTGCTAGTTATCGCAATCCATCGTGCGATAGATAGTTTGTCGTTTGTGTTTATTTTTTTCGTAAATCATACTTGCATTTATTTAACTTTCGTAAAGGATTCTTGGATCTGTGTATAATCCAAGAGATCCCTTTACATTTGTGATTCCTTTTGTATTGTTATTTAATTTGTTCATGTATTGTGAATGGTTGTGAGTTTAATTGTGGGTTGAGTGCATGAATTATTGTGTTGTTACATCTGTATTTTTTTCATTTATAATTTATTACATAAATTTATATTTTCTTTCACAAATTGTGTTTGTATTGTTCATTTAATCCACCCTCCTCTCGGTAACAATTCTGTTACATTTACCAATATGTACATGATTAGGGGTGGACAGGTGAAAATGCCCCACCAGAGATACCTTATTTCAAACATCCCTCCTTGTCCCATGTGCAAGGGACCATATAGCAAAAAAAAAAAAAAACACACTATATTACACTACAGATCCTTAAATAAACAAAGACAAAAATAAAACAAATAAAGGTATAAGCAAATTAGACAATTTTAGAGCCCAAAAATTCTTCGTTATACCCATAAAATAACACAAACTTTTGTACAGAGAAGTCATAGACTGCATTTATAATGCTATGTAAAATAGAAGACAACAGGTGTATTGCTGAATTATATACTCTGGAAAGCCAATAAGCGGTTAGCAAAACCTCCACCAGAAAAAAAAACTAACTTTGAGAAACTAACCCCCGGAAAAGCCACTTATAATAAGCTTGCTATAAGGACACCGAAAGCCACCCCCCACCTCATCAGGCAAGGATCAGACTTCGGCATTTGAAACCCAGCAAACCACTGATACATGTAACAAATGTAGCCGAAATAGCCTCGTTAAACCAGACAATTAGAAATTGATTTCAGACCGAGAGATTTACCTACCGTTCTTCTTAAACAAGAGAAACTGGACCGAAATCCCGCCAGCTGATGACAGATAGAAGACAGCAGGCGGTGATTAAATTACCAAACAAGAGCGAAAAGCGTGCCCACATAAACCTGCAAACTAATGAGAAGACTAACATAAGGACACATGCGAGTGATTCGTATTCAATACCACAGGGGAGAATTAGCATTAAATAATCAGGAAATATAGGGGAAAAATACAAAATAATAATAATTCTTAAACACAGGGAAAAACAAGAGCTAATTAAACGTACCCAATTTTTTTCCTTATCATGCCTGCAAAGAAAGAAACCCCCCAAAAATGATCTTGTCTCCGGAAAGCAATCGTAGGTGGCTAGTAAAATTACACCAGAGACTCTTTTAATCTGCGTATTCTCCATCACGTCCGCGTGATGGGAAAAAAATCGATCCCATCCCAGGTCAAAAGCAACCGAAGCTTGCTATTTAAATGGAACCCACACGAGTTGATTTAATTAAAAACAATATCATCATGGTCACTTTGGCTCATGCATAACTACATACCAAACAAAATATTTGAAAAATGGAAAATCAGGAGCAGGACTTACCGAAAGTAAAAGTCTTAAAACTGTAATACAATACAAGAAAATAAATGGTAAAATATAGATTATAAAGAAATAAAACAATGTGTGACAGAAGTGGCACACCAATGAGATTTTATGAAAGAATTCTGCAACCGTCCAGTTGAGAACTAATGACAATAAATAAACAAAAATGACATGTCTTCCCCTAGACGATCTTAATATGGACATGACGACAGACTGATGACAATATCAACTTTAACAAACATTTTTTCCATCACGTCCGCTTGATGGAAAATTTAAATCCCTTTTCGGGGAGAAAGCAACGAAAGATTTGAGCTATAATAGAACACACATATGACAATTTATTAATGTTGATGTATTACCCTAAGGGTATTACATGTACTTACAAACTGATGATACTGTTTTTTTTGTTTTTGTTTTTTTTAAAATTGTGTTTAATCAAGCATGATCTGTGTTTTTTCTTCGCCATAAAACACTCCAAGAAGGCAACTGTTTTTTGTTCACGTATTAGTCTTTCCAACTGTATGACTAAGCTCCTCCACCCAATTTTCAATACGTTTGGAATGGATTGTGGTGTTTCAAATGCACTAAGAGTCGCGAATCATGATTTCTAATAAAATTATATTCGATCTCCCAGAGGAAAACTAAAAGAAAAAACAGTAATATGTTAATGCAAACTAGATTAAATGAAAGAAAAAAGAGTTCTTACATACAGAACTTGGACGAATAATGCCTATGTACATATGGCTGGTCACATGAGACATACTGATCAAATAAAATCAAAATTTAATCTCTTTAGTTGATAGATTTCGCTTTGTTGAAGCCTAAGAAACTCGCGCAGTACAGGGCAAAACTTTAAGAAAAAAATACACGCACATTCATTAATGTGGATAAAATCACTGAGACAGGGGTCTCGGGTCCTGGGCGCTATTCCTGCAATATTGCACAAGCCAACTTGTCAGAGGTATTGCACAACTTGGAAGAACAACACTCTAAACCACTTCCCCCTAATACTCGCTATCTAGGAGATGACCGCCCACGGTGTAATCGCCCGGTTCGAGTATAGAATGTATATGGTAAACTGAGATAATATATTGAACAAAGAAACTACGAGCCCCCGTAAAGATAAATAAACAATTTAATCAAAAAAAGAAGAGAAAAGAAAAAACATACACAGTGAAAGTTCCTTTCCTTCTGAATACACGTGGTTTCAGAATCTACTTTAAATGAATTTCAAATAAATGGCATATAGAATTAAACAAAGTTAGCCGTTTTATGGCTGATAGCTAATTTCATCATAAGAATCGAGTGTTCAATAAAATTCGTCCACGTTGTTCGTTTTTCATGACCTGTTTCGTCGAACTGCTTCTCTGCTCACTTCTCGACCTTTGACTTGTCCTCTATGTTAATGTATGTTCCTTGCAACTCCGACTTCCCAATTCTTTTTCCCCGTCTTGTACGTCATCGATCTCCTTACTGCTCTCTCCAAATAAAAACTACATGTCTTCTTCCACACGATATCAATATGGACATAACGACAGACTGATGACAATATCAACTTTAACAAACATTTTTTTCCATATGTCCGCTCAGCAACTGTCGTATGCAGAAATCTCAGCCGAATGCTGTAAATACGACCGTCGATTCTGTTTCGGGGTGCTGACATCATACGTCATAGATAACAGCGCCCCCACCCCCCATGATTGTTTGGATTTACGCTAGCTGATTCGTATTTTGATCAGATGGTTTACTTTCAATACGTTTCATGTAATACCACATCATTTGGAATATGAGCTGATCATTCCATTCTGCTCTTCAGACCATTTCAACTAATGCCAGATCATTTGGAATCTGAATACACCATTTCTTTTTTGGGGTTAAATCAATTGATTCAAGACTACATAATTTCATTTAATACTACGTCATTTGGAAGCAGAATTCATCAATCCGTTTTGTTATTTAAATCATTTAATTTAATATCACATCATTTGGAATCTGAATTCATCATTTCATTTGTTGAGTTAAATCGTTTTATTTCATACTACGTACTTTCATTTAATAATATATCGCTTGGAACCAGATTTCATTAATCCGTTTTGTTCTTTAAATCATTTTATTTAATACCAGATCATTTGGAATTTAAATTCATGAATTCATTTGTTGAGTTAAATCATTTCATGTTACACTACATCATATTATCTAATAGCACGTCATTTGGAAGCATATATTCCCTTTTGCTCTTTAAATCATTTTATTTAATACCAGATCATTTCATTTAACGCCACGTCATTTGAAATCTGAATTCATTATTTCATTTTTGGGGTTCAATCATTTCATTTCATGCTACATCATTTCATATAACAACATCATTTGGAATCTGAATTGATCATTCCGTTTTTTGGGTTAAATCATTTCATTTCACACATAATCATTTCTTTTAATACCACGTCATTTGAAACTTAAAAGCATCATTCAGTTTTGTTAGTTAAATCATTTCACGTGACACCACATCATTTGGAATCTGGATTGATCATTTCATTTGCTAGGTTAAATCATTTGATTTCATACTAGATCATTTGATTAATGTAATTTTGGCGGCGACGGCTGCCCATACATATAATTTGATTAATGTAATTTTGGCGGCGACTGCTGCCCATAAGTAAGTATACTTGCAAATAGAACAAAGAATAATATTTTTCAACATATTCATGATAGACGATAAATAGAAACACCAGCTATCAGTAAATTGAACAATTCGCGAATGATAATAGTGATGATATTGACGATAACGAGGATGATGATGATAATTGTATATCATCATCATCATCGTCGTCGTCGTTGTCTTAGTTTATTATTATTATCATAATCATTATTATTATTATTATTATTATTATTATTTTTATTATTATTCTTATTATTATTATTATTATTATTATTATTATTATTATTATTATTATTATTATTCTTCTTATTATTATTATTATACTTGGATATGCTCTTAGATATAAGCTTACATATGCTTTAGATATATACTAAGATATGTACTTAAATATATATATTTTCTTCCAAATTTGATGAATTTTCTTCGAACTTTGTTTATTTTGTGAGTGATTATGTAAAATTTACAGAGCGAAAAATACTTAGATATGTGTTGATACAAACAGAAAATGTTTTCCTTGCTCTATATTGCAAAATCGTACTCTTTTATTATACATTGCAAACAAGCGTCTAACGGTTAACCCCTTTGGTCACCATCCCCTTTAGCCCGACCCCATTCTTCCAAATTATGATTTGCTTAGTTATAGAGACCGATCGTGATATATCCAGGAATAATAGCCATCTTGCAGGTGCTTACTATATGGATAATAAAAATACCAGCTATTGTGAATCTTGACACCTCGATTTAAGAGAAAACAAACAGACGGACGGACCTGCGGACAAATGGACAAAGTGAGAGGATAGCGTGTGATGTTCGGACATGAGCTGGATCATTTGAGAGGGTGACTTAGGCTGTATATATGTACAACTTTAAATCTTGTAACGCTTCAATTTAAAAAAAAATGATTCAACATACCTAAAGGTTTCATATCAATCCTTGTACATTAAAAAAAAAAAAAAGCAGTAAACTTTGAATTTAAAGACACGATTTTGCTTACAGATCTCTAAGGAGACATCATTCATCATATCAATACGTGGCATAAATCAGACATGTGCTACTTGCGGCCTGCGGGGCATCAGGCCCTCTGGTTTAATGCCGGTTACAACACATATATCACGGTGTACATTTAAAAATCGCTCCCTGTCTCTGTCCACCCTAAAAATGCTCATTTTAGTAAAGAATATGTACATGTACGATATTAATCTTGCAAGTTTCGTGGAGACCTTAAGATCTTGCAAATTATTTGTACTTTATCCGCTAATATTGCTTCTTCTAAATGCATTCCAGACAATCGCATTAATTCCACGCCGGTATTATTACATTGGCTCTCATAATGGACTGACCCATTTGAAGGGACGGAACTGTGTTTTGACCCGTATTAGCTTCCCTTTCCAGAGCCCTTGAGTGGTTTGTTTTATGAACGCTTATTGTGATAATTTTGTTTAGTTTTTAAAACGGTATCAGTATTTTCAAGTATATCTTTTGATATAACAGATTAATTTTTATGGATTTTTGTATTTCTTTGAGGATTTAAAAAAATCTTTTTACTAAGATCGATGTATTTACGAGACGGCGGAATGCATAGCGTGGGTTTCTGCAGTATTTGACTATTCTATTTCTTCTTAATCGTTCTTGATAATGCACACATTATCAAATTCTAGGAGTTTCAAACTTACGTGAGCACTTAATTATGAGAGAATAGAAAACAAGGGAGAAAAATTTTGTTGGGAGACTATACATTTAATGTTTTCCAGAGAAAAGTTTTGGAACACTTGCCTCCCTTTCAGTTTCCCTCTGATCTATTTTAAAGGAGTGAACTGCTGTTAATATGCAAACATTGGAGGATTTGAGGATATTTACAAAGCTTCAACTAACCTTTTAATTTCTTTAAAAGATGATAATGTTTTGAAACTATGTCTGCTCAAGTATGGTTATCTTGCATTTAATTGTGGCACACTTTCACACTTTACGGATATAAACAACGGTAAATGGCTCACAGATCATGTATGGGCATTTACTCATCTTAAATTAAAAATTAATGGTTGTTTTGAAATGTAATACTAATTATGGTAAGATGATTCACTCCAGGTTGGAGAATGACCTGCACGGTATCTGTGGTCTAGAAACTTTTAGACCAAATTATCTATCACTGGATTTCTACAATGGTGGCCATGTACTAAACTGAATCAAGAAAAGTGCATGTCAAGTCTAATCATCACCATATAAGGTAGTACAGATTTGTTGCGACATTCAGTCATGCAACATTTAGTCCAGATTGTAATGGATGACACTTTTAGATCGATCTTGTCCAGAAATGTCCATGTGTTTGAACACTGATTTTGCCATACATACTTTTCTGGTCATGCAAATAATTATCTTCGAAAGGAAGGCTGTATGAGGATCTAAATAAAGTGAATAATTGGCATTTAAAAGCATGTAGAACCATATTTTAAAAAATGACAGCCATTACTATTTGGTGTGAATGCTTCTTTGAGCTATATGGCTTTTACTATAACTTAATCTCCATAGATCAGTGTAAGGAATATATTTGTTTATCATCATGTGTAGCTGTCATTTGAGATTGCATCATGCAACATTCAGTTCAGATTGAAATGGGTCACACCTTTAAATTGATCTTGAAAAATGGTACTAACAGCTGCCTCACTTGACGCTCACCACTAAGATGTTAGTGTTAGTATAATGTGACTGGGTGGGACATCATGCTACATGTCTGCTGCATGATGCCCCAGTGCTAGACATCACTATAAACTGCCTCACTGCAGACATTGTGACGATATGACTGATTTTTTTTTTTAAAGCTACATTAAAAATCCTAATCAACAAACAAACATTTTTGGATGTATGAACATTCAGCTGAGTCCTTAGTATTCTTCTGACGGAATTAATTTTAAGAAATTTCTATGAAGCATGTATTTTATCATTTTTTTCAAGCTGTCTCAAAAGTTCAATCCATTTCAATGGAATTAGGTGAAGCTGCGATGGTTAGATCTTAGCAAACAAGGAAATAAAAAGACACCTGTTAATTGAATTTCAGTTCTAATTTGATTTGGCTACTTTTTTATCACTATTACTCAGTACTGTTTTAATCATTCATATTTTCATTATGTGATGTTTGAAATGCATGATAAGTAAAATTGTGCCTAGAGTTTGGGAACTGTTTTGTTTGTCAGCAGATTTTGACCTGCCATGTTAATTTTCAGGATGAAAACCTCAACCAAATGATGAAAATTCTGTCCTTCCATTAGGGATAACCGGAAACGTCCAGAATACAAGATCATTCCTGAAGGAGACCATATCACATAACTGGATGTGTGTAAAGGCACCTTTCATTATTTTTCATTTGCCGTGTTGTAATAATTAGCATCACCTACATAAATAATATTACCTGCCACTTTGTGGGTTTTTTTTGTCTCTTGTGCTACAATGTTAGGATGGATTGTACCCTGCTTGACTTTTTGTCTCTTGTGCTAAAATGTTAGGAATGATTATAACCTGCGTGGTTTTTTGTCTCATGTGCTATATTCTTCTTAAATGTTAGGAAGGATTTTACCCTGCTTGACTTTTTTGTCTCTTGTGTTATATTCTTCTTAAATGTTAGGAAGGATTTTACCCTGCTTGACTTTTTGTTTCTTGTGTTGTATCCTGCTTGACTTTGTCTCTTGTTCTAAAATGTTTGGAAGAATTATAGCCTGCTAGATGTTTTGTCTCTTGTGTTATATTCTTCTTAAATACCCTGCTTGACTTTTTTGTCTCTTGTGTTATATTCTTCTTAAATGCTAGGAAGGATTTTACCCTGCTTGACTTTTTGCACAGTTTATTTGAGCACTCTTCAATGTTTTTTTTACTCATGATGTATAAATGTATGTTTTAGCATTTAATTTGTCCTTTATACAAGGCTTTATTCTTTCCAACTTTTTTTGTATAATAAAATAAGAAAGCAATCATAAGAAATAGCAATGGGTAGATATTTTAATTTCCCTCTCCTTGTATCTATGGACTGCAATCACTTTTTTATCTTACTAATAATTACAACTTTTATCAACATGCTAAGTAGATTGCACACCAGTTTTTTATATTTTTTTTTCACTTTATCTATCATGGTCTGTAATCGAACATGGGTTCTTTTCTTTTTAATTTAGTTATTGGACAGCCTTCTTTAAATTTTGTCTTCTTTTGTTTGTTGTTTGTTTCTGTCCTGATGTTTATTATTGCTTCCTTTTAATGAAACACCCATGTAAGGTATCTTTTCAGTGAATAAATTATATAACCATAGACTTAGTCTATGCTTTTTCTGGTGTGTATAAACTTAGAAACCTTTTGATAAATCTTTTCAGCATCTTTATTTCAGAATTAATGTGTACACAAACTGTTGGTAAGTGTGGGCGATGGGAATCTCCATGGAACTTTACCTGTCCACTAATATATTCTGTAATACTCCCCACTAAAATATCAGTAATACTGTCCACTAGTATATTTTGTAATCCAGTCCAGTTGAATATTCTGCAAAACTGTCCACTAGTATATTCTGTAATCTAGTCCAGTAGAATATTCTGTAATACTGTCCACTAGTATATTCTGTATTACCGTCCACTAGTATATTCTGTAATACTATCCACTAGAATATTCTATTATACCATTCACAAGTATATTATGTAATACTGTCCACTAGTATATTCTACAATATTGTATGAGGACTGATGGCTGTCTGTTTTGAAGCCAACTGAGGAAGAAGGTTTCCTTGCCTATATCAGTTTTGCTTTTTATTCAGAGAAGAATTACCAAGTCTTTCAGGAAACACGTAGGGTTATTGGGCATTTTCCCATGGGAGGTTATAAATGGGTGTAGAGTGAACTGTGTCTCCTGAAAGGGAGGAGGGAGGAGCAGCATCCTAGATTTACCACTAAGACATAGCAAGTCTCACCCTTGATGATGTGATTGAGCCACCTGACAATGGGAATGCATAGACAAAAGTCTGTGGATGACTTTTCTTGCAGACCCGAGTTATTGGTTGAGACTTTGCCTGGATAACATACTCCATATTAATTTTCCCATTAAATCCATACGGGATATGGGGTCTTCCACTTAAGGGAATTGGTTGGCCCTTTGCATACATGGACCTGGATAGCATAGTAGTGGGGTCATAAATATAGACCAGGCACCAATATCTTATTAGGACAGGTCTAGAAAGAGAAAGGGGGATATTTCAGCTTTCTCAAAATCTGGGCCAGTGAAGAGTCGTCCATTGCTATAATCAGTTCATTAATGATTTGGGAGGAGTTACTTGTTCAGATTTTTCATTCTACAAGTCTCCCCCTTAAAGAGTGACATTTAGTCGTGTAGTCCTGCACTCCAGCAGATAATGCTTGATGGCGGTTTCTTTTTCTGTCCTTGTTGAAGACAACAAGTTTGAGACAGAACAGGCTGTTGTGGTACGTCCTCTGTTTGGGTCTGCAGTCCTTCTCACTGTTCAGATAAGGATGCAGAGCAGGTTCATTTCTGGTCATTCGATACAGCGGTAATGCGATTTACTGTCTCAAGCCCAGTGAGCTGTGTCCCAAACATCCAAATTCCTTCCAGTATGGAGAAACCTTCTTGGCAAACTCTTGATCAGATGTCTTGCTTCTTCGTCAATCAGTTACATCAAGGATTGCTCTTGTAAAGTTTTAGAAAGGTCCAAATATTTTAGAAGACAGTGTAAAGGGTGGTCTGTCCCCTCCCATATGGTGAGCCTTGTTAGCTGCTTCTATCTACAAGATTCATACCCCTTCCTGACCCTCTAAACTTCCTACTTTGAATGCTGAATCAGCTCAATTAGGTATTTCTAATAGGACCTTGGTTCAGCTTCCAGTAAAAATACTGAATCCTTAGAACAAAAGGCTGGCTTACTAGTAACTGCAGCCTTGGATGCTAGGATGCTAGCCTTCTTTTTAGCAGCACCCTTTTGCTTGCGGGAGGAGAAATCTGTCACCAATGGCTTTCCTTAATTCTTATGGGCATGTGTTGTTCTTGTCCAGGATCTTGTTAGCAGAACTCCCCAACCTTTGCAGGGTTGTTGTTCTCAACACTTCCAAGATCTGATTTTACTGCACCAGTCTCTTGTATCCAGTTTGAAATTAGACAAGAAATAAAATGATCTTGATCACTTTGTCCACTGGCTAAATTAAAGAAACAGCCCCATTTCAGAGCTCCACCTCAACAGGAGGGCACATTACGGCATGCCACAAAGGTCCAGAGAAGTTAACAGATACGCTTCCCATTTTCTAAGAACAAGGGTCAATAGCTCTAGGATCTTGCTCCTGCTCTTGGATAGCATACCTTTCCCATGGTTCCTATTTGTGTCTGACTCGAAAAAGACTCATTTCATGGGGTTGAACAGGTGCTTCTGTTAATGGCTGGGTCCTTTCTGTCATAAAAAAGTTTTACCATCTGTGGCTCCATGATCTTCCATTTGTTTCCATCAGTAACATTTGTTGAATTAAAAGAAAGAGGTTCTCCCACTCTGCTGCCTTCTACTCCTAAATTTTCCTAGTTTCCAAGATGGAGGTAAAGTATTGTTTAATTATTGACTTTTCTTCCCTAAACAGATTTCTGTTGAGTATTCATTCAAATGAATGGTTTCTATTGATCTTTGGGATGTTTACCTTCATGTCCCTTTTTTTCGCCTATATTGGAAGTGTACTGTACCTCTGGCTTTGCATAGAGAAGAATTTATTTAGATTTCATGCTCTGCTGTTTGGCTTAGCCGCCACACCCATAGCATTTACCAGGATCAGAGTGTACTAGTTGCAGCTGATTTAATTTGTTATTCCAGTCCTCCAATATTTCAGGGTTTGGTTGATCTGCAGTGGCAGGGTTCGTACGGTCTTTGAAGGTCTTTGAAAGTTTGGGAAAAATGAGGTAGCGTTTTCAAGGCCTTGAAAGTTTGGGAAAATCGAGCATATTACCCTGAGGTCTTTGAAAGTCTTTGAAAATTGAAATAAACCCCCCAAAAAATAATTTCTTTCCAGAATCACAAATAAAATTATCCGAGGTTGTTAGATTCAGATGTAATCTAGTTATCCTGGTTTCTTTCTTTTTATGACCCGTTCAGTTTATTGCCGCCGCAATAACAAAAGAGGCTTTGTTTTGTTTGGCCATCCAAAGTATGCCGCGGCGGCGACTTCAATCACACATGCACTCTTCATCAAAGCAATACGGTGCCGCTACACACTTCATCAAAGGAAGTCACCAATAAAATTGCCCAAGGTCGTTAGCTTCGGATGCAGCTGGTTTTCCTGGCTTCTTTCGTTTGACGAATAGTTCAATTTGACTGGACGAGTCCATCAGTTTTAGCCAATCAAAATGTTAATTACACTAATTCTACGTAGAAAGTTCGCGAAAGTTATACGCTCGAGAATTCAAAATTTCTTCATTCGATTTACATCGTCTGCAAGTTCAGTGTTTAAAAATGCCAGGTCTTTGCTCTTTCAACGATATCTGGCTTGAACAAGAGAAGTACAAGGAATGGCTGCAAAAGAATAAGTTATGCAAACGAAAGGCGTTTTGTACGCTGTGTAAAAAGACGATCAACTTGGCTTCAATGGGAGAAGGAGCCCTTTCAAGTCATGCCAAAGGTAGGTTGCAAATTAGTAACTACATGTTCATTTAGTGGAACAAAGATGCAGAAGTATAAGCAATTGGTAGTTTTTGGAAAAATAATGGTAATTCATTACTCGTTGGGTATAAAATAAGATCGTTTAGTTTGATGATTTGGGAGATATAGCAAAAGAGGGCCTGTTTAAATTTACTTCTACCGTCGGTTTATTTAACACGTTTGAGGAACAAAAATCATTTTCGAAAAATTTGTTCTACATAACAATATTCCTTGATTTAATACAAAAACATCCATTGTAATAAATTAAATTCACGGATAAACAGTTTCAAAGTGCGCATGCGTACACTATATTCGAGTTAAACAAGAGTTCTTGTTCTTGAATTGCGAGTAAAAAAAAAAAAAAAAAAAAATAAAAAAAAGCCTCAACGAAACAAACAGGTTGCTATATATAGAACCTGTTTTGTCCAGTACTTTGAAGTGCTTGAAATATTACTAAATTTAAAGATGTTTATTACAAAAAATGGGGAAAAACATGTCCTGGGCTGACCCTGGACTTGTGCAATCAGGATCAGACAAGGAAAAGGGAGAAACAAAACTTCGTAGGGTCCTAAAAAGGCAGGAAGAGAAGTAGAAGTCCCGATGTGATTTAATATTAACTCAAATTAAATTAGTGGATGAAGTTATCCAATCGGACAATCATCCATTCAAATGCTTCAGTAGAACAGATGACAGACTTGATGAAGTGTTTTATTCTGTCCTTTCCAAAAGAAATGAATATGTTGAACTTTGGAATGTTCTCCAGAAAATGTTGTTATCACATGGGCAGGCAAGAGAGAGGATTTTCTATCAACAAACAGGTATCTGTTGAGAACCTCAGCAGAGAAAGCCTCAGAGCTCAAAGGTTAATCATTGACACAATGAGAAAAGCTGGTGGACCTTTGGAAATCATCATTAGCAATGAAATGATGACATATGCCTCCTCTGCAAGACATAAGTACCATGCCTATCTGGATAAGAAGAAAGCAGAGGAGAAGGATGAGAAGAAAAACCCAAAAGGAAAGAAACTGGAGTTGGCCTTGGATGAAGTGGAAGAACTTAAAGCCAAAAAGCTGCGTCTTGACGCTGACATTGCCAGCCTACATGCTTCCTCTGTACAGAAAGCAGAAGAGGCAGAATTAAAAGGACTCGTTGTGCTTGTCACAGAGTCAAATTCTCTTAGGAGAAGAGCAGAGGAAAAGATGACAGTGGTGGCATCTCTTTCCAAAATGATTGAAGAGAAAAAAAAGCAAATAAAATAATGCATTTAAAGAAGTGCTGATGTCTTTTAAGAGAACAATTTATGTTGTATTAAATCTGACACGTATGTTACGTATTTCTGGAGAAAAAAAACAACAAATGTTAACCTATTTTCTAGATCATTATAATGCAATTTTAGGCAATTAAGTATAGTTTGACTTTAATCAGTAAAAAATATTGTGGTATTTGGCATTCGTTGTTTTCTCTTATAACCTGTATACACAATGTTAGCAAAAATAGGTCTTGGAAATCTATTTTTGTGGTCTTTGAAAGTTTGGGAAAAGTCTTTGAATTTATCAGTCATAGTTGAGTATGAACCCTGACTGTGGTAGTCTGGAGTCCCTCAGACTGGACTTGTCTCTCTGTCACTATTGGTCCATAATGAAGAGGCTGGGTTTTCTACCAAGCTTAGAGAAATTGGAGTCCTCTCCATTTCAATGTTGTTTTCTTGCATTAGCCAATGTCCCTCTGGTCAGAGTAATCAAGATCTGTTGGAGACAGAGTAAACACTATGTTGTTAGCTTTTTTTCTTCTCTATGAAATCTTTAGCAAATATGTTTGTCTTGCTCTTGCATCTACTTCAACCCACTCTTACCCAATCACAGACATGAAAGATTCAAGATGGGCCAGAGCCAGAGGGACTGTTTCTTCAGGGTTCATGGTCTCAGGAAGAATCTACCCTTCACATCAACAAATGAGGATGAGTGCAATGTCCAATCATTGTGTCTCATGGTGCTTTCCACCAAAGAGGTTGCTGTGCTATTATTTCATAGTACAGTACATCAGTTGTGGTGTACCTGAGGAGGCAAACCTGCACCTTTTCGCGGCATGGAGGTTTGGAATCTTGATTACTGAACAGCATTGGAAGGAATCCTACTAATAGTTTGATGGAAGGAAGAAACAATTTGGCAGACAGCTAGTCAAGGATGGGGCTGATAGTTTTTATGGAATGGTCACTCCACCAATCCAATGCAGATTATGTTTCAGCATTGCTGACTCCCATGGTTGACTACTTTGTCACCATAGTGAACAACAAAGTACCCTTTTATATTTCCCCTGTCCCTGATGAAAGGGACTGGGCAGTCAGGGCATCTTCAGTTTGAAGTGGGATTGTTTGTTTACTACACCTTCCCTACCTTTTGGATGGTACCCAGGTCCTTAAAAAGTCAGGCTTTTCTTGATTCAACTCAGTCTGATTGCCTTTCTATGGCCCCAGTGATCTTCTTGATCGGAACATGGACCATCTGAAGACCTTAATGTAAAGGAGGACATCCTGTCACAACACAGCAAGTGCCCTCCACACATCAACACAGATTCGCTGATTTCTGACTTGGTTCATCTCTTGTGCAAATAAAAAGTTTTGATCCAAGTTGCCGGTTGCATAATTGAGTCTTAAGAAGAGATCCATGTCAAATGATGCCAAAATGATTTAGTAGAAAAAAATGTCAATCCTAGTGGTCCCTTTGTGAGTGCAGTTGCAGTCTTTCTTCTTTTCCTTTATTCTACTATTGTGGGCTGTTTAGAATCCCTTCCCAATATTGAGTCTTGCTTTTCAAAAGGATCTCTAACAATATAAATTCTCACTTGGAAGACCTGATCTTGTATTTTGAATTGCAAAGACAAGGGCCTCACTCTCTAATGCCTAAATGGAATCGCTTGTTTCATGTGGTTTATAAATATCACTCTTATCCAGGAAACTTTGGGTTATGTTTCTTGCTTGCCTTAGTGTATTTGGTGATGAAGGAGAGAGCTTCAGTCATTATACATAGACCAGGTTCTGTGGGAGTCAGTTTCTCTTTTGTCAACCAAGTTTCTTGTAGAAAAAAATCAACTGTCTTTATTGCCTCTGCTTAACTTGAGGTCCTCAGTCTATGCTTCAGAGATATTTGGTTATATATTACTCCCTCGTAAGAGAGAAGGAAGATAGGAAGTGCCTTTTAATCAACATTAAAAGATCAGGTTATGTTTTTGCTTCCACCATTCTAGTTGATTTGCATTAACTATTGAGAGAGCTTACCAGGCCCATTGTAATAGGGACCTATTTTGAAAGAAAAGTCAAGCCTAGATGGTTTGAATCATTGCTGTTTCATGGGCCTATCTCATTCACTTTTGGAGGATGTGTTGAAAGCTGCAGTTTTGCATTTTTAAACCACTTTCTACTCTTTTAATATTACTCATTAGCCCGTGAAAGCAATAGCATTTTCTTACTGGGCCAAATTGTCGTTTATGGGGGCCTGTGTGGATTCCATGCAGTAGTCTCCTTCAATTCTGTGAGGATGAGTATTTTTGTGTCTTTTATTTGACAGTTGTTGGATCATTAAACCTCCCACCAGACAGACAAATTCAGCTAAACATTAGCATCAGATATGGTATTATTGATATTAAATGTGGTTTCTTTTTGGGAAACTAATTTTAATGATTTAATACTTAACTGTTGCTAATGCCAGATTTGGTCCTCCCACACTGCACTGATGTCCTACCAAGTTAGGCTATACCCTAAAAATAATGAAGTGTGCCTGAACACATGCCCACTATTTGTGGAGGATGCCTGCAGGTGTGATCCATTGTTCTGGAAATTGTCTTTCCCTAATCGGATGGCAGAATTTTTTTCATTCAGTTATGGTATTTTTGTTTCAGTAAATACTGACTCTGCAGTAGCAACAGGTAACTATATTACATAATTAAAATAAGTCTCTTATCAACATAAAATCCCTACATATTTAACAACAAAATGAGGAGGCCCTGATTGGCAGAGTGGTATGAAGCGCTGTCCGTTATGGATCACTGCCATCTCACTTCTGTCTGAGTGGGTTTGAGTCTCGGATTCTGCCAATGTGGGAAAGCTTGCCAGTATATACTGACACAACAATACGCTCATAATATTCTGAATTATAGCATGGGAAAAAGCATTGTTATTGAGACTGTTCAGGACTGCAGCTTTAAAAATCCTATGGCAGCCATATTGGATGTCCAAGCAGACAGCACCATGTTGGACCAATTTGACCATGTGATGAATGTGTAAAATTCATGGTAATCCTTCATGTAGCTTCAGGGGAATAGTAATAGCTAATGAGTGTAAAATTCATGGTAATCCTCCACGCAGTTTCAGGGGAATAGTAATAGCGAATGTGTGTGTAAAATTCATGGTAATCCTTCATGTAGCTTCAGGGGAATAGTAATAACTAATGAATGTAAAATTCATGGTAATCCTCTGCGTAGTTTCAGGGGAATATTAATAGTGAATATGTGTGTAAAATTTAATGGTAATCCTCCACATAGTTTAGAGGAATAGTAATAATAATAATGAGGACTTTGTATAGCGCCTAATCTTTTGAAGCTCTAAGTGCTTTACACCATCAATAATGATATGTGCACTACAAAACAACAAATGACAAAAACAATGAAATTGGAAAACATAACAAACATGATGAAAACATAAGATACAAAACATGATTAGGTCACTAAGTTTGTCCCCGCAGTTGAAACAGGTGAGTTTTAAGAGCACTCTTACAAGGGACCACTGTGTCTTTGTGTCTAATTTCAATGGGCAATTCGTTCCACATCGCCGGGCCCTGTTGTGCAAATGAACATTGTCCATATGACTTCGTTTTCACCTTGGGAACAATGAGTATACGATTATCAGAAGAAGATCGTAAGGATCTAGCTGGTGTATACACATGAGTGAGGTTGGATAGGTATGTTGGAATGGAGTCTGTCATTGAAACATAGCACAGAGAACAAATTTTGTGTTTGATTCTGTATCAAATTGATAGCCAGTGTAGGGTACAGAGCAGTAGTGAGGTGTGCTCTGATCGAGGTACTCTAAAGATGATCCGTGCAGCTGTGTTTTGAACTTTTTGAAGTTTCTGGAGTAAATATTGTGACGAACCAGACAGAATTGAGTTACAATAGTCCAGTCTTGAAAGTAATAATGAACACACAAGTGTTTTAGTGGCATCAACTGAAAGATATTTACGAATGGAACTGATGCGTCTCAATTCAAGATATGCAGCCTTGCATATGTTCGTGACATATTGGTGCAATGTGAGAGTACTGTCTAGAGTAACGCCAAGGTTCCATACTGACTGAGAATTTAATGTTGGTGTTGCTGATATTTATTGTCTGAGGTAAAGGATGTGAATGAGAAAGTCTTTGTGTTGTGATCAGAATAGTCTCAGTTTCATCATCATTCATCTGCAGCTTGTTACATGTCATCCATGATTTCACATCCGAAATGCACTTCTCTACTCCATGGATGGTAGCATCAACTTCAGTTGGGTGGCTAGACTTTTATATTTGGGTGTTGGTGTGACACTGGGTGATGATCTATGACACTTGAGAGCAGCAGAGTATACAGAATGAAGATAACAGGTCCAAGAACAGATCCCTGTGGAACACCACAACATACATCAACTGGGCTGGAGTGTATTACATTTGCAGATATAATTTGTGTCCTGTTGACTAAGTAGGACTTGAACCACTGTAAGGCTATATTTTGAATGCCAAATACATGCTGGAGACGGTGAAGTAATATATCATGGCCTGTTGTGTCAAATGCTGCAGATAAATCCAGGCGAGTGAGGACTAATCTTTCCACTATCCAAAGCAGAGAGAATGTCACTAAATACTTTCAGAAGAGTAGTTTCTGTACTGTGGCAAGGGCGATATGCAGACTGTACATTGCTAAAAAGACTGTTTGAATTCAAATGAGATACAAGTTGAGTTAGAACAACCTTTTCTAAGATTTTTGATATGAATGGGAGATTAGAAACTGGGCGGTAGTTCTTTAAATCATTATGGTCCAGTGTTGGTTTCTTCAGCTGTTGCCTTACTATATCATTTTTGAAAAATGATGGGAAATCCCCTGATGAGAGAGAGATATTAATAACATCAGTTAGTGAAGGTAATATTGGGCCTAAGCACTCAAGCAGCAGTGATGTTGGAATTGGATCAAGTTCACAAGACTTTGGTGCACTTTTCATCATGATTGTCCTTACTAAATCAATAGAAACTGGTTCAAATGCTCCTAAAGGTTGTTGCTGATTTTCTGCATCATAACTCTATGGTTGAAATTGTGCTGTCAAGCGAATCTCTTATGTAATATCAAATGTGTGTAAAATTCTTGGTAATCCTGTACATAGTTTTGGAGGAATAGTAATAGTGAATGTGTGTGTAAAATTTTAATGGTAATCCTCTAAGTAATTTTGCATGAAAATCAATAGCAGAGTATATTGCATTACACAGTATGTCCTTTTTTTTATCTAGATGAAAGTTGTGTATTGCATTACACAGTAGGCCAAGTTGTATTCAGATGAAAACAGTGTGTTACATTACACAATAGGCCCACTTGTATCAATATGAAAGCAGTGTATTGCATTATACAGTAGGTCCTGTTTTATCCCGATGAAAGCAATGTGTTGAATTACACCATAGGCCCACTTGTATCCAGATGAAACCAGTATATTACATTGTACATCGTAGACCCTATTTTATCCAGATGAAAGCAGTGTGTTGCGTTACACAGCACACTATTTTTTTATCCAGATGCAAGGAGTGTATTGCATTACACAGTATGCCGTTTTATCCAGATGAGAACAGTGTATTACATTACACAGTTGGCCCAATTTTATCCCGATGAAAGCAATGTGTTGAATTACACCATAGGCCCACTTGTATCCAGATGAAAGCAGTATTACATTGTACATAGTAGACCCTATTTTATCCAGATGAAAGCAGTGTGTTGCGTTACACAGTACACTATTTTTTTTATCTAGATACAAGGAGTGTATTGCATTACACAGTATGCCCTGTTTTATCCATATGAAAGCAGTGTATTACATTACACAGTATGCCCTGTTTTATCCAGATGAAATTAGTGTATTGCATTACACAGTATGCCCTGTTTTATCCAGATGAGAGCAGTGTATTACATTACACAGTAGGTCCTGTTTTATCCAGATGAAATCAGTGTATTGCATTATACAGTATGTCCTGTTTTATCCAGATGAAAACAGTATATTACATTACACAGTATGCCCTGTTTTATCCAGATGAGAGCAGTATATTACATTACACATTATGTCCTGTTTTATCCAGATGAAATCAGTGTATTGCATTATACAGTATGTCCTGTTTTATCCAGATGAAATCAGTGTATTGCATTACACAGTATGCCCTGTTTTATCCAGAGAAAAGTATTGTATTGCATTAGCACATGAACATGTTCTTTTGTTGACAGCTTGTACCGCTATTTTATGCTTAACAATTAATGATTATTAGTTTGCATTTTCTTGTAAATAAGATTCAATTCCTTGTGTTTTTGTTGGTTTTTTCTTCATTTTAAATTTTTATATCTCGAGATTACTTGTCCTTTAAAAGAATGGGATAAGCATGTCTTTGAGAGAAAAGCCAGATTGGTGCTGCTCATCAAGTTAGGTTTCATTGAAATAAAGTGTAATTCCCTACAAGAGTCAGTGACATTCACTTTATTGGTATCATAATTTGAGGTTGGCATGTTACAATGTTCAAACTGAATGACGAATACACATTGACCTTTTCACATTGACACTGATGTCATATAGAAGCTGATCAACAAGTTTTACACATTGAATAGTTAAGACTGTTTTCAAATAATTTGTTTATTAGTGTAGTTAACTTTAAGATATTTTTTTATTTGGTATAATTGTAGTTTGAATCACTGACATCTCAAGTCCATGAATTTGTTGTCTTACATTGGATTTGAAGTGTCAGTCAGTCTGATGTCTCCCAATCCCTTCGTGGTAAAGGTGTACAAAACATGCCTGCAATGTGGTGCTTCTTTGTGGAATTTGGAATGATGAATATATTGATAGTACTATTGTATTTACAACTCATATAGAGTAGCCATTTGCCTTAGTGTGACTGGCTTCATCATCTTTGTTTGATGTTTGAGCTCTCTGACAAAAATATGATGTACCATTTGTCTTAGTGTAACTGGCTTCATCATCTTTGTTTGATGTTTGAGCTCTCTGACAAAAATATGATGTACCATTTGCCTTAGTGTAACTGGCTTCATCATCTTTGGTGTTTGAGCTCTCTGACAAAATATGATGTACCATTTGCCTTAGTGTAACTGGCTTCATCATCTTTGGTGTTTGAGCTCTCTGACAAAATATGATATACCATTTGCCTTAGTGTAACTGGCTTCATCATCTTTGTTTGATGTTTGAGCTCTATGACAAAAATATGGTGTACCATTTGCCTTAGTGTGACTGGCTTCATCATCTTTGGTGTTTGAGCTCTCTGACAAAATATGATGTATCATTTGCCTTAGTGTGACTGGCTTCATCATCTTTATTTTATTGTTGGAGCTCTCTGATAAAAAATATGGTGTACCATTTGGCTTAGTGTAACTTGCTTCATCATATTTGTTTGATGTTTGAGCACTCTGACAAAAATATGGTGTAAGGCAGTAGATCCCAAATTGGACAGTACTGCCCAAATGGACAGTGGGCCCCCCCCCTCCAAAAAAAAGGGGGAGGGAGGGAAGGCACTATTGCTGAATAATGTTTTCTAAAGGGTAAGGTTGGGGGTGCTAAGGGGTGGTGGCCTTGAAAAGTTTGGGAACCACTGGTGTAAGGCATTGATCATGACTGCTGTTTCATTTATGCTCATGCTGATGGTGTTTTTTTAAAAACACTTGAGTGCCTGCTACTTATTGTCAGCATAGTTTTCTTCTTTTAGCTTTCTCTCTTTTTTTCCATTTATGCAAGCTGTGATGGCAGCAAATCCACAAATTTAGGCTCTGGCAAAATTGTCCATTTTTACCATTGTAACATTGTTGATGTATATAACTACTGTAATCAGCGTTATGACGATTGGTCAGTACTTAGTAATGTGAGACTTCTAACATGTATTTCAGATAACTGAGTATAGACAATTAATTTTCACTGATATGAATAAGAGGTTAGTTGATGATTTAACAAGCTTATCAAATTCTTCAAAACTCATGTCAGAAGTATTGTGTGATGACAGTCATTAAAAAATATTTTTCATCATTTCAGAATTACAAAATGGCTGACCATGAAGACTACATTAGACAGCCTACAGTTGAGAGTACTATAGCTTCATCAGTCCCAATGGATCTTAGCAATGGAGATGAAATAGACCATTCAGTTCCTCAGCCTTCTGAGGGTACAACAGAAGTTGAGCATCCTGCCTCCCTGCCAGTACAGTTAATAGAAGTGACTGTGCCCTCTGTTGGTGCAGTTATGGTTCCCTTAAAGGAAGAAGCAAAGGAATACACTGAAATGCAGGTAATCATGACCTTTTCTTAAGTTCAAATGTTCAGTTACTATATGCTTCTTCTAGAGATTTGATCATGATGATAAAGCCCTAATCTTTCCTTACTAGTTCTTGTCTTATAAGGCTGTGTCTTTTGCAATGAAAAGATTACCTTGTATGAAGGGTCACAAATGGCATATGGTATTGGTGACATAGTAGTAACAGTTTGTTATGTTTGGCATAGTAGAAAAGCATGCCGTAATGGTATTACCTATTTTGAGATTAGTCTTTTTTTAAATGGGATGATGGTAATGACATACTAACATCATGTGACAGGACCAACACAAAAATAATATTCAAAAATACATGGACCGTGTATACAGGGATAGTCCTGGCTTTTAAAAAGCTGTCACCAAATAAATCGCCAACCTCTATTTTGTCTCCAATTTTCAAAAGGTATCGCCAGAACAAGTAGTGTACATTTATCCAAGTGTTAATTTAGTCTATTAACCCTTTGAACCCGACAGGCCGGTTGTAATGGTGTATATACCCGAAAGGCCGGAATACTGGCCTAGCTATCTACCGTCATAACCCGACAGGCCGGTATACCGGCCAAGCTATCTACCGTCATAACCCGACAGGCCGGTATCCCGGCCTTTGTTATGTTATTCGCTAGATGGTCAGTGAAATATAGATCTTGCATGAATGGTACAACATGAACAAAATTTCGAGACAGTTTGTTACATAGTCATAGTAATAAAAAGCATTTTATAAGCATGTTTGAAAAGAGACAATTTGATATTTGCTGTTATATCATAGTGGATTATCATTCTAAGGCATAATATTACTTTTATTTTTGCAAAATTTTACTTTTTATAAAATTGTCAATAATTGCCGGGGAGGCTAGGGTTAATGTGCCGAAATATGGGGGAGATTAGGGTTCAAAGGGTTAATGTAACAGGCAATGAAAGTTACAAAAGATGGGTTAGTTAATATTTTAATTACAACAAGCATTAACAAAATGTTACAAAGTGTTACATGAAGATCCATCGCGATTTTATGGCTGCCCACTTGTTGAATGCAGTTTCAAAGTCTAATTTGTCACATTTGTACATGCTGATTCTCATTAAATTCTCGAGAGATGAGATGCAGAGTTTATTTCTGATGTCAGCATCCAGCATTACCGTTTGTGCACATTTATGACTGTTGTTACCCAGTGGCATAGCGAGGGGGGTGGGCATTTGCCCCGGGCACTGGTGACTAGGGGGCGCCAAATGGGCGCCCAAATCGGCCCAAAGTATCAACAATGGAGGGGCAGGGGCAGCCGTGGGCGCAAATAAGACAGGATGGTTCCAATATTAAATTTCGTCAATATTTGCAGCAGCATTGCTGTTGAATAGTCATTTTCCAACTCGATAAATGATGTTGATGTAGTTTGAAAATTGATACTGATTCTGAAGCATCTGCCATATTTTGCCCACCAACTATCGAGTGGCTATTGCGGTCAGCTGACCACCCGCCACATGAAAAAAATTCCGAGCAAATTATGAAATTCGCCAAAGTCTCCATGAAATGGTCTATTGCTTCCTAAATTCCAAAAGAATGATCACTGAATGCAGTATAAATTTTCTCAACAAACAAAATAGGATCTCCATTTCCACGAATGAAAGTTACACGAGTCAACACCTGGCAATATTGGACCATATATATAAGCATAAATTCACACCCAATTCAAGGATTCTTTCACTCCTGTATTTTGAGAAATAAATAATTTTTTTTAATTGTGCAAAACTTGTTTGTTTGTTGTTTGCTATTTCTTCTTTGTGGAGTTTAAGTCTCTGTAACCGTAACACAGGATTGATGGCAAAAGGAAAAGATCAATGAGTAAAATGCACAAATATTACTTACATCGCCTGGATTCATGTTTGGTGACACACTCCTTCTTCAAAATATCACAGCCAGTTGTAAATTTATTGGTGAACTTTGCCTTGATACATACATCACAGAACATCTGTTTTAACTTTTTATCTTATCTCAGCCACGGACGCCCAAATTTCCAACTGTCTAGAAATATTTGGGAATTTTTGCCCCGTTCATCATAATGTGGTGATGCACTTGAAGCACTACATGTAGATGATGTTGGACTGCAAGGTTTATCATTGGGTTCAGTGACTGTATTGTCTGATGAATTTGTACTAAATCCAAACGCTGTTAATTTTGTTAACTTAGGAGGAGATGATGAACACGCAACGTCTAACTTCTGTTTGCCCATGATAATGTTGCACTGTGGACAGATATCATTGTGATTGAGATTTTTTCCATTTGCTTTGCGTGTATACACAGTAGTCAGTACTTCAAAGGTTCAGCAAAACTATTGTATTGATATATGTAAAAAAAACCACAAAAAAAACCAGAAGGATTAGCCATTCAATATATTTTATCTGTTCTGTTCATGTCTTCAGAAGTCGGTCATTTGTATAGTATGGTAGCATGATTGACTGTATCACAGCATACAGTACTAAGCCCAGATGTCAGCATAAGCAGATTATGATGTAAGAATGCACTGCTAAGATGGGGTTGTCGATACAAACAAAGGATCATTTGGGTACAGATTGATTTCAATCCATTGCTTAGTCAAGTTTGTGGCTTCCTTTCGTTCTGCCTTTTAATTTATCCAATCTAAATCCATGATTGTTTGTACAAATTAAATAACCAAAAAGTCTGTCGCCAAAAAAATCGCCAGATGGGACATTTTTGTCACCAATAATGAAAACAATTGCAATTAGCGAATTTGGCGAAGCCCAGGATGATCCCTGGGTATATCATTGAGTTTTCTTTGAAATCTTGTTCATTTCTTCCTGATTTGGTCTGCTCAAAATGTCATACACACTGACTCAAGGAAAACAATAAAAATTACATAAAGGTTTGCATAAACTTTATTGTTTTCACACATCTGTATACCTTTTATAGCAAAAATAAGGCACATTAAAATATTGAATATATTTTACATGTGAAAGATCCATACTGGATGCATTTAAATTGTGCAGCTTAATAAAAGTAAATAAATGTACAGGCCTCTCCATGTGCTATTCTTTTTAACTATTACAATACGGACTAGTGTGGTTTTATATGGACAAATAAACTTTTTTATTATCAGTGGACAACTTGATTTGGACAAAATTTCAGCTTGTTACTGTATGTGCACAACACAACTAAAATCTTCTTGTCACTGGATAATATGAGATTATCATTTCAACACTCAACAAATAAAAGAAAGAAATGGTCTTGTCTTGAATTCCTGGAAATTCTTTTACACAGTAGAGTGTCAGTCCATTTTAGATAATCTTGTTTGTGATACTGAAGATTTAAATTTGTAGATGATATAAAGATTTTGCTGATTGCACAAATTAGATATACCATAGAGTATGAAGGAATACCTTTTTATAGTTTTGCATCAGGCCTATTTGTAGACATAAGTTTTTCTTCATGCTGTACTATAGTATAGTTAATCAGACAAATAAAATGAATTAAAATTAGATAACAAATTAATTAAGGTTGTTATACAGTCCTACCCGTTTATATCGACATCGCTTATCTCGACAAGCTGCCTATGTCGACAAAATAGCAAAGTCCCGGTCCCATGGTCTACTATCACTATCAAATTGTCATGCCTATGTTGACGTCGAGATAAAAGAAAAACGTATATGTCGACAGAAGCCCTTGGTCCCAGCTTGAACAAATGCTTTGTTTTCAAAACGTTTATGTCGACAAGCTGCCAATTAAGACCAATACTTTGTTCAACAATTAGTTGATCTTGCTGCCAGGCTTTAATGTCATGGTCAGATAAAAAAAAAAAAACAAGAAAACATAGCAGCACATTTCTCACCACTCTGCAGCTAGTTAAGTCTTTTTTGCCGCCTAGCTTGTGGGTCATGTTCTTCAAATGTACTCTTACAATGACGGCATGTACATCTGTGGGTCTTTCAGCCACTGAATGTTCTGATTGTAAATATGTCAGCACAGCGAAAAGGATCAATTGATGAACACAATTTCCCAATCAACAGGTGGTCGAAGCAGGACTAGCAAGCCCTTAAATTTGGCGTCCAGGAAATTAATGTGTACAGAGGACTCCTGTATACGTGATTTTCTGAATCCCATATATAAAAATTGCATGAAAATATGGATTACGCATTTCCGAGACCTTTGCAAGTGATCGGCGATTTTTGCTGTGAAAGTTTCGTTTTCAACTTTATTTACATTTACGATGGCTACCGACAGAAGGGTAGAACGCAAATTAAATTTACAATCTTTGGAAACTAAATATCTGGCTGTTAATGAAGTTAAAGGATGAACATCTCGCAAAGAGGTCTGTGAAATTTTTTCATTTAAAAATAACACGTCCAGGAAGGATGAAAGCTGCAGAGTCTTTAAAGAAAGACTAAGTTGAAGGTAACTGCGCTCCCCAAAGGAAGAAGCAAGACTGCTACATTTGAAGACGTGGAGAAAGCATCTAAACGGTTCAATGAAGCATTATCAAAAAAACTTAGTGTGGAGAACTTCGCTGCAACAAGTGGTTGGTGCAGTCGCTTTAATGTTCATCATAACATCGGATACAAAAGTATTTGTGGAGAATACATGTACTGTTGACAGTTTTTCATTTTCCTGTGAATAGCCCCATCCCCTTGGTAGCCTCGATAAGATGGGAACAGACTGACCAAAATCGAGGCCAATTTAAGTACATGTACATGAAGCATGTAACTGACATCTTCTCAACCATGTGTTAATGCTGACGTTGAATATCGTAATGTTGTTCGTATCAGGATGTGATCAATGCAATATTTTTATTTGGATTTTATTACACAAAGGTAACCAAAATGTAATTTGTCAATATACAAGTGCATTTCACACTGATTCTCTCTTCATGTACTCAAAATTTCCAATTTTTGTTCTCAAAGTGTAAATGCTATTCACTGACGACGGGTCACCCTTTGTCGGCATAGGCGGATGTCGAGATAAGTGTTGGGGGGGGGGGCTGAAAAAAGATAAAAGAGATAAGCGATGTCGATATAAATGGGTAGGACTGTATATAACAGTTCCGTTAGGAAGAAACAATAAATATTATGGAATAGAGAAAGGCAAAGGAAATTCAGTTGTATTAAAGGAAACTTTATTGCCCGAAACAAACATGAGCAAAACAGTGATAATAAAATGACATGTAGGTGGAGGTAGGGCTTAACACTCGGTATGTAGATCAATTCTGTCATCAAACACATATCTAAAAGAAAGAAAAGAATTTGCCCACAGACAAGAACGGATAATTATTTCAAGTTGGATTCATTCAAATATATTTGTGCAGCCTATAATGCTTTGCCATTTTCTTTGCTCATACTGCTGTCAGGCTTACAGTGGGTTTACAACTTCAACCCTGTTCTCAATAGGCTCCCAGCATGGTAAATAACTCTTACATGAAATTGTGAGAAAACTCTTTTTTCCAGAAAATAAAACAAATTGTTTGAGAATTTAAGATAAATGAAATGAATTCCCTTTTCTTGGAGTATTTTTAATCTTGTTACAAATGGGTTACTGATTGGTTGCTTCCTTTCTTCCCATGCCAGCCCACCATTGATGTTGAAGATATTGTCAAAAAGGCCTCAACTGGGACACATTTTTGTTCCCTGCACATGCTGGAGAAGTTTGAAGAGAACATAGTTTGTGTGACATGTGAAGAGCTAATCTGTCCGTTGTGTATGAGAGACCAGCATCGGGAACACCAGATTGTCAGCCTCAATGCTGTCACCGAGTTTCATGCAGCTAGGGTTAGAGGCCATTTTGTTTTACCTAAGCCTGACTCTTGGGCTTAAATCTATATCCCATATTGGATGTAATACCTGCATTGTGCACCTTAGAAATCAATTTTAGGTTGAAGCTTGTCAAATTAAGCAAATGGCTGGCATGAGCAGCAGTTTTCCTATCAGCAGGCATGCTGGGATTAAGACGTGTGCTCAATAATATATATTTCTTTACAAGTTTTGTCTAAAAGGGAGTATGGTTTTTGCTTATCAAGACATGTACTCAGTAATATATATTTCTTTACAAGTTTTTGACTTAAAGGGTGTATGGTTTTTGCTTATCAAGACATGTACTCAGTAATATATATTTCTTTACAAGTTTTGACTTAAAGGGTGTATGGTTTTTGCTTATCAAGACATGTACTCAGTAATATATATTTCTTTACAAGTTTTGACTAAAAGGGAGTATGGTATTTGCTTATTAAGGCATGTGCAGGTATTATGTCGAATATGGTACTATGAATGCACTGTTATTTTCAATGGGTACAAAGTTCATGGTTCACCTATTCAATGACTTGATGAAAAATTAAACTACTTTAAAAAACAAGAAACCCATATTTTCAGTTGGACACTTATCTACAAATTTATTCCTGAAACATTATAATATATTTGAAACCTCAAAATTTGATACATCAATGACCATTTCACAGCAATTGAGGTTGGTGCTAGAATTTACCAAGTATTCACCAAGTCCAAAAATAGTGACGTGCTGTAACCATAATTGTTTCAGCAAAGGACAACACTAGATTTATGTTCTGTATCATCTTCAGATTTTTGTTTCTTATAAAACCAAGAAACATGTGATTGAAAAAAAAAATTGTTTTCTCATGCAAAATATATAATCTATTAAACATCAAAATATGTTTTACTTCTACAGAGCACATTCAAGGCTATATAACAAGCCACACAATTTGGAGTCATGAGATTTATTGTTTTATAATAAAATAATTGTAACATTAAAACTGATTTTCAGTGTGGATTTTGGCAATTCCTAGGGCAAACATAAAGTTGTTGTAAGATAAGAGACTCAAGTAAAATATTGTCACTGTTGTCATAAAGTATATTTTAATGACTACTAGTATTATAAACTAAATACTGATCATTTTAAAGTATAATTTAAGGAGGTACTAGCAGAAGGATGTACACTTGCCAAATGACTGAAGATTTATATCATGCTGTCACAGAGTTATAAACTGTCAAATCCTGCCATTTAATCAGCCTGTATAAAAAAAACTTTGGTGTGACTTTGGACATGAACTGTCAACAACTTTGAGAATTTAATATCAGGAACGTGGATTAAAATCCTGCCATTGGATCAGCATGGTTAAAAGTGGGTAAAAATCCTGCCAATGGGTCAGCATGGTTAAAAGTGGGTAAAAATCCTGCCAATGGGTCAGCATGGTTAAAAGTGGGTAAAAATCCTGCCAATGGGTCAGCATGGTTAAAAGTGGGTAAAAATCCTGCCAATGGGTCAGCATGGTTAAAAGTGGGTAAAAATCCTGCCAATGGGTCAGCATGGCTAAAAGTGGGTTAAAATCCTGCAATTGTGTCAGTCTGGATCAAAGTGGGTTAAAATCCTGCAATTGTGTCAGCCTGGATCAAAGTGGATTAAAATCCTGCCATTGGATCAAACTATGTTAAATTCCTGCCATCGGATCAGCCTGGATGGATCAAAGTGGGTTAAAATTGTGCCATTGGATCCACTGGATCAAAGTGGGTAAAAATCCTGCAATTAGATCATCCGGAATAAAAAACCGTGGTGTGACCATTGACAAAGTTCTCCATTGTCTTTGCACTAAAAAACCTATGTGTGCTGCTGTGCTTTAAAATAAGAAAATGAAACCTGTCCAAAGGCTGTGATAGATCACACTCTAATGACGGAAATGGTAGTCATTAATGATGTAGAATGTTTCACTTGAGATCCTGATATACTATGCCTTGAGATCCTCATAAACTATGCTACATCACTGGACCAGTGGTTAGAGCAACCGCCTTGGGTGCAGGAGTTTGAACCCTGGCTAAGTCATACCAAAGAGTTTTAAAAAATTGCGCTCAGCATTAAGAGGTGAGTCTTTTCACAGGTTGGCACGGAATCAGGATAATGTGACTGTGTGGGACATGATGTTACTTGTCTGTGGCATGATATCCAGACAACACTATAAACTCCCACACTGCAGACATGTTAGTGATATGACTCGAAAATTGTTAAAGCTAAGTTAAAAAGGCAAATCACACACACACACACACACACAGAGTTGCATGGTTTATGGGAACCTTGATCACGCCTGCTATATTATAAAAATGTAGCGTGTTAAAAACATGAACCTTTCTCTATTAGTCTGATTTATTGCTGTAAAGATATTATAGAATGTGACAAATATAACACAAGTTAAAAGATATATTTTAGCAACTCATACATTAACGATAATTTTCAGATTTAATGTATCAAAATGGGTACATGTAATAAATTGAGTTAAAATTATTATTAATGGATTTTCCAATATGCTGAAAGTAAAACAAAAAATTATTTTCTTGCCTCTGAACAAAAATTTTAATATTTTTTAATGCAAATTGAATATTGTCTTTTACCTTTCATTTTCTTCACAATTTTGCTTCAGCATTCAAAAATATCAGTGCCCTCTCATATTTTTTACAAGTAGAACAATGTCTTTTTTACCAGTAGAACAATGTCTTTTTTACCAGTAAAACAATACCTTTTTACCATTAGGACAATACCTTTCTACCATTAAAGCAATGCCATTTCTACCATTAAAACAATGTCTTTTTTTTAATAATGATGATGTATAGGGGCAGTGTGGTTTTCAAAATAAATATATTTTCTTTCATCTGCTTAATTGTAGGAAATTGGTGATATTTGGTAGATCAGATAAGGAGTTCCCACTCCCCCAGTATGTTAGCCACTGGCACATTTTATTGGCAAGACCTCTTTAATTATTATTTTTCATTTTTCTTGTCCCTAATGACTTTTTTGATCCAGGATGTTGTTTACACAAGCAGTTTCTTACTTTCAAAATAGTAACATTTGGCACCAGCATTTCATTTGATGTAATTTGATTACAAATTAAATATGGTATGAAAAATACTTTTCATTATATTACAGACATCAAGATCAAGAAATGGGTTTTGAGATTTTACTGTTTTGTTCTTTCATGCAATTTCAAGTTGTCATATAATAAGAACATTGTTCATAGTGATACTTCTTTTTAACCTTTGATGTTTTTTCAGTGTCTTTATATCATTAAGTATGTTTTGATGGTTTTTCAGAATGCATTGCAAGAACATGCAGAAAAACTTGCCAGCTATCAAAAGTCTGTCGCGGACATGTATAAGACCAGAGTGCAGCTTGTGGCAGAAATTCAGGTATTATTTTCAGTTTTTCTGGAAACAAAAGATTACTACATTTTCACTTGCCTGTATGATGCAATGAAAAGCACATGCTAAGACCCTGTCATTAGTGTCAACAGGTGTATGAAAACAATTTTAAATTTTCATTTTAAGTCTTGATTAATTATGCATTTAAATTTCACAAGTATCTATTCATTACCTTATGCTTAGCTGTCATACGTTTTTTGTTTTAGTTATTTTTTTTGTATTTTATGCGTTAAAGTTGGGGTTAAAATTTCATTTTGCTTTCTCTGGTTAAAGTTTACTTATGGAAAGTCTAGTTTATAGCTTGTAGGAAGAAAATATGCATTTCAAGTTTTACTTCTGTGTTAAATAGCATGTACTTGGTCTTATTTAACATGCTTATAGAATTTTGTTGTTGTTTTGTGGTCTACTGGAAAAAGTTTGAGCTAATTTGTTTGAGGATGGCTATTGATTGTCATAAAAATCATGACAATATCCACTATGCCCGATTCACTGTAGACTACAGAGTTTGGATGGATTAATGTTCATTCTAATGGTGTGGGTTTTTAAAAATATATGGCCTGTTCAAAGCCTGGGAGAGGGGAGGATTACAGTTACTGTCATTTAAATCAAAATACTGTGAGATGTTATCAAACCTATCCTTGGTATCCTCTCAATACTAAGAATTTGAAAGAGGGCCTCCACTGTCTTGGGGAAATGTAGGATACTTGAAAAAGGGCCTCCACTGTTTTGGGGAAATGTAGGATACTTGTAATCAGCCTAATGAGGTCTTTATTTCTTAACAGAAATTTGCCTGTGCTATATTCTGGTTGATCATATTTAGTTTGCATCTGTGTCTAAATTCATTGATTGTCCTTGTACTGGTTTGTGAACAGCCCTTTTGTTGATGTAAATTCTATCATTATTAATCCATCAGTCCCTGCTTAATTTGTTATATATGAATTGAAGGTTTGGTATTTAGGCCTAAATACGATATATGAATTCAGTGATTGGTATTTAGGCCTGAATACGATATATGAATTCAGGGGTTGGTATTTAGGCCTGAATACGATATATGAATTCAGGGTTTGGTATTTAGGCCTGAAGACAATATATGAATTCAGGGGTTGGTATTTAGGCCTGAAGATGATATATGAATTCAGGGTTTGGTATTGAAGCCTGAAGATGATATATGAATTCAGGGATTGGTATTTAGGCCTGAAGATGATACATGAATTCAGGGATTGGTATTTAGGCCTGAAGACGATATATAAATTCAGGGTTTGGTATTGAAGCCTGAAGATGATATATGAATTCAGGGTTCGATATTGAAGCCTGAAGATGATATATGAATTCAGCGATTGGTATTTAGGCCTGAAGATGATATACGAATTCAGGGTTTGGTATTTAGTCCTGAAGATGATCTATGAATTCACGGTTTGGTATTTAGGCCTATACATGTTATATGAATTCAAGGATTGGTATTCAGCCCTGAAGATGATATATGAATTCAGGGTTAAATTGGTATTTAGGCCTGAAGATGATATATGAATTCAGGGTTTGGTATTTAGACCTGAAGATGATATATGAATTCAGGGTTTGGTATTTAGGCCTGAAGATGATATATGAATTCAGGGTTTGGTATTTAGACCTGAAGATGATATATGAATTCAGTGTTAAATTGGTATTTAGGCCTGAAGATGATATATGAATTCAAGGATTGGTATTTAGACCTGAAGATGATATATGAATTCAGTATTTGGTACTGAGGCCTGAAGATGTTATCATATACAGGATTAGATGGATTAGAGGAAGGTTTGGTAGAATAGTGAAGAACCAGTTTCATTCATCTTAGATAAACGGATGGTTTATTTGTCAAGACTTAGAGGCAGGCATTCTGTAGAGTAAGTTCCAAAGAAAGTCGAAGTCCCAGATCAGATGCATGCTTGCATAATTGAGCTATAGTCAGATTTACATTGTGCTGAAGTACTTTTTAACTTTTGAGTTTTGAATTTGCTTTATTGTTTGTTATCAACTGTCAGATTGGATTGACAAGGTTATGATTGTAAATAAATTTACTTGATAATCCATCACTGTTAGTTGCCATGTTACATGTTGTTTAAGAATCCCTAGAAATGTGATCAATGCTTGCACTTCATTTTGTCAGTGTTTACCTGGCATAGCAAGCCTTTATTAAACAGCTGCTAAATTTAGTTTGTGGGGATCGATAATTTATTAATGTTTGTAAAGTCATTAAAAGATATCGTTACTAAACTATTGTTATTTACTGTAATTATGTAATACTTTCATTATTTTTTTTTCAGATGTCTGCAAGGAAACTAAATGAAACAATACAAAAGTCCATTGAGGAGCTGATTGCAGAAGTAAAAGGTACTGATCTGGCTTTGGCATTATCTTGCTTGTCAAAAAGCTATAATTCTGAATTATTATATAAAAGCAATACAGGTTATGTTTGTCTTGACATATTAAGAACTTTATGGTGGATTTGGGTGTTGCTAATCAAAGTTTTGTGTATTCAGAATCTTAACCTGTTTATAGTATTTCATTATATGCATATAGGAGCAAAAGGTAATTTATATACATTAAATGTAACTTAAGTTAAATTAATATGTAAATTTGGATAGGTCTGAAACAGTTGACAAGACAAAAACATTGTAAGTTGTTTTACATGTGCATTGTACATGGATATGAAATGGATAGTAGAATGATTTCAAAGGAAATCAAATTCAGCCAGTTTATTTGTTTAGATTAACAGTAGGGTAAACTTAGATACCTCCTAAATCAAGCTCTCTTGAAAAGATGAAAATGTCACATTCTGGCTGTAGCTCAGAAGGACAAATGGATATAACTATTGTATATTACCTCCCAAAGCCCTCACCACAAGCTAAGTTGCTTTTTGCCAGTTTATACTTTCACTTGGGACTGCAGCTACAATTCAGCATGACTTCTGAACCCATTGCAATTAATCAGTTTTGCAAGCCAGCCATTAACTTTGATAAGCAATTAGGTCAGCTATATATTTTGTTCATACATCGTTTGTGCATTTTAAGATGATTTAGTTGGGTGTTTTTTGCCAGTCGTTGTGGACCTGTTCATTGACCAGTAAGTTGCACATGTCAGTTATATTCACCTGTCTAAACTACATAGTACTCATTAGATTTTTTTAATTCATTTTTGTAATAGGTGTTTTCACATTTCTTTTATCTAACTTGTGTAACTTGTGTGTTACTTCATTTGAGTCTTATTATTTTCGTAGGAATTGTGTTAAAATGTCAGAAGTGCGTGCACTTTGAGGTCACTGAGGACAAGCATGAGATGTGTCTATGATGCATCAAGTGTTTGACTTCTGTTCCATGTATTGGCAGTCATGCATCAAGTGTTTGACTTCTGGTCCATGTATTGGCTGTCATGCATCAAGTGATGGACAACTTGTCCCTGCAGTGTCTGTCATGCATCAAGTGTTTGTCTTATTGTCCATTCATCAAGTTATCAGGTTTTTTACTTATTGTCCCTGCAGTATCTGTCATGCATCAAGTGTTTGTCTTATTGTCCATTCATCAAGTTATCAGGTTTTTTACTTATTGTCCATGTATTGGCTGTCATGCATCAAGTGTTTGATTTCTGGTCCATGTATTGGCTGTCATAGATCAAGTGCTTGACTTCTAGTCCATATATTGGCTGTTATACATCAAGTGTTTGACTTCTAGTCCATGCATTAGCTGTCATGCATCAAGTGCTTGACTTCTAGTCCATGTATTGGTGGCTGTCATGTTTGACTTCTATTCCATGTATTGGCTGTCATGCATCAAGTGTTTTACTTCTAGTCCATGTATTGGCTGTCATGCATCAAGTGTTTAACTTCTAGTCCATGTATTGGCTGTCATGCATCAAGTGTTTGACTTCTAGTCCATGTATTGGCTGTCATGCATCAAGTGTTTGATTTCTAGTCCATGTATTGGTTGTCATGCATCAAGTGTTTGACTTCTAGTCCATGCATTGGCTGTCATGCATCAAGTGTTTGACTTCTAGTCCATGTATTGGCTGTCATGCATCAAGTGTTTGACTTCTAGTCCATGCATTGGCTGTCATGCATCAAGTGTTTGACTTCTAGTCCATGTATTGGCTGTCATGCATCAAGTGTTTGACTTCTAGTCCATGCATTGGCTGTCATGCATCAAGTGTTTGATTTATAGTCCATGCAGTGTCTGTCATGTATCAAGTGTTTGATTTATAGTCCATGCATTGGCTGTCATGCATCAAGTGTTTGATTTATAGTCCATGTATTGGCTGTCATGCATCAAGTGTTTGATTTATAGTCCATGCAGTGTCTGTCATGCATCAAGTGTAGTTCATGTAGAGTCTGTAGTAAGTAGATAAATTGAGTGTGCTTTAACATTTTGTATTAAGGGTCAAGAGAAGAGTTATGGTGTCTACCTGGGGTTACACTCTGACTTTACAAGCCATCACAGCTTGTAATAACAGTACCAACCATTGTATGCTGTCATGCCTGCCAGTGAATCCATCCTGCTGCCATGTTTATGGATATTTGATCAAGGATCCATCACTAGCTGTCAAACCTCTCAGTGTTTCTGTTTTTATTTTATCAGAACAATCTTTGAAAATCAAGCGGTCATTGTAACAAATTGATTACATATAGGTCAGTGGGTCTGGTCTCGCGATATGGGCATTGATATGAATGCTCAGTCCTATGATAAGACCAGGAAGCAGGCTAACTGCGGGAATAATTAGTCTGGTCCCCTGCTTTTTATGCTTCCTACATTGCTCACCCCTATAAGATTAGTCCAGAACAATGCAGGGAGCACACAAAGCCACTCATAGCAGGTTTTGCTGTATTTGTAAAGTGAAGATGGTCATATATGCAGTGATTATTAAAGAAACATGCCCTGATAGAGATATTTGTAAAGTGAGGATGGTCATATATGCTGTGATCAAGTAATGAAATGTACTCTGATAGAATTACAATTTTCCTTTAATAACATTGGTCTAGATAACTTGCTTATAATATGAGGTCAGATATGGATCTCAGTTTTTTTTCCTCTTGAAAATACCAGAAGATAGGGCCCTTATCTTTTTAATGTGATGAAAATCACAATTTAAATTGGCATGTGGTACTTTGATATCAATCAAAGACAGCAGTTAGTGTCTCAAGATCTTACTAAAAACTATGAAATTTGAAAATTTTAATAATATTCATATATTATGGTCTATCAATAATATTCATATATTTTGGCCCATGAATAATATTCCTATATTTTGGTCCATGAATAACATTCATATATTTTGGTCCATGAATAATATTCATATACAGTGGAACCCTGCTATAATGCTCCCCGCCATAACGCAATATCAGATATATCATGGTCGCGGCGTGGCTCCCAAAGTTTCGTATTTATTTGCACATGATTTTTTTTTCTTGATGAGGTGTTATGCCAAAATAAACATGATGTGGTCTTTGTGGTTGTCTTCAATTAATTCTGTATATAATCGTTGCTCTAACAATAGCTGTAGTGTGTTTCTTCTTTAACTGCACACACAGCCAAGCAACAGATGCGGTGGTTGATAAAAGCTTATCACAGTTAAAAAAACATCAAAAAATGAAAGCCACCAACATGTTTTCTGGGCTTGGTGGTGTTATTAGACACAATCAGTTGACCAGTAAAAAATGTCTGCTTCACTAGCTGGAAATTGAGAAGATATGAAATTGACATGCGTTCAGCTTTACAAATAATTATAAAAGTTACTTGTGACTATTGTATGCCTACTGCACTTAGTTCTCGGGTTTTACATGTGTATGGGGTTTGCTTATGAAATGGTTATTAATTTCCCCCTCCTATTTTTAAAATAAATATTTTACCATTACTGAAAAGAAAGTTCACAAACGGAAGTCATTCAATTCACTTTGTGCGAGAAACGTTTATTATGATTTTGGGGAAGAGATTGTGTATGAATTCTAATATAATACAATATATAATACAATATATAATACAATAAAAGTCAAGAAATAGTGTGTAAAACGCAGCTTCTGAAATGTATTAATTTCACCAGGTCCTTGAATTGTTATGCCTAAATAAACATCGGAAATATAACTTATTATTAATTCAAGAGTAAAGACATATAATCTTTAACTGCATAAACAACCTAGCAGCCGACAATGTGGTGTTTGATACGTGATTCTCACAATTTAATAAACATAAAAAAAACGAAATTGGCCAATATGTTTTCTGGGCTTGGTGGTGTTATTAGAGGGAATCATTTGACTAGTAAACACTGTCGGCTTTGCTATGTGGAAATTGTACATGCGTACAGCTGGAAAAAAACTTTATATCAGTGGCGCGTGACCAATACAGACTCACTGCATGCTATGATTTAGTTCTCGGATTTTATGTGTATGGTGTTTGTTAATGAACTCGTCATTACTTTCCTATTTTTTGTATATATAAAAAAATATTTTACCATTATGGAAAATGAAGTTTACAATTTGTATAGACACCGTTATAGACCCTGGAACGTATTTAACATACACTTGCTTCGTCTTTTGTAACCTAATTTTCTGTTAATTTTTCTCATTGAATTCAGACATAATGATTTGTGACAAAAATATTGAATAGTTTAAATACGTTTGCAATTTTTGCAATGGAATTAGGTACAGGTATTATGGATTAGCTGCATGCCGTGACGGTACTATATCAGACGGTAAGTAAACGGTGTTAATACTCTGTTCATGCTATATATTGAACATTAAATTCAGACACAACGATCTTGGACAAAATTATTGAATATTTTAAATCTGTGCAATCTTGCATGAATTATGGATGAACTGCATGCCATGATCCCACGATAGTAAATGATGTTAAAATCCCCCCCCCCCCCCCCATTCATTATATAAAGTCAGTCGGGGTGTTATTGATCAGTGTGTATTTTTTGGGGGAAAACAATAAAAATTAGTAAAACAATCAAACACAAAGTAATAATCTATAAATATATTATCTGTCCACTTTCTTGAATAAGTTTTATTACTGCATTCCATTTAATATTCGCCCGATAATACTCCGATTTTTTACATTAGACACGAGTACATGTATATACGCCAATGCGGTGTTTGCTGAAGAAAAAAATTAAAATATTGTAAAACCTCACGATAACGTGACCCTGCTATTAACTCGATCCAATTTCGTGGACCCTGATTATCGCGTTATAATGGGGTTCCACTGTATTATGGCCCATGAATAATATTCATATATTATGGTCTATGAATAATATTCATATATTATGGTCTATGAATAATGTTCATATATTATGGTCTATGAATAATATTCATATATTATGGTCTATGAATAATATTCATATATTATGGTCTATGAATAATATTCATATATTATGGTCCATGAATAATATTCATTATTATGGTCCATGAATAATATTCATATATCTTTTAGTGGCTCTGAAACAAGCTATATTCTTGAAATAAGCTATATTTTTTAAGTGACTGAGAAAGAAGTTATATTTTTGAGGTGACTGAGACACTAGCTTTTTTCATGAGGTGGCTCAAAAACTACCTGTATCCTTGAGGTGATAAGTGTTGAGTTGGTGGAAAGTTTTACATTTAAACTTTGACACAGATGACCTCTGGTATGCTCATTCCAAAGCTACATTTATTAGAATTTAACAAATTTGAACTCTTTTGTTCCAGAGAAACATGATGAAATTGTGGCCTATGTCAGTAATTATGAAGCATCATGTGTGAAGAAGCTGTCTGGTGAGCTACAGACGTTATGTGAACTGGAGAATCTAGCTAACCCTCTCTGTAAAGCTGTAAATACCTCTCTAACAAGATTTGACCCCCAGTGGAAAGCACAGTACACCCAGCTTAAAGAGAAGTATGTTTTGTTTAGATTGCTGGTGAATGACAATTTTGTATACCCATACTCTAATAGCAGAAGGGGAAATATTATTTTTCTGTTGTCTGTCCATGTGTCTGTATCAGATCTATAATTTATGATAGTACATTAACCTGTTAAACTAAGAATGATGAAATTTTGTACACTTTATTGTGGTCATAAATAAATGATAGTGATTTCAGTGAAGTTACACAAGAGCTTGCTGCATAGAAATATTCATCAAAATTGTTGCAGTGGAGAAGTGGATATTAAATAAGTGTAGAAATTTATTTAGTCAGGTTCAGTCAACTCCACATGGATTTATAAAAATAAATTTACCTTATCCTAAATCAAGATACCAAGTTGGTCTTGATAACAAATTTGGATAGCAGCAGAGAGGGTGTGACCTCAATGAAATGTCTGGGTGGGTAAACAAAAAATAGCTTGAAAATGTTTGAAAAACACTAACGACTAATAAAGTAACAAAAACAACTAATCCAATTAGAGAAACTCTTGGTAAGTTTGAGGCTTTGGTTTGGCGTTATTTAGTTATATTTTTAAGCAAAGGACGTTTCAGCAAAAAGTCCATTCACCCTCTCTGCTTCGCAGCAGGAAATACCTTTAAGTGATTGGTAACTTGTTCATCTCACAGACATGAATAATAGTTTATTATAAGCAGTGCAAAGTGCCACAGTGGTTTGGAAAAATATGATTGGCATACCCATAATTGTTCATTACTCAGTAACTGTGTTTGTAATAAAGTTTTTCCTTCATTTATTAATTTCTTCATCGTTAGACTGGTATATAGTTTTTAGAATTCAGACATTGTAAATGTTTTTCATCATGGGCACTTTCAGATGACAGCATTTTTGGGAGTTTTAGTAAATTATTCATGGTAACATTGATATTCTGAAATAGAAAAAGCAAATAAAATAGTTAATGGGACAAATCTGCAGTTGATTTACTTGGAAAGTAAACCTGGTTCTTTGTTTTATCACAACAGATAACCAAAATAATAATGAACACATTATCATTATTATGAATAATTAAAGAACCAGACCACAATATAAATTTTGTTTAGTATTAGATAATATAAATTATTCAATCTGATCCAGAGCTTTCGTGTAGCAAAATAAAATGGAAAGTTATTAGAGAACTTTATTGAATATATCACTTGCATTTTCAACATCCTGTAGGGATAACATCTGTTTAAATGGGAGTCATTTTTAACTTTGTTTTATTTATTTGTTTTATTTCCTCATCACAGAATTTGGTACTTCTTCATTGAGATAGCCTTATGTTTTCAGTTTAATTAGCACACAGTAATTATGATAAAGTGTCTAGATAAATTGTAACCTTCTCATGGATATTTGAGTATGTCATGCTAATTCAAATAAGTGTAAATACTGGATCTCACTTCTTGAGTTGAATCTCATTCAGGATGATATTATGGGTTAGGATCAGATGCTGTGTTTATCAAACACAAAAGAGAAACATTTCAACACAGTTTTATTACAAATGAAATAAAAAGGTTGCAAAACAATCGAAGATTAGTGCACTATCCATAAAGGTAGTCCAAATGTTGTTTCATGACCAAAAGGGAATGAAATGATCAGCATTTTCAAATTGAGGTATTGCATGTGCATTATACGACATAACTAAGTTTTGTGTCTAATTCTGGTCAAAATATTGATTGCACAGTATGGATTTGTTCATGTTTTACATGACAGAATGCAGTATTCACAATAGTGTCAGTAATTGACACTTTAATTAGATGATCTGATTTCATACATATAGCCCTTTTATGATTTGAGATTTGTAGTGTCATGGCCAAGTCTGTTAAAGCACATTCATGCAAGAGCTACTTAATGAAGAGGCACCAAGTTTTACAAAATATTGCCAAAATGGATTCAGAACCAACTTGGAAATTTCTAAGTCACAAAGGGCTATGAGATTTGTACAAACATGTACATATACCATATGCAGGTCATATCTTGATTTGCTTAGCCCAGGTTTTCATAACACCATGGCACTTTATGACTTGGTATTTTCCAAGTTAATCTTGAATCCATTTTAACATGATTCCACAATAAAATATATCATGAAATTTGACACAGTCAGTGATGGTCATATGTTGATAACATGATCACATTTTCACATTTATAGCACCTTATTTTGAATAAAACTGAATGGATCAGAAAGTACTGAATTTACACAATCTTCTTCGAAGAGTTATACCATGTATGGATTTACTTACTATTACTAAGGGGCCCTGAGTGGCCAAGTGGTCAAAAGCGCCCTCTGTTACGGATCACTTCTTGTTGGTCGATGGTTCTTTCCAGGCTTTTCTAGGGGTTTTCCTCCACCATTAATACTGGTTGCCATGTATCTTGTGCTGAAAATGGTGTTAAACCCTATAACAGCAACAACAATAACAACAGTTATTTTTATAGATTTGATCTGAAAGCTGTGTAAAAAAAAATCTCAAAAATATATGTAAGGATCAAACCGATTTTATGAATTTTGTGGTCTTTATTATGACAAAAGGTATTAAAACATGAGTGCTAAAAGATAATTTCGTCAAATGATAATTAGTGGGGAGGGGAGAGTCCATTCATTAAATTGGGTAATACATGAAAACTAGTGGGTGGAGAGTCCATTCATTAAATTAGTAATATATAGAAATTAGTGGGAACAACTAGTTTAATGTGCTGTAAACACCATGCCAAAGATTTTAAATGGTTTTTTTTTAGTCTGTGTTATTTACAGTAGACGTTTTGTAAACACCATTCCAACTATTTTAGGACAGTTCATCTTAGTCTATGCTATTTACTGTTTGATGTGCTGTAAACACCATACCAAAGATATTAGGACATTTCATCTTATTCTGTGTTATTTACAGCTTGATGTGCTGTAAACACCATACCAACGATTTTAGGACAGTTAATCTTATTCTGTGTTATTTACAATATAATATGCTGTAAACACAATACCAATGATTTTAGAATGGTTAATCTTATTCTGTGTTATTTACTGTTTGATGTGCTGTAAACACAATACCAAAGATTATAGAATAGTTGATCTTATTCTGTGTTATTTACAGTTTAATGTGCTGTAAACACCATACCAAAGATTTTAGGACAGTTCATTTTGGTTTGTGTTATTTACTGTTTGATGTGCTGTAAACACAATACCAAAGATTTATAGAATAGTTGATCTTATTCTGTGTTATTTGCAGTATAATGTGCTGTAAACACCATACCAATGATTATAAAATGGTTAATCTTATTCTCTGTTATTTACTGTTTGATGAGCTGTAAACACCTTACCCAAGATTTTAGAATGGTTCATCATATTCTGTGTTATTTACAGTTTGATATGCTGTAAACACCATACCAAAGATTTTAGAATGGTTAATCTTATTACGTGTTATTTACAGTTTAATGAGCTGTAAACACCATACCCAAGATTTTAGAATGATTTATCTTATTCTGTGTTATTTACAGTTTGATATGCATTATATGCGAGTAAATTTATTATATTTTCCTTTTCCAGGGTAGAAGAGGCCTGTCAGAAGTGTGGTGATAGTTTGGCATCCTTACCAAACATATCACCAGGGATGATTACCCTTCCAGAGGAAAAATTCTCCAAATTGGCTCCTTCCATAGTCACTTTTCAACAGATATGTGGAAGGTTACATCCAGAGGGTATGCAAGCTTTTTATATAGTCAGATGTAATGAACAATGATAAAGAGATTATTATTAAGAGATTGTTCTTTTCAAAATGAAAGCATCAGGATAACATGGAATCAGTCTATTTGAAGACTAGGACTAGCAGTAAAAAGAGCCATTTCCCCCCCCCCCCCCCCAACTGTTGGATAATTTCAAGCAATACATATTGTGAGTTGGTTTTGTTTTATAACACAGGCTAAATTATTAGCTTTCCAGGGCTGCTTAGTCATAAGGTTAAGTAAGCTCATAGTGTGGCTATCTGGCCATAAAGTCAAGTGAGCTTATAGTGTGGCTATCTGGCCATAAGGTCAAGTGAGCTCATAGTGTGGCCATCTTGCCATAAGGTCAAGTGAGCTTATAGTGTGGCCATCTAGCCATAAGGTCAAGTGAACTTATAATGTGGCTTTCTGGCCATAAGGTCAAGTGAGCTCATAGTGTGGCTATCTGGCCATAAGGTCAAGTGAGCTCAGTGTGGCCATCTGGCCATAAGGTCATGTGAGCTCATAGTATGGCTGTCTGGCCATAAGGTCAAGTGAGCACATAGTGTGACTATTTCTGAATCAGTACTGGAGGAAATAAGGTCACAATGTCCTGTTATTAACTTTTGTTGGACATGTTTACCTTTGCTGCATCAATCTCAGATCATGCTTCTGAAATGTTAGAAGCAAGTTTTCCAAGTCAGCAGTGGCAGTACACGATATTGTGTTATACCTTACTGAATATTGATTTAACTTGGAGAAAAATATTAACTGTCATACTGAGAAAGTCTTGTTAGTGTTGACAGGTCAGAAAAACAACGCAGTCATAAAATATGGCATACTTAGTTCTCTTGTTGAGTTAAGGTTATCTCTTGCTTACTAGAGGCTCTTGTCCAACATAAAAATGATTACTCCTCTTACCTTGATAACTGTATCATTAAAGAAACTAAGGCACTTCCCCTCAATCCTTTATGGATTGTTATGCTTTATATAAATGCTAAGAAATATAGTACTCTTTCAATATAATGCTGACGAATTAAGTACTCTTTCACCATAGATGTTAAAAACACAGTACTTCTTCACTATAAATGTTGAAAAATACAGTATTTCACTATAATGGTGGAAAATATATTACTTCCAAACTATAGGTACTGAGGAATACAGTACGCCTTTGCTGTAGATACTGAAAATCACAGTACTTTACTAAATTTATGAAAGTTACAGTTCCCTATCACTATAATGCTGTTCGTAGGAGAGATAAAAGTGCTGTTATCTTGTTTTGAGTGACTTTAGTCATAATGTTACTATTAGATGATCAGTTGGAATCCATGACTATACACCATGGTCTTGAAATTAATTGAGAGAAACAATAGCAAAAGTTTTGTTAAAATCAACATTTAATTTTTTTCTAAAAGTTACGAAGTGAACATTTAAGATCTTTTAGTATTGTGAATTAATTGTTCTATCACAAGCACATAATTTAGAATGTTCAAAATAAATTCCAATAATCTTGATTGTGTTGATGTGCCATAAGTTTTGAATGGGCTGATGCATACCATTATGCTTTTGGCATAATCATTACGCTTTCTTTCACTAAGTTACACTTTATGCGTAAACATATATGGATTATGCTTTTTCGGTATTTCCACCTTCCTAAAAAATCAATTATTTGTTTTTTTGGTTTTGTTTTCTTTTAACATTCCATTAATCTGTTGTATTTTAGAAATGATGACTTCTTTGTAACTACAATATACGTGTATGCTTGTCTGTGGACTTGCGTGCACTTTCCTAACAGTATCATGTTCTATTTATAGCAACTATCCTGTTGCCAAGAAACATCCTGGTTCTACTTTCAAACTTTCAACTTCTTATTCTATTTATAGCAGCTGTATGGCTTAGTGAGGAGAGAACAGACCGGTTTTCTAATTTCAATCTGTACGCGCCGATTCTTTGTGCTAAATCATGTTTAGTGGATAACCAGTCTAAAGGTATTTGGTGCTAAAAAGTATATTTTATTTTAGTCGATATGTATATGAGAGCAAAAATATCTCCTTTCAAATAATTTAAAGATGGATTAGAATATTTGGCGCTAAAAGCCTTCAGATGGATTTTTGTTGATGTGTGTGTAAAGCTAAAAGTGTTACATATGAAAACTTGAAGCAGTAAAGGATGTTAAAAGACAAAAGGGGCAAACAAATCATTGTTGATTAAATATTTTGCATGTTATATGTGGATTACTCTTTTTCTACCTGGATATCGCTTTTTGACCACTTAGATTACATTAATATGAGCCAGAATGTCTTTGAATGAATTCACAATGATCCCAAAGTAGTGCTGTAGCCATAAACGTAAATGAACACTTTGTAATTCTAAATATAAATAAATGATTCCTCTCCAGTTATATCTGAACACAACAGTAAATGATTCCACAGATAGAATTTAAAATAGGAAAGAATAATTTTGTTAACCACATCCTTGTATTCTAATTTCACTGACCTAAGACACATTGTAGTGCAGAGAAATCGGGTCACAAGTTCACTTTCAGAACATAAGGAACATAAACTAAGAGAGTATTAATGATTACAGTATTCTGGATTTATTGCTGGAAAAAGACCCCCTCCCCTGGCTGTTTTGTTGTTGCTTAAACTTTTGAATTGGGGAAGAGCACGGTTATTTCAAGAGAAGGATTGTTCATTCTTTTATTTTTTTGGAATTTTAAATCAGAGGTTAGTAGCAATCATACAGTGCTCGCAAATTGGCTCCGAAAAAACACTGTAAGTTCAAAATAAATATTTTTGTTGTTGCCTACCTTGTGGAAAAGGAGACATTACATTAGACCCATCCATTTGTACACTCATCCGTTTTGGTTCATCCATCTTTTATTTGTGCAAATTAACTCACCTGTATTATGAGATTTTAACCAAATTTGGTATGCAGCATCATTATCCTACATCAATTCTGATCAGACTTATACCCCAATTCTTGGGCAGAAACACTTTTGTGTTAACACAATAATTTCCTTCATTATTATTAGAATTGAAGAAACTTTTGTATTCAGCTTGATATTGTTTTTAGTAGAGTTATTGGCCCTGATAGTTGGATCCACAGACTTGTTTTTGCGCAATAACTCCTTTAATTATTATTGATTTTCAGCCAATTTTAGCATGTTGTCCAATTTGAATGTCAGACAAATTTAGCATAGCTAGATATTGACAAAACCTTGTCCAATTTAAATGTCAGACAATTTTAGCATAGCTAGATATTGACAAAACCCTGTCCAATTTGAATTTCAGACAAATTTAGAATAGCTTAATATTGACAAAACTTTGTCCAATTTGAATTTCAGACGAATCCAATTTGTATCGGATTTCAGTGAATCCCATGTTTGTTTGATTTCAGTGAATCCCTTGTTTATTTTATTCCAGTAAATCCAGTATTTATTGAATTTCAGTGAATCCATATTTATTGGATTTCACCGAATCCCTTGATTATTTTGAGATTTCAGTGAATCCCATGTTTGTTTTATTTCAGTGCATCCCATATCGATTGGGTTTCAGTGAAACCCTTGATTATGTTTGGATTCCCGTTGTTATTATTATTACTATTATTATTATTGGACTGCAGTGTTTTCTTTATTATTATTGAATTTCAAGCAACTTTGTTATGCTACTTGATGTAGTCAATTAGTAAATTAAAAAAACTGATTTTCAGACCTTTTAAATTTTTGTTTCTACATAATAAATCAGATATATTTGAATGTCATCAGAATTGCCATTTTGCTTGATTGTCAGCCTTACACACCAATTTTCAGCAGAGTTAAGGCCCACTTTCTTTCACACAGAATAAATTCCATTAATTTCAATCAAAATTATAGGTTGCATTATATTGACAATGTCTACAAAATGCATTGGACAATGGTTTCTGGAACTTAATTGTTTGTCTTTCACTTTTCCTATAGAGTTCCTTTATCAGTTTGTTTCATATTATGAAATCAGATTGTTTTCCATGGTAAATATTGCACATAATTTATGGCATGCCTGTTTTCTTTTACAGTCACAAATATTGTTGTGAATAAGGTAAAAGTGAAGAAAGAGTCAGAAGAGTATGACTCCTCAGACACTTCAGACTCGGGTAAGTACTCAATAATTGCCATGGTTACAATAACCATAAAACCTAGTCATTTATAGTAAAGTTCATAATCTGTCACACATTAGCTGGTATAATCCATTTAGAGTTTCTTTGTTCAGTTTCCTCTCAAAATCACTTTGTAAATTTTGACAAAGTTTGAAGGAGACCATCCTGATTTGTTTAAATGATACCAATCTGCACTTAGATATAGCTACCATTATGGAAAACAGATAAACCTTTAAATTGCTTCCCCAAAATCTGCTCAACCAGACATGCTACATTTGGACAGCATTCAATTGTTCAGTTGATGCTAAGCCATGATCAAATACAGCATTGGTTACTAAAAATAGAAATAGAACATTGTTAATTACTTCTAAAACACTATTCAACATACTTGACAAAATTTGACAGAAAGCAAAATGCTCATTCCTATTTGTACATTGGATGATCCACCATCAAATATATTCACCATACATACCTGCCAATAGTCAAGATTTTGGCATTATTTAAAATATTTAATAATATAACCAATTTCCCTTTAAGCGCTAGTCATGATATCGGCAGTTGCCGGATTGGTCCGGTACTTCTGGTTGCGATATTAGTGAAATATAGCTGATTAGTTTAGTTGGCATGGTAGCATGCATTTTAGAGTATTTTAATCTATATAAAATTCTACTTTTACAAATGCTTTTAAGAGAAACTGAAACCTAACTAGAATTGGCATGCGCTGCCAACACTGATTTGAATTACTGTTCAATGATGCATCTTGAAAATGTCTTTACCGCCATGAGAAAGGATAGAGTTTCCTCTGACGCTTCTCACCCATTATTTATATTTGGACATATATATTGGGATATAATTGAATGACCTTTCATTGAATTTGAAAGGAATATGCTTTATTTTCTCAAAAATCATGAGCAATGCATTTATCATATCTTTAATCTGCTGACAGATGAGAGAAAAGTATGTCATTGCTGAAATTTTACCTGGATTTGGCCATTTTCAGTCTGGGGCATCATGCCACAGACTTGTAGCATGATGTCTTACCCAGTCACATTATCCTTACTCTAAGTCGACCAGTCCTGACACTAACCTCTTAATGCTGAGCACCAAGTGAGGCAGCTGTTAGTACCATTTTTATAAATCAACCAGGGATCAAACCCACGACCTTCCACTTCCACATAGAATTTGGACATATTATATAGAGGTCACTTTATGTTTGTAAATAAATATAATGCACACTTAATTCTCAACATATTCTGAAAACAACGACCAGAAGCTTGTTGATATCGCAGCAAGTTGGAGAAAGTACCAACACCTGTCAGCAAAAGCTTTGTTGGTGTCATTTGACTACTATATTGATTGACATATGTTGTCTGCATAGTGAATCTACTTTCTTCAAATTGCACATTTACAGATTATCAGTCATTGTTTTCACAATAAATATTTTGAGAAGTGTTTTTTCATTTTTCTTTAGAAATGACATGACTTTCATTTATGTTTGTTTTATTTATCTACAGTAAAACTAGAAATGGGATATTGTTGATATCACGTGACCATGACCTCTGATGTCAATGACATGTAAGTTTGTGTAGGCAAGTGACTGAATGCAAATGGACAGATCCAGATTAAATTTCAGCAATGTTGTACTTTTGTCTCATCTGTCAGCGCATTAAAGACAAAAAATGCTCACAATTTTTGGAGAAAATAAATCATATTCCAATCAATTTCATGCTGGTATTTCTCAGTGAAAGGTAGTTTAAGTTTGCTCTGCTGGCTACCCCAGGCTGACACCTATTGGTGTCAGCAAATCCCAACTTTTCAATAGGGAATGGACTCTGACCCAACACCCCAACATAAATGTCCAAATATAAAATATTGGGTGGGATTTCAAATTTTTGCAAATGTTACCAATTTGCTGTCAAATATGGCAGCTTTAGAAAAGATGGAAAAATCTCCACATGACATTTTTACAAAAACCATTAGCATATTTGACCAGATTTTGCAGAAAGCATTCTGGCATAAATTTATACATATGATGCCAATCTGCTGTCAGATATAGCTAATGTTACTAGATATAGATAGACCTTTTAACAATTTATAAGAACACCAATTAAAAATAGTGCTGAACAGAACTGACCAAATTGATTCAAAGATCCTATTGCATTATGTAACAGGCAACTCAATTTTGACACAAAGATCATTTGCATGATTAAGAATAAACCATGTTTTAAAACTTGTTTTTTACTACCTTGAAAACTATTTGAATTTAAGAAAAAGTTGTTATTATCCTTGAAATAACTGAAATTGCTTGACAGATCCTCCTTGATAGTATTATCATTCATTTATATATATATATATATATATATATATATATATATATATATATATATATATATATATATATATATATATACACATACATACGTACATACATACATACATACGCTATTCATAAACAAATAAATTTTTAAAAAATTGAGTGGAATGAAGTCCAACAACACCAGTAGTTATGAGAAGAAGAATGCCCTTGATAATTACTGTGACGGTAAGGAATATGAATGGACTTGAGATATGATGTGTTTGCAGTAGGACTCTCTCTACATTTAGCAGAAAGTGTTTGCGATATGCAAGATATGTTAGAAGGTTATTGGTGATCACAGCATGGAAGATAGTGTGTTTTCAAGTTACACAAGAATCATACTTTTAAATTCATCTGCCATATGACTTTTTTTTTTTCAGACCATCAACAAGTTGAAGAATGTCCAGGTTAGTAATTGTTTCAATTTTTTTCAACTTTTGTACTTATTTATGTAGTAATAAGCAGAGTAACATGTTGGGCAAATTAAAGGTCATAGTCAAAGGAATTAAAAATAGGAAAGCTTTTTCTTATCAATTGTTTATCAGATACCTTGTCCAAACTTATAATTGGCTTGTATTTGAGATAAATAAAGAAATCTGTTAATTTTGTTGTCAAGGTTACAGTGACTCGGAATAAAATTTCCTGACATCTTAAAATTCTTGATCTCTGACCAAACTTTTTTGTGAATGGTTTGCAATTGAGACAAGGATACCTCCTTCAAATTATTAGGTCAAAAGGATGTTATTGGGTGTTTTGGATTGGGCTTGGTTGTTGTGACACATGTGCTAGACCATTAATTGCAGCCATTATATTTTGGTCATGGAATACCCAGGAAATCCCTGGAAAGAACCACTGACTCGCAGGAAGCTACTTGCAAGCTTTCTGACATATTCCCCATTGGTCAGTGTTATGAGATCTGAAAGAACTAAAACAATTTCCACAAAACTACATTAGTTGTAGCTGGTTGGTATTGAAGGTGCCCATTGATTTGGGAGTTGCAGTCAGAGGGATTCAGTTGGAGACTAAATGGAGTCCTATGCCATAAACGATGGCCAATTTTGTGGTAAAAGGTCCATGTCACCAAGACTAAAAAAAGAACAATGGTTTCCAATAACTACAAAATTATTGCCTAACTGCTCTGGTGGCCTAGTGATTAGAACGTCCGCCACGGAAGCAGGAGGTCATGGGTTCAATCCCCAGCCGAGTCATGCCAAAGACTTGTACAAATGGTACTAACTGCTGCCTTGCATGACGCTCAGCATTAAGAGGTTAGTTTTAGGACTGGTCTGCCTGGTGTCAGGATGATGTGACTGGGTGGGACATCATGCTACATATCTGCAGCATGATTCCCCAGTGCTAGATATCACTATAAACTGCCTCGCTGCATACATCGTAGCGATATGACTGAAAAATTGTTAAAAGCTATGTTAAAAATCCTAATCAAAGAAACAAACAAAATTATAGCCAATTTTATACACACATAGTAGGGCAGAGTATATTATGGGATGTTGTTATCTATTAGTTTGTTGCCAACTTCACATCTGCACAATAATTCAAGTCCTTCACCATATGTAGTTATCAGTTTTTGGATGACTTGGACTGAAGAAGAACCTGATTGATTTGATGTCAGGTGAAGGTCTTCTTGAAAGAAGAAATATGGTTTCTGCACAACAGCTTGAGTTCTTCACCATCTACAGATACTAAACTTTGAGGATGGAGCAAGGAAGAAACTTATTGTGTTCAGGGTCATAGGGTCATGGTCACATTGACTGAATGAAAAAAATCTTTCTCACAAAAGATAGAGATGTTCACAATCTCTTATTCCCTTAGTTTGTGAATGGCTATTTACTTGTGCAAGGAAGAAGGTATTGCTTTTGTGATCAGAGGTCAAGTATGTCACTGGAAGAAGAAAAGTTTTTTCTTGTAAACATTGAAACAAGAACATCAGTTTGCACCTGGAAAATAGTTCGTGGATTTCTCACACTTGGGGTAAGGAAGAAGCCAGTTGATTTTGGTGGCAAAATGTTACTGTGACTGAAAGAGGTAAAATGGTTTCTGCTCAATATTTTAGTTAACAACCATGTACCTTAATTATCAACCATGTACCTTCACCAATGTTTGTCTTAGCTAGTGGATAAGAAGGAAACCTAACGATTTCAAAAAAAGAGAAGATTGATTTTACATGACATGTTTAGTTTTAGACCTGGTACCTTCACCAGAGTGTAAGAGGCCTGAACTTAATGTTTAGATGAGGCATAATGATTTTTATGTCTAAAGGTCAAAGGTCAGGGTCACTGTGGCTCAAAGAAATATTAGTTTTGCAGAGTAACTTTTGGTCTAGAGCAAGTGCCTTGAAAACGTTATGGATGGCTTGCACTTAGATTAATATAAAAAAAACAACTAAAGGTTGCAGGTCACAGTCATTTTAAGTTTTACACGAAAATAATGGTTTAGTACAAGGCTATATATTGAGCATTGGTTGAAGTTACTGAAACCCACTGGTCAGTTATCTTGAGTAAGCAATATAATAATATTGCCCATGTAAAGGACTATTTTACACATAGCATATGTCATGAATGGTACTATTGTTCTATTAGTTTGGGATAGTTAACACTGGGTACAGAATTAATATTCCATGAATGGTACTATTGTTCTATTAGTTTGGGATAGTTAACACTGGGTACAAAATTAATATTCCATGAATGGTACTATTGTTCTATTAGTTTGGGATATTTAACACTGGGTACAGATTTAATATACCGTATTTTCCGGCCTATAGGTCGATGCGGAGTATAAGTCGAATTGACCAATTTTGTAAATTTTCCATCCTTCGTCTATATATAAGTCGATTCGGAGTATAAGACGAGGCCAGGTCAATAACTTGGCTTTGTATTTTATACTACCGGTAGTAACTTCCGGTTGCATGAATATTGATGGTATCGTCGTATGATATTCCATATTACCAGCAATATCCATTGCATCAAGAGCTATGATCATTCCTTCCAGTTGAAAGTTTAAACCTACAGTAATTTATTTGAGAAACTTTGTCAAATACAATTACGGTACTTTATTCAGAGAACCATGCATTGGTACATACACGTGTCTAATTTATATATACATGTATAATCTATTGCATGAAAAGAGTATCAACACCGTGTACTCACCAGGGAATCTTGTAACATACATTGAATCCATAATACAAATATTTCCATCGAAAATATCCACACACGGATGTAAAATATTAAATAATTTTGTCACAGATCATTATTTGACTGAATTCAATGAAAAGAAAATAACAAAAATTACGTAACGGGTGTACGTAACGAATGATGAAATAGTACTTGTTCGTATATTAAATAATGGAAGTTAAAGTGTATTCTTATAAAAACTACATGTACGTCTCAGGATCTTTGTCTCTGAATTCAGTCATTGTAAATTTCAGCACTTTTTCCCACCCAAGCTGCTAGTCAAAGTCCTTTGAACTTCCCGCCCAGCTAGCCCAGCTATTGCGTCATGTTCTTTTGATGTACTCTAATAAATACAGCAGGCAGAACTGGTTGTATTTTAACCTGTACTAAAGCAATGAAAACAATGCCCATGGCTAAATTCATTACATGTATTTAGATCTAGAGAAGGGAGTGGCATCATTTATTGTTGTACTTAATCCCATTGATATTAAACACGAGTAGCGTAATTGTTTCGTATTAATGATAAAGAACAATGGGGTACCGGCAATATGGTAACTAGTATCGGTAGCTAAAGCCAATATCAAGGTCGAAACAATTGTGGCAACTGGCTTTGATTGTTGTTGGAAACCAAATACAAATTTATCAACAACCGGTATAATCAAAGAGAGACACCGAAACGTCAGCTGGTTAAGAATGAATATAGGTGAAGTGTTGACATTACAATTTGCTTTAAACTGAATTGCGAAACTAAAAATCATGGATCACTGATGATCTATTAGTACTGGTAGTCCATCTATATATCTGATTTTAGTGTAGTTTAAACCTACGGTAATTTATTTGAGAAACTTTGTCAAATACAATTAGAAACATATGATTTGGGGGATTCAGTAGAATGCATGATCTACATTATTTTATAAATAATCATAGAACGCTCGAGTTACTATGGATTACATCTCTTTGTAGAATCAATTGGATCAATAAAAAAAGCTATGCCGGTAATTGCTCACGTGTGTCCAACATTATACTGGAAAATCAAATATTAATGGACCAGTTATTTCATATCTTTTTTTTTTTTAGGAACAAACAATATGCTTTGAATTAGTACAGTACACTATAGAGTATAGACCGTAAGTGTGCTATGCGGCCCGGTGAAGTTTTTACCGGTAATTGTTTTCTTTTATTTTATGTTTGAGAAATAAGAAAAAACACGCAGAATGTAAAATAAATAATGACAAAACTTACAAATATAAATGCAGTCATATTATTTTATGACAATTTATTGACATAGTAATTTAACATGAATTTGTACTTCTATGTGACCTGTTTTCGATTATGCCGATTATAGAGCAATATCAATAGCATACCGGATATTGTAATCCATATATAAGTCGATGCAATTTCAATGACAAAATCCATATATAAGTCGATTCGGAGTATAAGACGAAGACCGAATTTTCAAGTCAAAAAGTCTCGACTTATAGGCCGGAAAATACGGTACCATGAATGGTATTAATGTTCTATTAGTTTGGGATATTTAACACTGGGTACAGATTTAATATGCCATGAATGGTATTATTGTTCTATTAGTTTGGGATAGTTAACACTGGGTACAGATTTAATATTCTATGAATGGTACTATTGTTCTATTAGTTTGGGATATTTAACACTGGACACAGATTTAATATTCTATGAATGGTACTATTTTTCTGTTAGTTTGTGATATTTAACACTGGACACAGATTTAATATGCCATGAATGGTACTTTTGTTCTATTAGTTTGGGATATTTAACACTGGGTACAGATTTAATATTCCATGAATGGTACTTACATTCTATTAGTTTGGGATATTTAACACTTGGCACAGATGTAATATACCATGAATGGTATTATTGTTCTATTAGTTTGGGATATTTAACACTGGGTACAGATTTAATATGCCATGAATGGTACTATTGTTCTATTAGTTTGGGATATTTAACACTGGACACAGATTTAATGTGTCATGAATGGTACTATTGTTCTATTAGTTTGGGATATTTAACACCTAGCATGATTTAATATGCCATGAATTTTACTATTGTTTTATTTGTTTGGGATCTGTATGATAGTAGTTCTATGTAACCTTGGATGCATTCAGCAAATCCAAATACTGTAAAGAGTAATCTATTAAGGTTAGTTTTGATCTCCAAGGTGTGTGCTTTAATATCCTGGTATTTATTCCACCTTTTTTTTTGCACATAAATATCAATGACATCAAACTATCTGGACAGTATCCTACAAAATACAAAGTAGCTGCCTACTCTTTACACAAAGCATGAAATTGTCAAGAAGGACAGATCCAATTTTCCTATGTCCCAATTGTTCCCTGGTTCTACATGCAGCTTCTGAGTCATGTTTGCCTCCCTCAGGATTGTGCTTTAATGAGAACCTCATGGTGTAATCTGCCCTCTTGAAGAGTTTATGTTAGCACAGGAATCCCTCAGGATTATGCTTTAATGAGAACCTCATGGTGTAATCTGCCCTCTTGAAGAGTTTATGTTAGCACAGGAATCCCTCAGGATTATGCTTTAATGAGAACCTCATGGTGTAATCTGCCCTCTTGAAGAGTTTATGTTAGCACAGGAATCCCTCAGGATTGTGCTTTGATGAGAACCTCGTGGTGTCATCTGTCCTTTTGAAGAGTTTGTTAGCACAGAAATCCATCAATGCATCATCTTATTGGACTCCCAGTGTTATGCAGAATCAGGTTCAGTCTCATCTTTTTGCTTCCCTCGAATGGGAAATTTCACAAACCAACAACCTCCAAAATCTGACTTTAGAGATACTTAGAAAAAGTCTGCCCTTTCTACACCTGCTGAAACAACTGCACTTGCAAATGTTGAACCTGCATACCTAGCAAATGACAACCGAGCCTTGATAAATAAACATTTCCATGAACTTGTTGGTGAGAAAATCGCTTGGGAAAGAAGACCTACATAGAAGGGAGGATGTAGGCTGAGTAAATACTTCTCCAACCTTCTAGTCAACATTGATTTGTCATAACCAAAGGCTTTTGTTACTTGTGGGAAATGGAACTTGATTTGGATTTTGACATGGTTTAACCCTTTTATTGCCACTGTGTATAGATTTGTTGACTTTTTTAGAAGACCTTTTTCTAGGCATCTTTCCCTAGGCCGAATGTGTAAAATTCATAATTTATTATCTCAAGCAATGTAGTCTGGTTCAATGGTACAGTTTCTCTAATAGCCATAGGTTTCATTGTTAAGAGAATGCTCCTTATTTCAAATAAAAACAATTTTTTAATTTGTAACTGGGTTTTTTAAGGGTGCAATTAACCATATGCATCTTGAGAACTCCATTAAGGTGTTGAAGTGAAACATAAAACATGAGAGTGTACATTTCTGTAAAACCTAATAAAAAATGGGATTTGGCACCAATCCTTCTATCCAAAAGGAGACTACTCACCTTCCAGAGAGATGTTGTAAGGGCATGGGACAACAGGTTTCTCGCAAAAGCAATAATTTGTCACGAAACTTCTCAAAACCAATTCACAATTTTTTTTTACCTCATGCATACTGTTTGTTACTGTAATTAATGTACTTTTTTCATACTCTTGCAGACCTGCCAACTCTTATGATTTTGCTGTAAGTCTTACGAAAAAACTAAAAAATTACCGACTTATGGAACGATAGCAAAAAATACAGATATATAAACTTTTTTTCTGTTCCGGATATTTTTTATTTTTTGTACTGGTTTGTTCTGGATCCGGATTTTTGTATTAGACTTCGTGTTCAGATTCAGAGTTTTATCTTAGACTGTGTGGATTTTGGTTGGGAACTAGACTAAATATACAGTGGTACCTCAGATGCTTTAAACCAGCCTATTGTGTTCGCAAGAAGTATTCATCTGATCTAGACTTCATCTTTCTTTTTGTCATCTGGTCATCTGAAAATGTTTTCTAATCGAAAATGCGCCAAAGGTGGAGAGGACAACCAGCCTCGTAAAAAGCTGAAACGGTGGTTGAAAAAGTATAAAACAGATTACTCGGATACCTGGTCATGCTTAGAAAAAGGTGAAAAAGGTGTCCATTACATTTATTGCACGTTATGTCGTGTTGACTTGAATATTTCCCACGGTGGGCGAGATGACTGTCGCCACCACGTGAATTCCAAAAACATGAATACGTTGCAATGAATTCAAGTTGTAAGTTGCTGCTTCTATGGGATTTGGATCTGCAGTGTCAGAAACTGAATTGGTGGTCATTAAGGCTGAAGTATATTGTACAAACTCGTTGGTTGAGCATAATGCTGCAATTGCTGCATCTGACATGCTTCTAAACTATTCAAGTGCATGTCAGAAAGGGGGCTGATGTGCTGCCTATTAGTTTTGATAACTTATTAGTGGACATAGCATATTATTTGGATAAAAGTGTGAATATACAAATGGAACTAAAAGATCATCAGACTCTTTGTGGTAAAGAACAGAGAAAAATCCTGATCATCTATGTCATCTATGTCAGATAATATATATGTCAGCACTACTGGTCATGAAAGTGAAGGGGGGAGAATGCTTCAAAATGGAGTTTGACCAGAAGTTTCTTAGAAAGTGCAAAAGTACCCTGTACCAGTCACATCAGTAGCTATTTGTTGTAAGTTACAACATGGATATAAACTGTAATGGTTATTACAATTTTACTTGTTGCCAGAACATAAGTTTTCACACTTTACTGAAAATTGGTCTAACTTACTGAATGGTTTCAACAGACTTACTGAAAATGTCTCTTTAGGGTTGGCAGGTCTGCTCTTGAATTTTTCATACACAATCCAGTTATCAAATAATAATTATTTAAATATCTCTTATTTTTTTTGTACATATCACTTTATACTTTTAGAAAAATCCATTATTGGACATTACATTTCTAAGAATATTTATGTTTGCAAAAAGGATTGAAAGTACCCTATTGCCATTTTGTTTTTATAAAAATTAATAATTAATTCTTGAGAAAATACAATGAGTGATACATAAGCTCTCTTATTGTCATTAGAATATCTATTGGTGTTTATTAACAAGTAGACAAAGGTCTTCACAAAACATAGCTTCAAATATTATCATTAAGTAGTTATGGCCTTGTTAGGCGGATTATGCCGAAACTACTTTAATTAGATAAGGAAATCCTTCAAATTGTTTTTCACAATGTGGGCATATCTACTTTGTAATCGCAAATATAATCTTTTTTCATTAGTCATTAGCCGAAAATCAATTGGTCCTAAAAGTTGTCTCTTGGTTTCTTTTCAAAGTGGTTGAAACTGCAAAGAAGATCCAACAGTTGGAGCCCATTGAGATGGAAAGAAACTTCACGAAGATTATACATCTGTAAGTTATCTGACTTGATGATGTGTATTACATTTTATTTAGACACCAGGTTCTGTAAACACTTATATTACATGTTTTATTTATCCCAGATAAAACAACTGCTTATGTTATGTTCACATGGAAAACTGGTACTACATGGCTTATTACCTCCAGATCCAATCGCTGGAAAGACAAAATAAGTTGAGGAAAGATAACATTGATGTGATCAGAATACATTCAAAGTCGACCTTCATTGTAAGTCTTGTGGGTAATGCTGCCCCCACCTTACCCCAAAGTTTGTCACTTGCAACCATCATCCACAGTAACAACAGCAGCAGGTGAGGAGGATAATGTTCAGATTGCCTCTCTTTGAACAGATATTCCTGGTCCTAGAAATGATGACTCAGTTAGACCATATATTACCTTTATTTATTATGCTCGTTTCTGCACCTTTTTAAGACTTATTGGGGGAATGTTCCACCAAAATTTAGACTGTCCAGTAGTCATAACTACCTCAACATGTTCGAGCATGGTCTTTGGGCTTGTAAGTCCAGATGCATGAGTTTTGTTCTGGATCCATTGGATCCAGTTTATAATTCAGTCTAGCTGTCACCAGCCTTCCAGCCATCCTAACATGATGACCTTTTCAATAAAAGGATCTGCCCAACTGGAGTTTATGAGGTTCATACTGACAGATTTACCTGTTTAGCCATATCATGTTGACATATCCTTATTATGACAGAAATTTCAGAGATATGTTAAAATCGAGCCAGGCCTATGGAGTGGCTGGTACCAGTTATAGCTTGACCGTCCTCTTTGATGCCACACATCAGGTAAACCAGCCAGCAGTTCCAGCAGTAACAGACTTCCATATGATCACTGCTCTTCCACATGAGAGAGTTAGTGACATTGTCAAAGTGGATGGGATTGAGTCATTCATGATACCTTGTATAATTTTTCCAAGTTGAAACAGATCAGGACTCAACACAGAGTGAGTATGATGAAGCTCCTTTAAATTAGCCGTACTTGGATCTGACCTTAGAACAGACTGAATTTAGCTTAAAGGCCACAGTTGAGGAGATTTGTAGGTTGTTGACAACTCAAGATTACCCTCCACCTCCATGATATCAGACACATTCTGCAGACATGATATCAGGTATAAAAATGATCTTTTGGATCTTTGAACCAATTTTCGTCTCAGTCAATCACAATCCTTCACTCTGTTTCCAAATCGGAATCTGTCCTAGCTTTTAACACGGCTCACTTTTTTAAGAAAAAAATCAATAATTCAGCACACATTTTGCTCAAGTTATTATCACTCAAAGCATGTTTTCTGATAGCTTTATCTTCAGCATGCAGGGTGGGTGAACTATAAAGGGTGAATGCCCTTTCCATTGACCTGAATTATCTTTAGTTCAGATCAGATGCTTCAGTATTTCTCTTGACACAGTTAGGCTTTGTAGCCAAAAATAGGTTATGATATTTTTGGCAATCAATGTTGTTCACTCACTTTCTTCCAAAAATGGTCAAGAGACCATGCAAGATCCTGTTCATGTAATAAAGCACTACTTGAAATACAGTCAAGTAGTGGCATGCGCCTTTTTCATACCGTGAAAGCCAGGAAGCAGGATATTACCCCACAAACCTTTGCTTTATGACTGGAATGGAAAATATTTGCTCCTCATCCACAGATGTCTTACAAAATCAGAATCACCTCATAAAAATGACTGTTTATGATATTAGAGCGATCACAGCGAGCAGTGTGTGCAAATGTTTCTATCAGACATATAATAGAAGCTGTTGGCTGGAATACCGAGTCAACCGTCTCTTGGTTTTATGTGAAAGATTTAGCTTTGCAGTGCAAACCATGAATACAATTTGTCCATTGGCAGCAGCCCAGATGACAATTAGACTGACTTAAAACAATAAGCACAGCCTACCAGCTTTAGTGGATTTGCTAATGAAATTATGTGGGTAAGAAGTTTTCATCTTCTAAAATCTTATGTTATAATCACAGATCCAGTGACCCTAGGCTGTGTTGCCAATGTAATTAGGAGAACAGGTTTACATTTACATAGAGAATCCAGCCATCATTCCCAAGAAGGATAATCAAGGTAGAAGTTGGATGCTCAACATTACCTCCTTTATCTGAATGTTAATGTGTTTGTGGAATGTATTTGAAGGGAAAGCACATTTTAAGTAAATTGTGTTTCACCTTGAATAATTCCCTGATAAAATTACTTAAAAACTCTCCCAACCACCATGCCATGCAAGCATCCATGTTAGTATATCACTCATCTTAAAAAACTTGCAATGCATTTTGGTGGCAAGCAGATGTAATGGGCATTGCCATTTGTCTAGTTTTTAATTTCCCTAACTTAATTGGGTAAGTAAAATACAGTTACTTAAAATGTGCTTTCCACACTTGATGACAGATCCAGTTACAATCAGGCTTGAAATATGTGCTTATATTTAACATATCTTGAATAAGTAAGATCCACATTTACTGATTTGGTGATCTTGCAGGTAAGTGGTTGAGTTTCCTGCTTAAATTTTGAGGACATAAAATTGATTTGACTAAAATACAACTAAGAATATTTGCTCACATCATTGAGTAGCACCAACCCAGCTGACTGCCAAAGTTTTCTTCCTGGCTACCATCCAGATGTCCATCAGGGCTTCCTTACAGCTTTCTGCCTTCAGGCCAGCAGAATTGATTGTCTGACCTGCAATGCAGACTACAGGCCTGATATTGGCTTTTCTGCTAGTGAAGTACCATCCAATTATTAGGGATGATGCAGTGACTAAGGCCAGCCTGTTTGGCATGTTGTATGTAGATATGCAAGCTCTCTCAGATGTGGACACACACAATGTTATCCCCATAACCTTTTTGAAGGCAGGGGAAAACGTTAATCTGATGATTCGGTTTGATCACAGCATGGAAACTACGGAAATTAGTTTCAGGTATTTGCTGCAAGAAATAACTACTGTAGATTGTTACCTCTGTCAGATTGCTACAAAGATAGGGAAACTGTTGAGGAAGGGGAAGAAAGTCAAGCATTTTATTTTCATCCACAGTCTGCTAAAAGTTTTCTGACCATTGTTTGGACAAAATCTATGAGCCAGGGAATTCATCTTTTTAGAGCGCATCAAAATTCAAAATAGAAATATTACCATCAGTACATTTTTTGACCAATAGTGACTGAGTTCACAATGAGCTTTGAAGTTGGATCTGATCTCCTTTCAAGACTTCATCTATCTGGGTATTGAATTTCTGACCAGTGTCAATCTTATTTATCTCTTTGAAATAAATGTTGCATAAATTATTGAGCTCTCTAGGTGGTAAGACACACACTGGTAGATTTGCTCCATTTCCAGTTGTGTTCATCAGAATTGCTTGATCTTGACTGAAGCAGCAGAGAGGGTGAACAGACCACGATTTCAAGCAAAAATAAGGCTTCCAGATAACGTTTCCGAACAAAAAATGGCCTACACACTACGTTTTCAGACAAAAAATAAGACTTCCAACAAAATCTCATTTAACCAAAAAAAAAGTCTCCATTTTTGCAAAAACGGATATTTTACGATTTTGCTCGCAACGATGTGGTCATCCACCCTCTCTGCTGCTATGGGTTAACAAAAATAATAAATGATTTGATCAAGTCTTTATGATTTCACAAACAGACTAATCGCTAACACCTCTTCTTGTAAATCAATCAGATTATTTGACTGGTCGGTGAGTTTGAAATTAATTCTCGTTAATGAATTATTATGGCATCGCATGTAGACAGGATTAATTGGGTTTTCAATAATTAGGAATCCTGGAGGAGCTGTTGGTGCAAATGAATAAAGAATATATCCTTGCTGAGCTTGATTTGATCGTTCGAGATTAATTTGATAGCTTCCTTCGATAACATCACACACTAAATTAAGCGCAATCACCGTTGAAATATTCACGTTGAACGGAGCGATATGCCTACCACCACCATCTGGATCATTATTATGTTTGAGGATAGTTGTTTGTTGTTCTGTTAATTTCCTTTCACATGCGTCATAGATTTTTTGGAAACCTTCATCGATGGCATCATTGAGAGATTTTTGTAGTTCTGGTACGTTATATCCCGGTAGTTTGAATGTGGGGATATCTTCAACGCGGATTTTATACTTCGCTGCAAATGTTGTTCTCGTTTGGGGGTTATTGTGATCGAGTATAAATCGAATAATTTGTGAATTAAATGTTTCCATGTCATTGATGATTTTGTTACATGTTTCTACAACACTGATAAATTCATCTCGGGTGAGAGAACCGGATTTAAGAGATATTAACAACAGTGAAAAATCATTATTCATCTCTGTGAAATTTTCATTGATTTCATATTCTTTAACAAAATGATACACACTCGATTGTCCACTCCCCACAGAATGTTGGTGCACTGACCCAAAAAATTCTACACTGAACTCTTTATAACTCTTTACTGGATTATCAGGTTTTATCCTGTCTGTGACATAATCAGATTTTTTAGGTTTGGGTGATACAACAACGATTCTCTCCAGAGTTTTTCCCCCGGGTGGTAATTCAGGCCATCCTAGTACGGTTCTTATTGAGCTTTGATAGATATCTACGACATATTCTTCTGAGTTTATTTCAATGGCGGATGATAGCGTCGGTTCATGAACTGTTATAGCGATTTTTGACTCTACTCCAGTAATCGATTTTATTCTACGCGCGAATTCATTATTGATTTGTTCGATTTGGTATGACCCTGTTGGTATCGAAACAACATTCCAGTCTGGGGTACCGTCGTCTTTATTCTTATTTGCAAACACTAAAGAGTTATTCGGTTGTTGACCACCAAATGCTACCGATCTGATATTAGGCCAACTGTGATACATTCGTAGTTTTGCTAGCGCGATTTCGCTCACAGGAACCGGAGAGGGGAAATTCACACTAAACTCGGGTTTCGTAGATGTTATTGATATCATACTCGTTTGTACTGGGTTCGTGTTCTCCACTATTTGTTGAAGTAATTCCTGCTGTGTCGTCATTATACTCATGATTTATTTCTAATTTTGGTATCGAGGAATCATAAATACTGACCATCACTGAGAACTCACAATCTGGTAATGTTGATATTATTGAGATCATTTTGTTTTTTGGGTTCGTGTTTTCTGATTCCATCGGTGTTGTCATTGTTATTATACTCATGTTGTCGCTCTAATTTCGATATCGCGGAATCAAAAATACTGACCATCGCTGAGAATTCACTATCTGATATAATCGTATTGTCGAGTGACGACGATATCATCAATGATAATTGCGAGTATGCGGTTGATGCAATATGAAATTGAAGTAAGTAATTCTGCAGTTTACTCTGGCTGCATGATGATATCTTTTTTGCTATCCCGGTTGATATACCCCCGATTGTAGCCACCGCAGAAATGCAAATTGGAACTACGACCGGGGCAATCATTGTAACCGATGCAAGTATTATTCCGGCACCAGTGAGAACGCTTGACACCGAGTATATAATAACATCAATTGCGGTGATTCTTCGTCGGTATTTTTTTATTTTTATTTGATACTCCTCAGTGAGGGTTTTGAGTCTATTTTGAAATTCTCTGACCTGATCATAGCGACATTGCGTCGATGACAAAGTCATTGTTGTTTATTTTAAAAACACTAGCGTTTTCAATTGTGAAATCCGAACGATTTAGTTATTTACTTAAATCCGCTACGAATTCCAGATACCATGTTACTGATGCCTTAGCCAAACTTTTATCATCGGCTTTTATCGTTAACCGTTCAGTTTTATCCTTGTCGATGATCGTTGAAATCGTATTGTTGACCCCGGATGAACTCGACGATGATATATTAAATTGAATTGGTGCTACCAGCGTTAATCGATAAATACCCTTGATAGTAGCTGTGATATCTAATTTGTTGTTTGCAGGTGTCCACTCAAATGATCCGTGTTGGATTGTATATACTACGTTATTGGTTTTCTCATGAGGAATTTTTGTTTTTTCAATGATTGTTATCATCCTCGAAAAATCACCTTTGACGGCTTCGATGAAAGTTTTCGTCTCATCGATGGATTTTTTAATATCAGGGAGTTTTATTTCAATTTTATCCAACTGGGTTCCAATAAATTTATCAATGATATTTCTACGAAATGATATAAACTGTTTTACGTTATCTTCAATTTTAGATTCAAGTATTTTTAGTACAGCCAGAGAATTGTTTAACTCATCGTTGAGAGTTTTTAATCGATCTGTAATCGTCGAAACGAGTACACCCGGTTTGAGTTTACCCTGATCGGAAAATAACGCGATAGTATCCTCGATTGCGTTTTGTTGTTTAACTAAAATATCATCCAGAGAAATATTACTGGTTTTCAATTTACCCTGATCGGAAAATAACGCAACGGTGTTTTCGATTGCGTTTCGTTGTTTAACTAAAATATCATCCAACGACACATCACTGGATTTCAATTTACCCTGTTTGTCTTGAAATACAACTATTTCATTAGGATCAACATTTGTTAAGTTCAACGTCTCAGCGATTTCATCTTTAATTTTTTTTGTTATATCCTTGATAGAATCAGGGGTTGCAGTGCCATCGGGTTTGGGTTTCAAAGATCTCCCCCAAATATCAATCATGTTATTGTAAAACTCTTTCTCTCTCTAAAATCGTTTCGATTTCCAGCGATTGCTGGTGTAGTCATTTACGACAATATGTGGTGGTTTTCCGCTTGGGTTACCCAAGGATTTAGAAATAGCGTCAAGGACATTTAATACTTCGCTGCCACATATTGGTGGGTCAATCATCGTTTGTGTTGGTAGCGTAGAATACCAAGTCTTCATTGGAAGGGTTTTTATATACCGCATAAACTCGCTTGGTGGGGCTAATCCATATGAATCAAAATAGACAATTCCACGTGGATCAATAGCGTATGCAACCCAGTGAGTTCCAGGTCCGGTGCTGTTATCGAGATTAATAATTCCTGTTTCAGTTTTATTTGGTTGATGTGGTAATTGATCTTTCATAAAGACACCTCTGAAGTTTTTAATCGCGAGTTTTTTAGCCGCATCCATTAAATCAAAATTGGACATGGGAACCATAGGTTCGGAAATCGAAGATTTCTGAATTAATAAATCGTTCCTGGTAGTCTTAGACCCTTTCCGCTGTACCACGAATACGGGGTTCCTGGTAGTCTTAGACCCTTTCCGCTGTACCACGAATACGGGGTTCCTGGTAGTCTTAGACCCAATCCGTGAACGGATCGTCCCTTTTTTTTATATCCTTTCCCAGTTGCTTTCTTTAGTGCCATTCCTGCTGCAGTACCAACAGCCCCTAACGCCGCTGCTTTAGCCACCGCTGGGGCTGCTGCTGCAATTAGCGCTGGTATTGCAGCTAACAACGGAAATATACCGCCTATTTTAATCATATTTTTGATAGCAGCCGCAGAAAGAGTAATCTGAACACCTTTTTTGGCTGCAAGTGCATCATTGAAATGTTTCACCTGACGAGTTGTCAGCGATAATTTATTTGCACCACCAGTCATTTGGTTGGGTTTCAACGTGATTGTAGTTCCACATCGCTTAACCGATTCTGATTGCAATTTTTTTAATTGACCGGGAGTTAACGTAACACTAATAACACTATATGACATTATACATAATAGATTGATTCTAAATCGTTTACAATTTCAATTACATGTTTTCCACTGGGGCATCTACCACTCTCATTCTTCCACCAACACCTTCAAGTAGCATTGATTTGTCGCTGAGAATGACAGCAACCGCTCTATAATCAGCAATAGCACCACGAGTCACATTAGCTCTAAAATGTATATCAACAACTGACTGTCTTGTCAAATCGAGATGTTCCAGTGAGAAGTAATAGATCGGATACAGATTTTTAAAATCATATTGTGATATTTGCAAACCAGTATCAACATTTTGATCACGTGCCATAAATGACAACAGACGATGATACACGCGTGCAATATGATTTTCTGTGTAATTAAGTTGTATATCCTCGGATGGTTCCTGCTGGCCATTTATTCTCAGTGAGACGTCTTTCACACCTAATTGATCAAATATCATATGACTGAAACGTTGATCACCAACTCGTGCGTTATCTTGTAACGCAATAAATATATGACGTGGCGCAGAAACGCCTTGTTTTGATGCTAGATTCCACGTGAATAACCCGTTCAGATTTGATTGCTTCACATCTGTACTCACGGTTAGCCAACTCAACAACGACTTTCCTCCTTGGTCCATAAATGATAGTAATCGTTCTTCTGCAGTGATTGCTGGAGTCAACACTGGCATCCACAATGATATTTTTGTTAAAATAACTTTACCGGCATCATCATTTACATGATCTGCAGCTGTGTTTGCTGGAATCCTCCAAATTGCGTCATTATCATCACCCTTTCGTACAAGCGATACTGTATGCTTCGCCCCATAAATAACTTTTCGGACGTTTCTACAGAATCCAAATATATGATGCAGTGGAATCGCGCATGAAAATGATTTATCCCCTGCTCCCAACATTGAGTTTCGTGTTGCAGCTCCTAGATTGAAATTAACGTCGTTGTTTATAACTACAGCCTCGACATCAGCATCATCATTAGCAGCACTGGCTTTTTTTGGTCGTCTTACAACAAATGGATTTCCACCAGCGGTATTCTTACCATCTTTTGCAAACATCATAGAAGGTCCTGCTGATCTTGTATAATCATCAGAATATCTCGCTAACCCGATTATTGTTGTAGCCACATCAACATCACGATCTATGGACTCAATTTCTTTTCCATCAATGAGGTATCTTGCACTCTCAAATAACGCCATAATACCATTATTGACAAAACCGACTTGAGTACCAATTGGATATGATGCTCCAGCAGCTGTTACAAGTTTTCCTTCTACTTCAATAAACGCTTCACAGGGCAAAAAGTATTTACTGGTATCATGGACTTGAAGTTCAATTCGCGATCGACTATTTGCGTCTATTGCATGATAAGCGTAATATTGATAATCGCGTACAGAATCATCCTTGCCAACTGGGGCGTCTATATCAAACGCCGGATCATGTGATTTTTTGAACATTTTATTCTATTTATCAGAGTCTAAATCGTAAACGATTTTCATCGACGTAGTTTTTTAAAGCCGCTTCCTGCTATCATATTTGAAATATTGCTTTGGTCCCCTTGATTTATCATCGACGCTAATTTTTCGTCTACTGCGTTATTTATAATTCTACTAACACTTGCAGGCATTTCCGCTGTAGACGGTAACGGTTTTGAAAATCCTTTGGATTTCATCCGTGATTTCACTAATGATGTTAATTTATTCTTCGCAGTTGAAAACGCTTTTCCAGCAAAATCTCCAACAGCACTAATACCCTTATCACGAATAACTTCAATTGCTTTCATTCCTAGTTGTTTAGCTAACGGCATCACTTTTGGAGCCATTCTCGCAAATAACCCTGCAATGGTATTGCCTAAACCATCTCCGTAGTATGCTCTATAAACTGGAAACCGTGAATTAACTACGTAGACGGGGGCTGGTTTATCATGATTGTAGTGTATGATCATTATTTGAAATCAGAAACCATTTTTCAATTGTGAAATCCTTCGGATTTCCACGCTAGCGTTTTTATTCAGTCTCGGTGATTAATCACTGTGATAACCATGGACGGTTTCACCGTCTACTAACTCGCCAATGAAATCTCGATATGTTTTGATATCCATGATACCACCCTGAAATAATCGTCTACAGATATCAGCTGCTTCATTAATTATTTCCGGTGAGTTATTTCCAGCTCGGAAACCTCCTACAAGAACTTCTAATCGTGATATATCATTGATAACACTACCAGGGCATGAAACGCTAGCGTTTTCACTCTTTGAGTTTCCACTGGAATCTTGCAATCCACTTCCGCTATAACCAGTTGCTTCATCCTGTTTTTCTAAATCGGCTTCTTGTAATAAATAATCAAGAAGATCATCATCAGGTGGTAGTTGTTGTTTTTTAGGTGAAAAAGATATTTTCTTTGCAGGTTGCTGTCGCTTTTGCGGTTTTTGTTTTTCATATTGTTTATACACTATATCCACCGCATTGATATATTCAATGTATGATGCACTATCTGTCTTAATTTGACTTTTTTTAGTTTTGATTTTGTAGAATATATCAGCCCAATGAGTGAAATTCTTAACATATTTATGATGTTCTGGTTTCAACATTTTTTTTCTGTTTTCATAAGTCATAACAACAAGCGCAGGAATTTCTGGTGGATCAGTCTTATCAATTGCTGCTAACCCTTCCTCGTTAAATCTCACGCGTAAATCATCTACTGTTCTTTTTGATTCCATTTTTTGTACAGTCTGTTTTGTTTGTTCAGTTTTCGCTGCTATTTTTTCAAGTTCACCGATAACAGATTTCCCCGTCTCGGGATCATTCCCCCGTATAGCACGCTCTACCCCGTACGTTGCTGTGGTTACTGGTTTAAACAATTCTTCGGATCCCGCAGCAAAATCAGTTTGTAAACTCTGTCGTTGTTGTAGTTTATTCCGTACAGAGTCACGAATTGGTACAAATCTCCTGATTGCATCCAGTCGTTCACGAGCCAATCGGGTTGTTAATGCTTCATTGACCATTATTTGAAATCAGAAACAATTTTTCAATTGCAAAACAATTTTTCAATCCCGACCTAACATCATCGGATGGTCATGGAAGTGTTATTTCACTGTGAGACAGCTTCGTTCAATGATGAGGAAAGTAGCAAAATTGTATATAAAAATAATAATACTGCTAGTTTCCTCACTTTTCCATTTGATCAATCCGAACCAGCCATCAATTTTTTATTCACTGATTTCAACAGTTTTGATCAAAAAATGCTAAAAAAAAATGATTAATGGTCGGGCAATCAAATAATGATAAATAGTCGGTCAATCAAATAATGATAAATGGTTGGTCAATCAAAATTGTTCATTTGATTGAATTAACGCCCGTAGGTTTCTAACTTTAGAATTAACCTCCTTTTTCAATTCGTATTCGTACCCCAATTCTTTTCGTATTCGTTCTACGATGGTATATAACGGAGCGAACACACCTATGTCACTGGAAAATGCGAGAGAGTCCTTAATAGAATTCTGAATTCTTTTGATGAGCGCATACTTCTTTGGTAGCATATACTTGTTAGTGCTAACTCCGTATTCTATATCCTGAAAATCAGACATGATTTGATCAGGATTTAACCCATCTGATAGTTCAATATCCCAACCTTTCAATTTTGAAATCTCGGATAAAATGCTATTCATGTTTTCAGAATTCATTATTCTATAACAATGATATATTTCTAAATGAAAAATATGACGTATTAGACATAACTAAATTGAATTTTCTGTCCGCTCTTTTTTGAAATAGCCGATCGATAAATCCCCTCTGCAACTTTTCGTACTGAGGATGAACAAATATCGAAGTGCCTACTGGCTTCATATATTGATTGAAATATTTTTTCTTCGTTAGTTATCGTATTCAAAGATTTCACAGATCTCGCTTTTTTTGAACAAGTGCCAGTCTTCCCTCTTTTCAAATTCTCACTTTGTGTGATAGCCTGCAGATTTGATAAAGAATTGTTTTTCGGATTAGAATCCTTGTGATCAATGACAGAATCATCCTCGATCAATCCATGGAAACACTCGTACACGAAACGATGGCAGTAATATGTCTTCTTTCCAGCGCCAAACTTCAAATACCCTTGATTATTCACAACACCAACTGGGTTCTTTAGTCTACGGTTTCTTACAACACCATCAATGGATGCTTCATAATTTGTGATCACAGGGTGTTGTCTGAATTCTTGGTTCATTCGTATACATAATACTATTGTTTGTCTAATTCATTGTTTGGTTTAATGATAAATCTTTCGATGTAATCTTGAGGAGTTCTTATGATTTTATCCTTGATACTGACTTTGTCAGCGTCAAGAATACTGACTTTGTCAGCGTCAAGAATACTGACTTTGTCAGCGTCAGGGTCATAATTTCTGATTGATTGTCTATTTTTTATTCTTTTATCATAATATCGCTTCAACTCCCTGTATCGCTTTCCACCACAATTCAAACACAACTGCGATTTCCCCCTGACCCCAACCCCACATAGAATACAAGGTAACGGACCAAGGCTTCCACGTCGAAAGCTTTGCATATGATACCCACAAAACTCACTTCTGCATGATTTGTTACACGGGATTACTGATCCAATCATAAGCCACTTGCAGTGATTCATTATATAAAAATCTTTCATTTAAATGCTTGTTTTAATTATAGCATGAAGGAATTAAGGAAAACGCCTTCGAAAAATGCTGAATTCAATGCTGATAAAGAGTTTAAGAGATTATTGAAAATCAATCCTAAATTTAATCTCGATAGACCCAAAAAACGTATCAAACGTCCAAGAGACGGAAACATGAAAGAGTTTAAGAGATTATTGAAAATCAATCCTAAATTCAATCTCGATAAACCAAAAAGACGTAACAAAATCAATCTCGATAAACCCAAAAAACGTATCAAACGTCCAAGAGACGGAAACATGAAAGAGTTTAAGAGATTATTGAAAATCAATCCTAAATTCAATCTCGATAAACCAAAAAGACGTAACAAAATCAATCTCGATAAACCCAAAAAACGTAACAAAAAATTATCCTGGAAAGATGCTCAATTCAATCTCGATATAGTTTCTAATACACCCAAGAATACAATTCTTGATAAAGCCATGATTAGTAAAATCAGAGATTGTTTCAATGAATTCAAGCGTGATGGAGCATCCTATTGTTGGTCAACATTTCGAATTGATGGTGTTGTTGACGCTACCATGAATGATGAAAAAGCAGCAGTGATAATTTCACGTGTTGGGGAAAAACGGTATTTTTTCCGAATCAAATTCATTATCGAAGTCGATGGCAAATGGATTATTAAGGATAAATTTGAACCAATCCTCAAGAATAAAAAAGCTGTCATTGTGAGTAGAGATTCCAAACCAGGGATTCTAACCGGCATTGACAAACCATACTACGAAAGATCTTATCCCGTAACAGCAATGGTTTACGGGATATATCCGTTAAATGATAAACCCGATATCGCAAAACTAGCTCCTATGAAATATTCGTCAGGGCTTAATTGTGTAGCAGAACGAATAATAGAACATTTCACAAATGCATCCCGAGGAAATAAACTAACTGATCTGCGACGTAGAAAAATAACCGAGTGGGAACTGACAGTGAAACAGCATGGTGCAAAGATTTCTGATATAGCTAAATTAGAAGCATCATTAAAATTCCCAATATCAGTAACAACAATAACCGGAGAAGTATTATACGAACCGAAATATCAATCGCGAGGAGCCCCAATACAGATTATTGATCATAACAAACACGCGTGGACACCTGCGGTAACAATATTTCCACGAGAACGAACCGTGAAATATATTCCTAAGGAGTTCGTCGGGGATGTTTTCTATGAAGAGAGATTATTTGATGCTATTCATGCGTTGTGTAAGGATGATCCTGTGTCAGTGTGGCTACTTAGAAGTGATGAAGAATTCGATCAATTTGTAAAACCAAATGGTGAATTATATCGCATTGAAGAATTAGATAACAGAATGAGAAAAATCGCTAGTGATTTTTCACCGCAGAATTCCCATGAAAAACTACTCACGGATAGTTTTACTATTCCATCAGTGGTAGCTCACTTCGCAAGAGAAAAAAACTCATGGCGTCCAACACGAAGTGATTTTCTCGAAGATGTTAAATTGAGTTGCGTCGAATTTGGTCATGGAGGACTGTGGAATACGAAATACCATCGTGATGGTATGATTTCAATTGATATAGCCGCGTGTTATCCCGGAAGTTTTCTCGGGTATGGGGAATGCGCTGAGTACTTCAAACGATTTGGACACCCCACGCATGAAATGACTCGTGTTGCGATTAATGGACCATTGCCTGATTTTGATTTAACCGGATTCGCTCGTGTGATATCATTTGAACTCGCTACAGGGTTACATCCGTGTAGTTATGTTTGGCTCGGTAGACACCTATCTGAAAAACACTGGATGCCAATAGTGCTATTGAGATATATGATTGATTGTGGTATGCTAATATCGTTGATTGTTTCCGAGGCTATTATATGCTATCGAGCTCAGAAAGAAGTTTGGCTACCACAACCCAATCTAGATAGAATAATCAACGAACTACGAAAACAGTTTCCAGATTTCAGTGAAGAAGAAATCATAAATTGGTCTAAGAAGTTATTTGAAATTAAAAAAGAACAAGCAAAAGATCTCGGAAGAAGAATAATCGGTAAATTTACCCAGGGTGGACGATACGATAACGCAAAATACTCTTCGCGGTTGATCATAGATGTCGCTGAATACGATTTTATTGTAGCGGATTTAATGAAACAGGGAAAACTTGTATCCCGTAAGGATGCTTTTCTATCCAATGGTGAGAAATTAGGTACGGTTGTTACCTACTGTGATGGATATAATTCCCAGTACACACATTTGAGAAGTTCAATGTTAGCCTATGCTTCTATTAATCTATTTTCGATGATAAATAGATTTCCTAATACCGCGGTTAGAGTGGCCACTGATTCGATGTATATACATAATAAGTACAAATCAGCTGTAGCTAAATTCACAGATCCCGAAGAAAATTGGGGGTGTTGGCGATTTAAAAAGGAGATGCTACATGAGTATTGTGAATCCGCAGACGTTGCCATGGATGATAAATATATTTGTTGTAACCGTATTGAAATTGGAAACACTAGTGTTTCTACAGAATTTTCTAATGCACCACCGGTATCTGATCCAATCTGTAGATACAAGACAGTTTATTTAAACGGCTGTGGTGGGTCAGGAAAGACAACTCGTGCAATTGAATTATTTCGTGGGAAAAATCCTACGGATTTCACAAACATGATTGTGCTAACACCGACTCACAGACTCGCCAGAGAAATGAGACAACGAGGGGTAAATGCCTGTACTTATCACAGTTTCTTTCGATGGAAGGGTGACAAATGGACTCCTGATCGAATGGGTGATAAATTCATTCCTGAATTCTTAATTTGGGATGAAATATGCACAGTGTCATTAGATGTATTACAAACATTTCTTGAGTGGTTGTTAACCAAAAACACAAAAGTCGTCATGTGCGGTGATCAAGGCCAACCACCACCATTTGTCGGTGCATCTCCACATGAATGGCTAAAGGGTTTTGTAGACTACTATGAAGAAATCACCACTGATTATAGATCACTTGATGAACGATTACGCGAGTTCAAAGCGCTAATTAGATTACAACCGGATAGAATCCAATGCGAAATAGCGCGTGAAGTGATTTCAGAAACCCCAATGAATGATTTCTGGGAAGCGTGGAGACCAAACGATTTGATCATTGCAAGTAGAAAAATAGTCAGGGATACACTTCAGATGAAGTTATTTGAATTGCATAAAGAAAAATTTGCAACGCTTCCAGTACCCCTTTGTTATAGGCCATCGGATACACGAAAACAAAACATTGAAGTTGATATTCCAGGACAGAATGAAAAGCAGAATTTAGTATTAAATGATATTGTGCTGGTTGATATCAATGTTGTTGAAGATGCATTGCGTGCTAATAAATCCCCGTGGACGCTAGGTTATGCAGCGACGATACACTCTTCACAGGGATTGACTATATCGGATACAACTCTTTGGATGGTAGATAATCGCATAGAATGGTCGAATTTAGTCTATCTCGCAGTGTCTAGAGTACGAAAAATAAATCAACTTCGAAGAATTGTTGTTGACGAAGTCAATGATGATGAAATCATTGGTGATGATAATGACACCACAATAGATGATATTATTGATAAAAAACTCTCCGGTTACAAACAACAGGACAAAAAAAAACAACGAGAATTTGATATTGATGCTGAATTAATAATCACTTTGAAGAAACAACAGAATAATCACTGCGCGAGTTGCAATTGTATAATGCGTTGGCAGTATTCGGATAAGGATCCTCGCCAATTCACCGTAGACAGAAAAAATAACAATCTCGGTCATGTCAGAAATAATGTGATGTTGACTTGTCTTGAGTGTAATAGACGCAACGGTGCTAGTTAAGACCATGCGGTGGCAATTGAGTATCCTCGGGAATCACTTGTAATTGTTGTCGAGTAAATCCTCGCTGAGGAGCAGTTGAATCCAGTTTATAGATTGCTGGTCTACCAGTTGATCGTGTTATACTAGATATCTTATGCGTAGTGACGCTCCAAATAGGATCAGTAGCCCTTTTTCTACCCCCTTCAAGCTCTCCTGGTTCGTATAAGTACCTCACAATGACATTACTACCAAGAATTGGTTGGGAAACGCTAGCGTTTCTAGGGAAATCTTTTTGTGGTTGTACGGGGATTGACTTCTTTTTAATCGCGTTGATAGGTTTCATGTTGATTGTTCTAGTAATCTCGTTATTCAGTGCAGTAATCACAGATGGTAATCTTTTAACCCATTCACTGGATCGCTTTTCTTGGATGAATTCTTTTGCGTATTGATATCCAAATAACCGCTCAGCAATCGTCCGATTAAATCGTTCTACAATGGCCTGATCGCGATGTAGCGCAGTATGCCCTCGTCGTATGGTGACATTATGATGTTTCATTGTAGATAACACTGCACCCTGAAATTCCTTGCCAGGATCAACTTGTAACAGATTTGGCCAGTGCAGAGGACCTCGTCGATAAATCCTTTCAAATGCAGAAGCGACTTCAGTGGCTGATTTTGTTTTCAGCGGTTCTGCTTCTTTGTATCGACTCGCAACATCAACTACGGTTAATGCATATTTGTAACCACGATCATGTGGCAGAAATAATATATCAGCCTGATGAACTTCATTAGGAGCGGTCACATCAAAATGCGAGAATTGAATTTGTTTAGGCGGTGGTAGATAAATTTGCCATAGTGCCTGTTTGGATAACCAATTAGCCGCAGTGGTTTTTTTCACTTTTGCAGCTCTAGCGAGTTTATTGATTGCAGCGTTACCCCTCCAGTATCCCCTCGGAGAATAATAAATTGATTCCATATTATTAATTACCGGCACCTAACATCAATTTACTTTTCATAGCCGATTTTATCAAAAATGAAGACAATTTTTCTTTGAAGGATTTATCAGGAATAGCATTTAACGCATGAATTAATTTCACATCCGCGAGATGCCTGTGTTGCAGATTGCTGCTTTTATAAGCAACATCATGAAGGTGACAGGCCTTATCAATGGCGTTTATTGGTTCTTCACCGGGGTTGGGTTGATTTTGATTATTGAGTCTGATATCAAGTCTGGTTCCCGGTCCACAGTAGCTATATCCTGGGAGGTGCTTTTCTCCGGGGTATTTTGCCCATGGGGTTCCAGGGAGTTTTGCTAATTTGGCTGCGATATCACCTCCTCGTTTTTTTTTAAATCAGATTTCATAGACACAAATCTAAATTTCTTTGTACCACATTGCACGCATTTACCAGAAAGCGCTGATCGGTTATTTTTAGTTGTAATCGTCGTCACATCATCTGTGCCAGTACGCGTTCTACACTTCACACAATATAGATCCATAATTTATGTATAGAAATATGGATATAATTGATTTTTCAGCGACGAAAACAAGAGAACCAATTAAGCATCATGCAGCGCTACCAAACTCTATCCGGATGATTATAATCGGGCCATCTGGATCCGGTAAAACGCAATTGTTGCTCAATTTAATAATGAGATGGATGAAGTGGGATAAGTTGTATTTAATTGCCCCTAGCGTAGACGACCAACGATGTTATGAAGTGTTAAAGGATTTTAACGAGAATGCATCAGAAATTAAGGGTGAGAACGCCATTGATTTTATAACCGATATCGATGAAGCACCGAGTATTGATGATATTGATGGAGATATTAACAATTTAGTCGTATACGACGATATAATGTTGGATAAACAAAAGAATCCTGCTAGAATATTTTCCCGTGGGCGTCACAAAAACACTGACGTGATATATGTCACTCAACGCTACACTCAGGTTCCAAAAGTCATCAGAGATAACTGCAATTTATTGTCTGTATTCAACGGAGTTGATACTCATACGCTACGAAATATTTGGCAGACATGGTGTTCTGATATGGACTTCAATCAATTTCGAGATTTCTTTAGTCATGCTCAATCGACTCCGCACGGATTCGCAACAATAAATCTACATGATCCTCGGACACGATATCGTATCGGACTGGATCAAATATTCGGTTAAAATTATTTATTATTTTTGTTAACCCATAGCAGCAGAGAGGGTGGATGACCACATCGTTGCGAGCAAAATCGTAAAATATCCGTTTTTGCAAAAATGGAGACTTTTTTTTTGGTTAAATGAGATTTTGTTGGAAGTCTTATTTTTTGTCTGAAAACGTAGTGTGTAGGCCATTTTTTGTTCGGAAACGTTATCTGGAAGCCTTATTTTTGCTTGAAATCGTGGTCTGTTCACCCTCTCTGCTGCTACTGAGTTATAAGTTATAGTATCAGTGACAAGACAAATAATTTCCCACAGCAAAAGATAATTTTGCTGGAGTTGACTGCAGATGCCAGTTCGTCCTACTGGAGACTCACCTGTTGCCTCAGTTCACCACATTAAGCTGTAACTGAAGCCCACAAGAAAACGTTCTTGATGTAAAACTTGTATAAATGAATGCTATATTTAATTCCTTTCATTTGTGGAAAGAGAATTGTTACAGGAAAGTGATTCTTGTAAGGTAGGTCAGTTCTGTAGTGTTTGTTTTTATATCTGCAAATGGGAGTAGTGCTGGGAGACCAGCCTAGTTACTTGATTTGTGCATATTGGTCTGGAACTTTATAGATTGAATGTAATTACAGAGTCTGTAAAGAAAGTGTCTGATTCCATACCCAATATGGTCCATTCATTCATTGATGTATCAACAGATTTGCATGTATTGGGGTGTCCAAAATTAGATCTTGTTGAGATAAAATAATCTGTCCACTTATATATCTTTTTGTCCCAGACCTGGAACCTTGGGCAATTAATGAATCAGCATTCATTTTCCATTGAGTCATTCAGAAAATAAGTCACCATCATTATGGTAGCTCCACACCATTGGGCAAGTTATTTGTGCTGCCTGACACCATTTGGGCAAGTTACTATAGTAGCTTCACATAATTGGGCAAGTCAGTTGTAAATGATCTGGTACAAATAGTGTGATATCCACAGGAATATCCTGTTGGAACTCAGTCTGCTCAAACATCCTGGCGTTGCTGGTATTTTATTTCAGACTGGCTTTGTGTTGAGGGGCCCCATGTAAGGCACTTTTGAATTTCTTCAAAGGAGGTCTGGATGCATTTTCCAGAGCTAATTTGAATAAATTAACAACAATCTCAGAATGTGATACATCAATATTTTGGTACATGAGCACATTCAGGAACAGGAATTCATTCCTAACACTATTTTGATATAAAGTTTTAGAATTATTTTCAGATTTAATTCACAATACTGTAAATTCTTTTCCTTTTTTTTTATTTTATAACTTATTGATTTAAATTGTTTGTTATGTTATATATATCTTGTTTGGTTTTGCTTTTTTTATGTTACTCAATTTAACACAATAGACTTGTAACACTGTTAGTATACCATCTGACAAAAATTACCTCTTGTCATGACCGGAAATGTCCATTTCCTTTCGTGGGACTATTTGTAAACAGGATAAATGATGACAATACAAGTAAAACAGATAAAGTTTTCACTAAAATGTTCATGTCTGTACTTGGCCTAGGCATTTTCCTAAAACAATGGACTAAATACAGAAATAACTGAAAATAGTTCAAATGGAACAATTTTGACATTATAATTCTGACATGATAAGATAAGAACACCTGGAAAATAAACATTTGTGCATGAGTTGTATATACTGTAGGTCAAAGACACAGGATAGCATTAGTTTCCTTGAAAATATAAAGTTTAATAATGTTTTTTTTTTAATTATATAGGCCTCAGCAAAGACAACCAACACTGCAGGTAGAGGTAATTAAGAAGATGGATGGTGAAGGAGTTATAGCAACTTATAGCAAAGCTAGGCCCAAATCCAAGAGATATACCCCTGCACAAGAGAGGGCTCTCAGGGGTCTACTGCCAGAACACCTGGAGTTTAAACTGGTCAGCTTTGACATCCTTACAATTGAAGAAGGTACTCCTTTAGAGCATCATTTTTGCAATAATAATAATAATGATGATGACTTTTTATAGTGCCCTTTGTGTAGAAGCTCTAAGTGCTTTGCAACATCTATAATGATATGACCCCCAAAACAAGCCACCATGAAGTTAGAAAACAAAAATACTAAAAATATTTAAGGTAGGAAACATTATTAGGTCTTGTTCTTGCAGTCCAAAAAGGTGGGTTTTAAGAGCGCTTTTGAAAGGGATCACTATGTTATCTAATTTCAATGGTCAATTAGTTCCACGCTGCTGGGCCCTGGTATGCAAAAGAACATTGTCCATATGACTTTGCTTTCGTAGTGGGAATAATGAGTATACAGTTGTCAGAAGAGGAGCATAAGTATCTTGCTGGTTTGTACACGTGGGTGAGGCCAGATAGGTATATTGGACTGGAGTCCGTCAGTGAAACGTAGCACAGAGAAAAAAAAATTTTGTTTGATTCTGGATCAAATGGATAGCCAGTGTAGGGTACAGATCAGCGGGGAGGTGTGCTCTGATCATGGTACTATAAAGATGATTTGTGCAGATGTGTTTCGAAGTTTCTGGAGTAGATTGGGACGAACCAGACAGAATTCACTTAAATTAGTATTTGTGATTGGAGCAGATGCGTCTCAGTTCAAGAACTGCAGCCTTGCATATGTTCATGACATGTTGGTGCAATGTGAGAGAACTGTCCAGAGTAACATCTAGGTTTTGTACTGACTGTGAATTGAATGCTGGTGTTGCTGATATTTATTGTTTGAAGTAAAGGATGTGAATGAGAAAGTCATTGTGCTTTTATCATCATTCATCTGCAGCTTGTTACATGTCATTCATGAATTCACATCAGAAATGCACCTCTCTACTCCATGGATGGTAGCATCTACTTCAGTTGGATGCCTAGACTTGTATATTTGCGAGTCATCAGCATACAATTGGTGAGACACTGGATGATGATATGACATTTGAGAGGGGCTGAGTGTATTGAATGAAGAGAACAAGACCAATAACATACCCCTGTGAAACACCACAACATAGATCAACTGGGCTGGAATGTATTCCGTTTGCAGATACAGTTTATGTCCAGTTAACTTAATTCGGACTTGAACCACAGTAAAGCTGTATTGTGAAGTCCTAATACATGCTGGAGACGGTGAAGTAATATATCATGGACTATTGTGTCAAATGCTGCAGACAAATCAAGGAGGGTGGGGACTAATCTTTCCACTATCCAAATCAGAGAGAATGTCATTAACTACTTTCAGAAGGGTAGTTTCATTACTATGGCAAGGGCGATATGCAGACTGTATATTGCTTAAAAAAGACTGAATTCAAATGAGATACAAGTTGGGTTAGAACAACATTTTCTAAGATTTTTTATATGAATGGGAGATTAGAAACTGGGAGGTAGTTCTTTAAATCGTTATGGTCGAGTGTGTAACAGAATTGTTACCGAGAGGAGGGTGGATTAAATGAACAATACAAACACAATTTGTGAAAGAAAATATAAATTTATGTAATAAATTGTAAATGAAAAAAATACAGATGTAACAACACAATAATTCATGCACTCAACCCACAATTACACTCACAACCATTCACAATACATGAATAAATTAAATAACAATACAAAAGGAATCTCAGATGTAAAGGGATCTCTTGGATTATACACAGATCCAAGAATCCTTTACGAAAGTTAAATAAATGCAAGAATGATTTACGAAAAAAAATAAACACAAACGACAAACTATCTATCGCACGATGGATTGCGATAACTAGCACGATCATATACTTGTATTCAATCAAGTTGCTAGCTTTTATTGATATCTATGTGATCACTTGAAATATTATTGCGATCTGACATAAACATGCAAATACAACAATGTATTAAATTATATCACAATTTCAATACACCTATGTGTCTCCCCTGTATAACCGCACGATTCAGCAACAGTTGAATCGTCTCCCAGTTTCCCCGAGAACCGAGGGTTGACCAATACTATTATCGGACGTTTCCCTACACGGATCCACCACAGTTATACGTTCAGACAGCATACAACATCTACCCGAACCAACGGTTCCTCACTCCCCTAGATGTCAACCCGGACGTTTTACAACTCTAAGACAGCTCCGACACTCGGACTTCTAGCTTTCCGGATATTTACATGTTACACAGATGTTGACGAACAGACAGTTCGACACACAGACAGATACTTCAATTCCGTTTGCACAAATTAACGGCACAAGCACATTCAGATATTTATACAGAGATGTTCCAGAACAAACAATAGATGTCCCACAACAAATCAGACGATATCAAAGACGTTTATCAAAAGATGGTATCAGATGTGTTAACAGCTACGGTATCAACGATGTTATTAGCAGCTACGGTATCAACGATGTTATTAGCAGCTACGGTATCAGATACATTGTAACAACTACGTTAGCAGCTACGGTATCAGAGACGGTATCAACAATGTTATTAGATGCGCTATCAGTGATGTACTTCTACGGTATCAACGACGGAATCAACGACGGAATCAACGACGGAATCAGACTGAATCAACTATAATAAACAAAACCAGACTAATAATAGTTGTCTCAAAAATAATCTAAGCTGTAGATTACGATATTTCATTTAAAGTCTAAAAGTGACTAGTAATTCCAAATATTCCACGTTCATTGCAATAAAAGCATCATTATACGAAATGATAATCTGAATAAAATTCACAATAAAACGAAATGTAAATTTAACACTCACCCCTTTGGCTGGAGATTTGCAAGACGAGGTTATCTATCCTTCGATTAGATATTTTAGTTCCCGTAAATAATAATGAGAAATCCTTAGCCTTATATACTCTCAATAGGTGAACATAAATCACATCGAGCTTGCCGTACACCACGTAAAACGAGTATTTCGGATTTCATGTAAATTACAAATTGGCACATGCAAATCGTTACACGCCACTTAATCACCCCAGGTAATGCGTGTACGACGAAATCAAGAAAATGGTGAGTTTCGTTTGCAATTCAAGAACAGAAATCAGTTCAATTTTCGCCTAATTCTGTGACAATACCTCCCCCCTAAGAATAAAAATGTACACATTTTTAAAACTAACACAGAATAGAAGAAAAATAACTACTGATGATATCTTACAACATTTACACTGGTTATACTACAAACTGGATTTTATTACTGGGCAAATTCATACAAATTTCCCATCATGCCCTACTCAAGTAGTCTGCGCCTATATTTTCAACTCCCCTTATTGCTTCTACACGGAAACGATAAGGTTGCAGTGTTAGCGCCCAACGCATCAACCGAGCGTTAGCGACCTTGGCCTTGTTCAAATACAGTAGGGGTTGGTGATCAGTCTCAAGAACGAAATCTCTCCCAAATAGATATGCGTGATACTTCCCAATTCCCCATACTACGGCCAAACATTCCTTTTCTATAACGGAATAATTTTTCTCCCTGGGTAGCAATTTTCTACTCGAGTAAGCTACGGGTAACTTACTGTCGTCCTGCTCTTGCAGTAAAACTGCCCCCAACCCAGTTTCAGAAGCGTCTGTTCTTAGAATAAAGGGTTTGCTGACATCCGGCAATTTCAATATAGGTGCACTAACCAGTTTCTCTTTCAGAGTACAAAATGCTTTATCTTGTGGCGGTCCCCATTCAACCTTGTTTGGTTGCCCCTTCTTGGTCAAATCAGACAGCGGGCTAGCAATGGCTGCAAAGTTCGGTATAAACTTTCTGTAAAAACCTACTAGACCTAGAAATGATCTTACCTGTGTTTTATTGGTTGGCTTTGGTGCGTCTCTAATTGCTTCAACTTGCTTGGGATGAGGTCAGAGGTGAATTGGGCACCACAATCAGTGAGGATTTCCTCTGGCACCCCTACCCTACTGAAGATATCAACTAATGCTTCAGCTACCCTTTCCGTTTCAATAGTTGGTAACGCTACGGCTTCAGGGTATCTGGTTGCGTAATCAACCAGAGTAAGTATGTACCGATTCTTTCTTTCGGTAACCGGGTGTATTGGTCCTACAATATCTACTGCCACTCTTTTAAACGGTGTATCTATTAATGGCATCTGTCCCAAGGGCACCCTTGTGACCCTTCCCTTACAGACGGTTTTCTGACATACGTCGCACGACCTACAGAACCGTGTGACATCGCCATTAACACCTGGCCAGTAGAATTCAGCGACTACCCTGCTAGTGGTCTTAGCCTTACCTAGGTGTCCTGCCATGCTTGACTCATGCGCCACCCTAAGTACTTGAGATCTATATCTCTGGGGTACGACCACTTGCCAATACTTCTTACCCTCCCGAGCGCTAAACTCCCTATGAATTAATCCGTTCTTGCGTACGAATCTAGAGCTACCCCCACGCTTGCAATGTTTAATCGCGCCGGACGTGATTTTCTCAACAATTGTTCTGATGGATTCATCACGATCTTGCTCTTGTTTGAAATCATCACGGGAAATTCCTGAGATCGATTCAGGGACTATTAATTTATGAAACGCGGATTTCTCTCGCCGTGTTTGCGCTCGCGTTTCGACTGCCTGGGCCAAAGGTATTTTAAAATCGGCCATGGTTGGAAGACGGGAACCTTCAACATTACCGATCGTCAGATCGTAAATAGGATTGTCCATACAAAGGGCATCAACAGTTCCCGTTAAGAAAGGTGTTTTTACTGTGATCCTTGCTACGGGAATGCGACCCATCGTCTGATCAAGTAACATACATGGGGATTCCCACCCGAGCATTTGGTTATCCTGCACGAGACTACGTTTGATCACTACGCCCGTACAACCAGTGTCACGCAATACCACGACTTCTCGACCGTTGACAAATCCTCTCGCGGTTGGTACGCGCGCTTCAGGAAATAAACACGTGCCAAGCGAATGAATACAAGGTTCTACCTGTACGATGTTATCAGTTATACCTTTACTTTGTATAGCCACTGCTACCTTATGTATAAGTGCCTTTCTTTTAGGACAGTCTTTTTGAACATGACCCAATGCATTACACAAGAAACACCGCACACGCTGAAAAACTGGATTCCCAACTGACCTTTTTACCTCAGCTGATTTTACAGGCTCCCTAGGCATAGGTCTTACAGACTGGTTTCCAGACTTAAAATCTTTTAAAACCACGTTCTGAGTTCCCCCATGAGCTTCGGCAAATAAATCGGCTTGCTTAGCCATATCTTTTACGTTCGTGAAGACTTTCTCCTTCAGAAATTGATCTAATTCTCGCCCAACTGTATTAAATAATTGATCTCTGAGCAAGAAATCAGTCAACCCTTCAAACGTTTTCACCGCTTTGCCGCATTCAATCCACCGCTCAAAATAGTTCGAAATTCTGACGGTGAACTGACCAAAGGTTTCTCCCTTATCAGGCTTGCTATACCTGAACTTTTTTCGAAAACCTTGTTCAGTGAGCTCGTACCTTTTGAGAAGTGCTTCCTTTAGGACGTCGTACTTAAACACATCGTCCCTAGGAAGTCGCGAGTATACATCCAGTGCTTTACCTTTTAATAAAGCACTCAGATGCAGCGCCCAGTCATTTTGACTCCACTTCTGGTTTTCGGCATACCGCTCAAACCGATGAAGATAACTATCTATGTTATCTTTTTCATCGTCAAAGGGAGGTAATTTGGGGCCCCTTAATTTTCTAAAGGCAGAATCGTGTTCTCTTCCAGATGTCGCTAATTCTACCTTACGCTCATGATCCCGTTGCTTTGCTTTCTCATCTAACTCTATTCGCTTTTGCTCCGCTTCCATTTCCCATCCTATCCTATCCTTTTCGGCCTGCTTCTCTAATTCTATCTTTTCCCTCTCAAATTCTATCTTTTCCCTTTCGGCCTGCTTCTCTAATTCTATCTTTTCCCTTTCGAAGGCCCATTTCCTATCTTCGGATTCCCTTTCTAATTCCCTTTTCCTCTCTTCGGCCTCCCCCTTTTCCTTTTCTAATTCCCTATGTAATTCCCTTTTCCTTTCTTCGGCTTCCCTTTCTAATTCCCTTGCTCTTACCCTTTCGTCCCTTTCCCGGGCTTGTTCTTCTTGAATAAATTTCCTTAAGCTTTCACCTTCATACCCAAATTCTTTGCCTAAGGCAACCAAGTCCTTAAGGGATGACATGACAATTGTAATATGAATATAGATATATAACCAAACCAATACTTTAAACACGTTTATACTGGACACACGGACCTAGGTAAACTAAACAAAAATAAACTCCAAGTAGAGTATTATCTTAACAGAAGGTCACGCTCAAATATAAACATTAAATGTATACCTTCACAAAAATGATTGACAGTTCACTTAATCCAACGATCCCACTTCTGACACCATTGTAACAATTGTTACCGAGAGGAGGGTGGATTAAATGAACAATACAAACACAATTTGTGAAAGAAAATATAAATTTATGTAATAAATTGTAAATGAAAAAAATACAGATGTAACAACACAATAATTCATGCACTCAACCCACAATTACACTCACAACCATTCACAATACATGAATAAATTAAATAACAATACAAAAGGAATCTCAGATGTAAAGGGATCTCTTGGATTATACACAGATCCAAGAATCCTTTACGAAAGTTAAATAAATGCAAGAATGATTTACGAAAAAAAATAAACACAAACGACAAACTATCTATCGCACGATGGATTGCGATAACTAGCACGATCATATACTTGTATTCAATCAAGTTGCTAGCTTTTATTGATATCTATGTGATCACTTGAAATATTATTGCGATCTGACATAAACATGCAAATACAACAATGTATTAAATTATATCACAATTTCAATACACCTATGTGTCTCCCCTGTATAACCGCACGATTCAGCAACAGTTGAATCGTCTCCCAGTTTCCCCGAGAACCGAGGGTTGACCAATACTATTATCGGACGTTTCCCTACACGGATCCACCACAGTTATACGTTCAGACAGCATACAACATCTACCCGAACCAACGGTTCCTCACTCCCCTAGATGTCAACCCGGACGTTTTACAACTCTAAGACAGCTCCGACACTCGGACTTCTAGCTTTCCGGATATTTACATGTTACACAGATGTTGACGAACAGACAGTTCGACACACAGACAGATACTTCAATTCCGTTTGCACAAATTAACGGCACAAGCACATTCAGATATTTATACAGAGATGTTCCAGAACAAACAATAGATGTCCCACAACAAATCAGACGATATCAAAGACGTTTATCAAAAGATGGTATCAGATGTGTTAACAGCTACGGTATCAACGATGTTATTAGCAGCTACGGTATCAACGATGTTATTAGCAGCTACGGTATCAGATACATTGTAACAACTACGTTAGCAGCTACGGTATCAGAGACGGTATCAACAATGTTATTAGATGCGCTATCAGTGATGTACTTCTACGGTATCAACGACGGAATCAACGACGGAATCAACGACGGAATCAGACTGAATCAACTATAATAAACAAAACCAGACTAATAATAGTTGTCTCAAAAATAATCTAAGCTGTAGATTACGATATTTCATTTAAAGTCTAAAAGTGACTAGTAATTCCAAATATTCCACGTTCATTGCAATAAAAGCATCATTATACGAAATGATAATCTGAATAAAATTCACAATAAAACGAAATGTAAATTTAACACTCACCCCTTTGGCTGGAGATTTGCAAGACGAGGTTATCTATCCTTCGATTAGATATTTTAGTTCCCGTAAATAATAATGAGAAATCCTTAGCCTTATATACTCTCAATAGGTGAACATAAATCACATCGAGCTTGCCGTACACCACGTAAAACGAGTATTTCGGATTTCATGTAAATTACAAATTGGCACATGCAAATCGTTACACGCCACTTAATCACCCCAGGTAATGCGTGTACGACGAAATCAAGAAAATGGTGAGTTTCGTTTGCAATTCAAGAACAGAAATCAGTTCAATTTTCGCCTAATTCTGTGACAATACCTCCCCCCTAAGAATAAAAATGTACACATTTTTAAAACTAACACAGAATAGAAGAAAAATAACTACTGATGATATCTTACAACATTTACACTGGTTATACTACAAACTGGATTTTATTACTGGGCAAATTCATACAAATTTCCCATCATGCCCTACTCAAGTAGTCTGCGCCTATATTTTCAACTCCCCTTATTGCTTCTACACGGAAACGATAAGGTTGCAGTGTTAGCGCCCAACGCATCAACCGAGCGTTAGCGACCTTGGCCTTGTTCAAATACAGTAGGGGTTGGTGATCAGTCTCAAGAACGAAATCTCTCCCAAATAGATATGCGTGATACTTCCCAATTCCCCATACTACGGCCAAACATTCCTTTTCTATAACGGAATAATTTTTCTCCCTGGGTAGCAATTTTCTACTCGAGTAAGCTACGGGTAACTTACTGTCGTCCTGCTCTTGCAGTAAAACTGCCCCCAACCCAGTTTCAGAAGCGTCTGTTCTTAGAATAAAGGGTTTGCTGACATCCGGCAATTTCAATATAGGTGCACTAACCAGTTTCTCTTTCAGAGTACAAAATGCTTTATCTTGTGGCGGTCCCCATTCAACCTTGTTTGGTTGCCCCTTCTTGGTCAAATCAGACAGCGGGCTAGCAATGGCTGCAAAGTTCGGTATAAACTTTCTGTAAAAACCTACTAGACCTAGAAATGATCTTACCTGTGTTTTATTGGTTGGCTTTGGTGCGTCTCTAATTGCTTCAACTTGCTTGGGATGAGGTCAGAGGTGAATTGGGCACCACAATCAGTGAGGATTTCCTCTGGCACCCCTACCCTACTGAAGATATCAACTAATGCTTCAGCTACCCTTTCCGTTTCAATAGTTGGTAACGCTACGGCTTCAGGGTATCTGGTTGCGTAATCAACCAGAGTAAGTATGTACCGATTCTTTCTTTCGGTAACCGGGTGTATTGGTCCTACAATATCTACTGCCACTCTTTTAAACGGTGTATCTATTAATGGCATCTGTCCCAAGGGCACCCTTGTGACCCTTCCCTTACAGACGGTTTTCTGACATACGTCGCACGACCTACAGAACCGTGTGACATCGCCATTAACACCTGGCCAGTAGAATTCAGCGACTACCCTGCTAGTGGTCTTAGCCTTACCTAGGTGTCCTGCCATGCTTGACTCATGCGCCACCCTAAGTACTTGAGATCTATATCTCTGGGGTACGACCACTTGCCAATACTTCTTACCCTCCCGAGCGCTAAACTCCCTATGAATTAATCCGTTCTTGCGTACGAATCTAGAGCTACCCCCACGCTTGCAATGTTTAATCGCGCCGGACGTGATTTTCTCAACAATTGTTCTGATGGATTCATCACGATCTTGCTCTTGTTTGAAATCATCACGGGAAATTCCTGAGATCGATTCAGGGACTATTAATTTATGAAACGCGGATTTCTCTCGCCGTGTTTGCGCTCGCGTTTCGACTGCCTGGGCCAAAGGTATTTTAAAATCGGCCATGGTTGGAAGACGGGAACCTTCAACATTACCGATCGTCAGATCGTAAATAGGATTGTCCATACAAAGGGCATCAACAGTTCCCGTTAAGAAAGGTGTTTTTACTGTGATCCTTGCTACGGGAATGCGACCCATCGTCTGATCAAGTAACATACATGGGGATTCCCACCCGAGCATTTGGTTATCCTGCACGAGACTACGTTTGATCACTACGCCCGTACAACCAGTGTCACGCAATACCACGACTTCTCGACCGTTGACAAATCCTCTCGCGGTTGGTACGCGCGCTTCAGGAAATAAACACGTGCCAAGCGAATGAATACAAGGTTCTACCTGTACGATGTTATCAGTTATACCTTTACTTTGTATAGCCACTGCTACCTTATGTATAAGTGCCTTTCTTTTAGGACAGTCTTTTTGAACATGACCCAATGCATTACACAAGAAACACCGCACACGCTGAAAAACTGGATTCCCAACTGACCTTTTTACCTCAGCTGATTTTACAGGCTCCCTAGGCATAGGTCTTACAGACTGGTTTCCAGACTTAAAATCTTTTAAAACCACGTTCTGAGTTCCCCCATGAGCTTCGGCAAATAAATCGGCTTGCTTAGCCATATCTTTTACGTTCGTGAAGACTTTCTCCTTCAGAAATTGATCTAATTCTCGCCCAACTGTATTAAATAATTGATCTCTGAGCAAGAAATCAGTCAACCCTTCAAACGTTTTCACCGCTTTGCCGCATTCAATCCACCGCTCAAAATAGTTCGAAATTCTGACGGTGAACTGACCAAAGGTTTCTCCCTTATCAGGCTTGCTATACCTGAACTTTTTTCGAAAACCTTGTTCAGTGAGCTCGTACCTTTTGAGAAGTGCTTCCTTTAGGACGTCGTACTTAAACACATCGTCCCTAGGAAGTCGCGAGTATACATCCAGTGCTTTACCTTTTAATAAAGCACTCAGATGCAGCGCCCAGTCATTTTGACTCCACTTCTGGTTTTCGGCATACCGCTCAAACCGATGAAGATAACTATCTATGTTATCTTTTTCATCGTCAAAGGGAGGTAATTTGGGGCCCCTTAATTTTCTAAAGGCAGAATCGTGTTCTCTTCCAGATGTCGCTAATTCTACCTTACGCTCATGATCCCGTTGCTTTGCTTTCTCATCTAACTCTATTCGCTTTTGCTCCGCTTCCATTTCCCATCCTATCCTATCCTTTTCGGCCTGCTTCTCTAATTCTATCTTTTCCCTCTCAAATTCTATCTTTTCCCTTTCGGCCTGCTTCTCTAATTCTATCTTTTCCCTTTCGAAGGCCCATTTCCTATCTTCGGATTCCCTTTCTAATTCCCTTTTCCTCTCTTCGGCCTCCCCCTTTTCCTTTTCTAATTCCCTATGTAATTCCCTTTTCCTTTCTTCGGCTTCCCTTTCTAATTCCCTTGCTCTTACCCTTTCGTCCCTTTCCCGGGCTTGTTCTTCTTGAATAAATTTCCTTAAGCTTTCACCTTCATACCCAAATTCTTTGCCTAAGGCAACCAAGTCCTTAAGGGATGACATGACAATTGTAATATGAATATAGATATATAACCAAACCAATACTTTAAACACGTTTATACTGGACACACGGACCTAGGTAAACTAAACAAAAATAAACTCCAAGTAGAGTATTATCTTAACAGAAGGTCACGCTCAAATATAAACATTAAATGTATACCTTCACAAAAATGATTGACAGTTCACTTAATCCAACGATCCCACTTCTGACACCATTGTAACAGAATTGTTACCGAGAGGAGGGTGGATTAAATGAACAATACAAACACAATTTGTGAAAGAAAATATAAATTTATGTAATAAATTGTAAATGAAAAAAATACAGATGTAACAACACAATAATTCATGCACTCAACCCACAATTACACTCACAACCATTCACAATACATGAATAAATTAAATAACAATACAAAAGGAATCTCAGATGTAAAGGGATCTCTTGGATTATACACAGATCCAAGAATCCTTTACGAAAGTTAAATAAATGCAAGAATGATTTACGAAAAAAAATAAACACAAACGACAAACTATCTATCGCACGATGGATTGCGATAACTAGCACGATCATATACTTGTATTCAATCAAGTTGCTAGCTTTTATTGATATCTATGTGATCACTTGAAATATTATTGCGATCTGACATAAACATGCAAATACAACAATGTATTAAATTATATCACAATTTCAATACACCTATGTGTCTCCCCTGTATAACCGCACGATTCAGCAACAGTTGAATCGTCTCCCAGTTTCCCCGAGAACCGAGGGTTGACCAATACTATTATCGGACGTTTCCCTACACGGATCCACCACAGTTATACGTTCAGACAGCATACAACATCTACCCGAACCAACGGTTCCTCACTCCCCTAGATGTCAACCCGGACGTTTTACAACTCTAAGACAGCTCCGACACTCGGACTTCTAGCTTTCCGGATATTTACATGTTACACAGATGTTGACGAACAGACAGTTCGACACACAGACAGATACTTCAATTCCGTTTGCACAAATTAACGGCACAAGCACATTCAGATATTTATACAGAGATGTTCCAGAACAAACAATAGATGTCCCACAACAAATCAGACGATATCAAAGACGTTTATCAAAAGATGGTATCAGATGTGTTAACAGCTACGGTATCAACGATGTTATTAGCAGCTACGGTATCAACGATGTTATTAGCAGCTACGGTATCAGATACATTGTAACAACTACGTTAGCAGCTACGGTATCAGAGACGGTATCAACAATGTTATTAGATGCGCTATCAGTGATGTACTTCTACGGTATCAACGACGGAATCAACGACGGAATCAACGACGGAATCAGACTGAATCAACTATAATAAACAAAACCAGACTAATAATAGTTGTCTCAAAAATAATCTAAGCTGTAGATTACGATATTTCATTTAAAGTCTAAAAGTGACTAGTAATTCCAAATATTCCACGTTCATTGCAATAAAAGCATCATTATACGAAATGATAATCTGAATAAAATTCACAATAAAACGAAATGTAAATTTAACACTCACCCCTTTGGCTGGAGATTTGCAAGACGAGGTTATCTATCCTTCGATTAGATATTTTAGTTCCCGTAAATAATAATGAGAAATCCTTAGCCTTATATACTCTCAATAGGTGAACATAAATCACATCGAGCTTGCCGTACACCACGTAAAACGAGTATTTCGGATTTCATGTAAATTACAAATTGGCACATGCAAATCGTTACACGCCACTTAATCACCCCAGGTAATGCGTGTACGACGAAATCAAGAAAATGGTGAGTTTCGTTTGCAATTCAAGAACAGAAATCAGTTCAATTTTCGCCTAATTCTGTGACAGAGTGTTGGTTTCTTCGGCAGAGGCTTTACAATGGCAGTTTTGAAAAATGATGGGAGCGGAAGTGATGTTGGAATTGGATCATGTTCACATGACTTTGGTGCACTCTTCATCATGATTGTCCATACTGAGTCCATAGAGACAGGTTAAAATGCTCCTAATGGTTGTTGCTGAAATTCTGTATCATAACTGTATGGTGATGATGAGTCAGTTGAAATTGTGTTGTCAAGCTTATCTCTAATGGTTTATACCTTGTCACAGAAGAAATTTGCAAATAGGTCTGGAAGGTCTACTGGAGAGAAGGTAGTTGGAAGTAGTGTACATTTGTTCCTTGACTTAGTTTGTTAGTTAACTCTCTTAGTACTGTAGTGGGATAATTTGGCTAAATGGACTTTGATATGTTCTTCTTAGAGGCTTCATAGATTTATTTATGAATATTGAGTCTGATTGAAAGCCAAAGCCTCTTTGGTTTGTGGTGGTTACTTTTAGCAGTGCGAAGCTGGTCCCTAACACTGCTATACCACAGAGAACACTTTTGAATTGATACTCAGCACTAGATGGCTGGGGCATGTTTTTCATGCAATGAATGCAGTTAGTTATCAAGTTGTTCTGATGTAGGAGGTAAGCAAGTTGCTAGGTTTGCTTGGATGTCATGCATTAGTTTGGTTTTATTTATCATACTTTTCTTAGTAGTAAACAGACATGATTTTTCTCCGTTTTAAAACGGAATTCCGCTTTTCTCCTGACTTGAATCTGATTTTTCTTGATATAGTCCTTTTTTTTGAAAAAAAATAATGTCCGATTTGTTTTTTTCTTCCAGTTTTTAACCGGTTTTTTTCAGTCCCATTCCACTACAACCCTTGTAATGTATTCACTCCATATATTAGTTAGCTCACGACTCTCGTAAAGATGATTCTGATTAGTCAAAAGTTTAAATTCATCCAATGAATCTTCATATAAAGGAAACTGATTGCAATGGAAAGAAAAAGTGTGCTTGCAAAAAAAATGGCGTCCCTAGTTGATGAAAGAGAGGATGACACAAAAAGTTTAGATAAAGGTTTTAGAAAAATGGAAGGGAATGGCTGGAACAAATTGTTGACGGAAATTTAGTTGGTCAGTTTATAAGAAAACTGAACGCTTTAGGACTGGTATTTTGTACCCTCTGCAATATATACATTACGGAAGTCGTGGTCGAAAGAGTCTGGAACCACACCTACAAATGAAGCTGCATAAAAAATGAAGCCCTGTGTCAGAATATGTGCACTGCATGTCGCTGAAGCTTCAAAGGAAAAAGGTTCTCGTTGAGAAGGAAAAGAAATGATTGCACATTGAGCCAGCAAAATCATTGGTCAGCAATATCATTGGTGACAAAAAGGAAGACTAAAGAAATCTTTCTTAAAGCCGCAAAAAGAGCTAAACTGCATAACAACAGGTTGTGTTAAGTGGACAAAAAAACAAGTGAACATATGAGATTATTTGTAAAAAGATGATGTATTTGGGTGTTTATTTTACATATTTGTTCTAAAAAGAGAGAAGTATAATATGTTGGCAGCAAATAATGCCTAATTATTGACTTAATTACGACGTGAACACTGACATCCACATAATAGTATTGGAGAACAAATTCATGTGACAATAAATATTGTAAAATTATGCAAGTTTGATAGTTTTTGAAATAATTATTTTGTTACAAATTATGGTCACAAGTTGCACCAGGAGCAGAATTTCATGCATGTAAAATGCATTTTTAGTCAGGGGTCTTTGACTCCGAAACCCCATGATTGGTGGCACTGCCCCTCTAGACCCCGTTAGGGGAGTACCCCCAAACCCCCCTTTCTCATTTTCAGTTTTTTTTTTTTTAAAGGTCAAAATCATGTCTGAGTAAATAAAGGTGGAGGGTTAGGAATTGATGTGTCCAGATGGCATATAATGCAGAGATGATCTGATGCAAGTTCGTGGGTTACAAGGGTGGATTGCAAAATATTATCATCAGGTCTTTGAAGAATCCAGTCTAAATTTGACCATGTTTATGGGTGGGTTGGTTAACTGATTGTTTAAGGTTGAAAACATAATGGAATTTTGGAGTTTTGATGTGTATGAGTTTCCATGACAGTCAAAGTGAAAGTTGAAATCTCCAAGAATAATCAGGTTGCCACCTATCAAATGTCCATACTCCAGGAGATTCGAAAACTGCTCCAAAAAGAGAGATTCACTCAGCTTGGTTTTCTACTAGGAGGAGGGTGGTAGAGGCAGAAAAAATGGTCTGACCTTTGTTCCAGTGTGAGTGCTGTTTGGAGTAGTTGAAACAATGTGTGGCAGAAATTGAAGGTTGTATTTTATTTAAGATATTTTATCATGGAATTCTTTGTGATGACAGCAATTCCACTTCCGTAAGAGTGGTGGGGGAATGACTTGATGGAGTAACCAGTAGTTGTTAAATCAGTGCAATAGGGCTCATTGCCTAATATTTTAGCCATGTTTCTGTCAGGAAAAATTGTCGATATTCTGATCGTTTATAAAATTAACTATTTCTGTGAGCTTTTCTGGTGATCCTAATGTATGGGCATTGAATAATGTAAAACACTGTGGTATCTCTGGGATAGTTGACACAACGGTTGGTGATTTAATATGGATTTGCGCCAGGTTATCTATAGTAGTGGCCAAATTTTTAAATTGTTTAGGTGGAAATGGCGAAAGGGAGATAACTAGAATTCTTCCTGTTCTAAGCAGGCCAGCTTTGAAACATTTTTTCTTCGCTTCCATTTATATTTATGTAATGATAAATGTAGTCCTAGTTTGTTTAGTCGTAAGCACAATGTAGTATGAAGAGCCAAGGAGTGGTCATTTTAAGCAATTAATGAGGGTCCATTATAGCATAAGCAGGTTGACTGGTAATCATATGATGACGGTTTATTCAAGAAGAAAGTACGTTATATTACATTGGAGCAAGACGGTTACAAAATTTTTTAATTCTCATTTCCAAAACAAGGAGATGAAGAAACGCATACGAACAGAACTGCCAATGCATGATGAAACACAATAATGTAGACGAATATATATAAGCACATATATCATGAAAAACAGCATATGAACTGATGACCTGCTTCAAGCTGGTTAAGCGATAGCGGCCATCTTTCCTTATCTTATTATTAATGTAGATCTTCAGACTATTTGCATCCTTCCATCCAGTTGCCTGTCCATTGCTGTGTTTGTTACTGTTTTCTTTTTAAGACGTACTCTGTCAACAACGATGTGATGGTAATTCTATATGGTATCAATTTTCAATAGAATGCAGATGGTTTGATTTGGCCTTTGCTGGCATTGTATAGCACACCAACCGTTTTGGTGATATATTATGCCTAGTCAAGAACAGTCCTGAGAAGGAGCGATGGAGTAGAACTTAATAGTGCAGATGTTTTTGATACCTTCAATTTCTATCTTTTTATTGCCTAGAAGCATGCATGACATAAATATCACTTTCAGTTGGCATGATTAGTGGTGGCATGAAGATCAGCAAAGTTTGGTGTTCAAGTTTTATGTGAATATTTGTGTTAGTAAATATTATTTTAGATATTTATGTTTCAGGTCCTATATGTAATGATTTTTTCCAGCCAACAATATTGATTAAAAAAGCATAGACCATTTTCTAGCAATAGCATCATTATCATTATCAGCAGGTAAGGTTTCTGTTAAAGTTTTTCACAATGCTTTATTTATGGGCATAACATGCAGACCCAGGCATATCATGGACATGATATGCTGACCATGGCATTCTCATGGGCATGACATGCAGACCTCAGCCTGTATTCAAATAGCCATACAAGTGTACCATGTTATAGGTGAGGTCAGCTTGTATTCATGTAGACATACAGGTATACCATGTTATTAGTGAGGTCAACTTATATTCAAGTTGCTATACATGGTACCATGTTCATATAGAGTCAGCGTGTTTTTAAGTAGCCATACAAATTTACCATGTTATTGATGAGATCAATTTGTATTCAAGTAGCCATACAAGTGTACCATGTTAATGGTGAGGTCAATTTGTATTCAAGTAGCCATACAACTATACCATGTTAATAGAGGTCAGCATTGTATTCAAGTACATATACAAGTGTACCATGTTATTGGTGAGGTCAATTTGTATTCAAGTAGCCATACAAGTATACCATGTTAATGGAGAGTCTGCTTATTTCAAGTAGCCATACAAGCATACCATGTTAATAGAGAGGTCAGCTTTTGTATTCAAGTACATATACAAGTGTACCATGTTATTGGTGAGGTTAGTTGTATTAATGTAGTCATACATGTGTACCATGTTAATGGAGAGTTGAACTTGTATTCAAGTAGCCATAAACTGTACCATGTTGTAGGTGAGGTCAGCTTGTACTGTGGTACATTATACATGAAATTTCTATTACATAGCATTACAGAATCTAGTCCTGTGAACCACATCATGTAGAGTGCGCTCCTGCATGTTATAAAAGGTCACCGCAAGATTTGATACATGTTTTTGGCAGATCTGGAGGTTTGATACATTATATGTTGTTGATAGACCAGGAGATTTCATACATTATATGTTGTTGATAGACCTGGAGATTTCATACATTATATGTTGTTGATAGACCAGGAGATTTCATACATTATATGTTGTTGATAGACCTGGAGATTTCATACATTATATGTTGTTGATAGATTGGAGATTTCATACATTGTATGTTGTTGATAGACCTGGAGATTTCATACATTATATGTTGTTGATAGACCTGGAGATTTCATACATTATATGTTGTTGATAGACCTGGAGATTTCATACATTATATGTTGTTGATAGACCTGGAGATTTCATACATTATATGTTGTTGATAGACCTGGAGATTTCATACATTATATGTTGTTGATAGACCTGGAGATTTCATACATTATATGTTGTTGATAGACCTGGAGATTTCATACATTATATGTTGTTGATAGACCTGGAGATTTCATACATTATATGTTGTTGATAGACCAGGAGATTTCATACATTATATGTTGTTGATAGACCTGGAGATTTCATACATTATATGTTGTTGATAGACCTGGAGATTTCATACATTATATGTTGTTGATAGACCTGGAGATTTCATACATTATATGTTGTTGATAGACTTGGAGATTTCATACATTATATGTTGTTGATAGACCTGGAGATTTCATACATTATATGTTGTTGATAGACCTGGAGATTTCATACATTATATGTTGTTGATAGACTTGGAGATTTCATACATTATATGTTGTTGATAGACCTGGAGATTTCATACATTATATGTTGTTGATAGACTTGGAGATTTCATGCATAATATTTTGTTGGTAGACCTGAAAATTTGATACATATGTTGTTGGTGGACCTTTAGATTGATACATTATATGTTGTTTGTAGACCTGCAGATTTTTCTCTTTATATGTTGTTAGATAGTCTATACACTTATAATCATGAGTAGTACAAACATTGTAGATTTAGATACATACTTGTCCTGTCCAGAATATATCAACTGAGAGAATTTGCAGATATCAGTTTGGGGAAATACATAATAAAAACTGCACCACTTAAAGATCATTTACATCAGGTGGATATATTTTGATTTTTTCTCTTGGGCAAGTGCTAACTAATGGAGTATGATGTCATATCATACACAACATTAATTATGTTAGGCTTATATACAACTAAATGAATCTTGCAACATTTTTCTTAATCTTTTTAATGTCTGCTTTTGTTTCCCTTGTAGGTATGAATTAGCATGTTTTGTTTCCATTATTAATTTGTGTTACATTAGAAACGATGTACCCATTGAAATACCAAATAGTTTTTCAAGTCAGTGACATGCATGGAATAAAATAGAAACCATGTACCCATTGAAATACCAAATAATTTTCTTTCTTTTTTTTTTCATACATTCAGGTTGTGGAGTCATGATTAAGACAGGAAGTTGGCTTAGTGACCGGACTCAGATTCTGATTGGTAAACTTACAAACATTGGAATCACTGAAGAGAGCCAAACAGATACAGATATTTTCACCATCAGAATTTTCAATGGTAAGAAAAAATCACAATGATAAGAATAATTGAAATTGGTAAGAATAAATGTAAATGGTATGAATAAATCTCAATGATAAGAAAAAATCACAATGATAAGAATACATGTAAATGGCAAGATAAAATCTCAATGGTAAGAAAAAAATCACAATGATAAGAATAAATGTAAATGGTAAGAATAAATATCAATGAAATCTCAATGGGAAGATTAAAACTCAGCTGTAAGAATAAATCTTAATGGTTTCATAAAATCATTCATAGAATAAATCTCAGTGGTAAGACTGAATAGCACTGGTTAGAATAAATCTCAGTTATAGAATATATTGCAATGGTAAGAATAAATTTCAATAGTAGAACAAATCTCAGTGGTAAGAACAAATCTCAATGGTAGAATAAATCTCAGCAGTTAGAATAAATTGCAATGGTAGAATAAATTTCAATGGTAGGATAAATCTCAAGGGTAGAATAAATATCAGCAGGTAGAATATATCTTAATGAGAATAAATCTCAGCAGGTAGAATAAATCTTAATGGTAGAATAAATCTTAATGAGAATAAATCTCAGCAATATAGAATAAATCTCAATTGTAGAATAAATCTCGAGAATAAATCTCAATGGTAAAATAACTCTCAGTGGTAAGAATAAATCTCACTGGTACGAATAGATCTCAATAATGAGAGTAAATTCAATGGTAGAATAAATCTCTGGTAAGAATAAATTTTACAGTAAGAGAAAAAAATCTCAGTGGTAAGAATACATCTCAGCTGTAAGAGAATACAATTTCAATTTTAAGAACAACCCTAAGAATAAGTCTCATTGATCCGAAAAAATCTCAGTGGTAATAATAAATCTCAACTGTAAAATAATAAAATCTCAATGGTAAGAATATATCCTAACAGTAAGAGAATAAATCTCAATTGTAAGAATATATCCTAACAGTAAGAGAATAAATCTCAATGGTAAGAATATATCCTAACAGTAAGAGAATAAATCTCGATGGTAAGAATATATCCTAACAGTAAGAGAATAAATCTCAATGGTAAGAGGTTTTGCCTGTTTATGGTTGCACAACCTAAATAACCAGATGTATTGGTCACTTTTGCTGGACTTAAAACTTTAAGGTGAGACATACAATCAGGTGCAGAGTAGAATAAATTTACACACAAATATATAGAAAGAGAGAGAGATATACATTTATCCATCTTTCCAGGAGTGCTGGACTTGGCAGTATTAAAGAAATTTACTAATTTTTAAAAAAGGCTTTTTCCATTCAGCAAAACTGACCTAAAACTTCATTTATGGCATTAATAATAATTGATTATACTACCATCAAAGAGATTTTGATCAGTTATCGTTAACTGTTTCTTTTATTTTGGTGCAGTAGTATTTTCAGACTTATTAAAAAGAATTTCTAAGTTTTGTTGAACCCCATTAATATCATCACAATTTCATAAGCATTCGTTTTTACCTGCTTTCACTTGAATTATTAATGATATATTTTAATACTTCTTTCAGATCCCCTGAAAAGAAAGAAATTTGAGTTTGCTCAAGACAGAATACTTAAAGAAATAGTAAGAAATTTCTTCTTGATTACTGATTTCTATTTTTTCCTGACTGAGGAAATCTCTATTCAGCTTAAGAATTTGCATAATATTTCTTGATGCATGCATAACTGAGTACAGAATGTAAGAATATTTTGTATGTTTAAGAAAGATTGCTAATCAACTCATGTACAGAAGAAAAGTACAGTTGTCTGTCTACTGTACTGTTGTACAGAATGTATTAGCTGAATTTGTGTTTTACCTGCTGTTCCATCTACAAAGTTTGCAAATTTCTTAGTTTGTATCTGCCTGCCATTAAATGGAGAATATGTCTGTCCATCAGTATGTCTGGTATTAGTTATGTCTGTATAAATAATAACTTGAGTAGTTACCAAAGATTGTGCATGGCTTGTACATTAGTAAATGCAGAATCTCTATTGATTGATTTTGAGGTCAAATGTCAGCATCATTATGACAGAAAAAACAAACAAACTGGTATCCACACATTAAATGACTTCTCCGATATCTATAGTTGATTCTTTGTGGATAGCTTACACTTGAGGTAAGGAAGAACTCGATTGACTCAAAGATAAAATAGAGGTATTCAGCATAATAGTTACCAAACTTTGGGAAGGGCTTGCACTTGAGGTAAAGAAATACCCTATAAACTTTGTGGTCAAAATTTCAAAGGATAAGGTGCCAATGACTTTGAAAAAAAAATGATTTCCTGACAGTAGTTCTACATCACAGACATGGATCAAACTTTGTGGAGGGCAGTATACTTTTGGTAAGGATGACACTTATTTGATTAAGGAGTCAAAAGGCCAAAGCCACAGAGACTGAAGGAATAAAAATGGTTTATGTACATCGGAATTAGTCCTTCATCACAGATCGGGGCCCTGAGTGGTTGAGTGGTCTAAAGCGCTGTCCGTTACGGATCACTGCCATCTCACCTCTGTCTGCGTGGGTTCAAGTCTAAGATTCGGCTAATGTAGTTAAGTGAGAAAGCTTGCCAGTAGCTTCTCGTGGGTCGGTGGTTCTTTCCAGGGGTTTTCCGGGTTCTTCCTCCACCATTAATACTGGCCGCCTTGTATAGCTTATATTGTGCTGAAAAATGGCTTTAAACCATAAAAAGCAAACAAACTTCATCACAGATCTTGTGTGTATGTGGGATGGGTGGGGAGAGACTGAATTTTTATCATAGCTTTAACAATTTTCCTGTCATATTGCTATGATGTCTAAAATATGGCAGTTTATAGTCATGTTTTGGACTGGGGCATCATGCCACATACATATGTCATCATGTCTCACCCATATACATTATCCTGATCCTGGGGGAGCCAGTCCTGCAACTTACATCTTAATGCTGAGTGCATAGTGCGGTAGATGTTAGTACTATTTTTATAAGTTCTTTGGTATGACAGAGCTGGAGTTCAAACTTTTCTCACCCAAGGCGAATAGTCTAACTACAATGGTCATTACATTACAGGTCTGAACCAAATTCTACCAAATGGCTTACACTAGGAACAAGGGAGAAATCTTTAAATTTGGTGATCAAAATTTTAAAAGTCAAAGTTATTTTTACTTCATGACTTACATCACATACCAGGACAAACTCTGTGTATAGCCTGCACACAAAGAAAAAAAGGAATTCAATTTTGGGGTCTATGGTTATGGTATTTGTGACTCAAAGAAGAAAAACATTTTCTGTATACAAATTTCATAGATTACATCCTTTAAGTAAATTGATTGAATGGCTTTTTCTTAATTATTTTGGGAATTATATTTTTGCATTTTTGCAGAAATACTTCTGTTTTAGAATAAATTCAGTGACTAAACGTTGTGGATGGCATGAACTTAGAGTAATACAGAAACCTTTAGACTATGGAATGTAAAGGTTAGAGAGGTCATGGTAAGTCTAATAAGATAATGATTTCAGTACATCATGTTAGCCTAGCCCCACATACCAGGCACAACTGCCAACCCTTATTGTTTTGTAAGTTAAAATATAGACTTAGGAATAATAGCAGATATTATGGAAAAAGGATTTTTTTTCTGTAAAACCTGGATACTATCGTGTCTGTGTTTGATTGGGATGTGGGTATCACATTAGATTCAGTGGAGTTGGTCATGGAACTAGATCAACTTTGCAGGAATACTTTTGATGCTTTAAACTGAATATATTTTCTTGATACAAAACATCTGTATGATCAAGCTGTTTCATATTTGTTTTAAAAATGGCATCCACCAATTGATACATTTTCAGAATGAAATGGACATTAAACCTCTTAGAAAGTTTTAATAGTACAGCAGAAGAAAAGGAAATATTCAGACTTTTGGGAAATAAAGCAATAAGATTTTTCACAATTGTTGCAACTCAGGAAGCCACCTGATTGGCTGTGATTGTTGCAACTCTGAAAGCCACACAATTGTCTGAGATTGTTGCACCTGGAAGCCACATGATTATTAGCTGTGATTGTACTGACTCTTGAAGCCACTTTATTGGCTGTGATTCTTATAACTGGAAGCTACATGATTGGCTGTGATTGTTTTAACTCTGGAAGCCACATGATTGATTGTGATTGTTATAACTCTGGAAGCCACATGATTGGCTGTGATTGTTTTAACTCTGGAAGCCACATGATTGATTGTGATTGTTATGACTAATAGCCACGTGATTGGCTGTGATTGTTATGACTCTTGAATCCACTTGATTGACTGTGATTGTTATAACTCTGGAAGCCACATGACTGACTGTGATTTTTATGACTAAAAATCACATGATTGGCTGTTACTGTTATGACTCTGGAAGCCACATGATTGGCAGAGATTATTATAACTTGGGAAGTGACTGGCCATGCTTGTTGCAACTCAGAAAGCTATGCGATTGGCCGCAATTGTTGCAGCTCAGAAAGCCACATGATTGTTTCAATTTGGGAAGTTACGTTATTGGCCATGATTGTTGTATCTTGGGAAGCCACATGATTGGACGTGATTGTTGCAACTCTGGAAGCCACCTGATTGGTTGCAATTGTTGCAACTCAAGGAGCCATCCGATTGGCTATAATTATTGCAACTGGGGAAGCCACACGATTGGATGCGATTGTTGCAACTTGGGGAGGCACCTGATTGGTCACAATTGTTGCAACTCAAAGAGCCACCTGATTGGTTACAATTGTTGCAACTCAGGAAGCCATGCGATTGGCTGCGATTGTTGCAACTCTGGATGCCACATGATTGGCTGTGATTGTTATGACTCAGGAAGCCATATGATTGGTTGTTACTGTTATGACTGAAAGCCACACAATTGGCTGTGATTGTTATAACTCTGGAAACCACATGATTGGCTGTTATTGTTATGACTGGAAGCCACATGATTGGCTGCTATTGTTATGACTGGATGCCACATGTTTTTCTGTTATTGTCAGGACTGTAAGCCACATTGTGATCTGATTTTGATGATGCATGAAATATTGGCTTATGTCAAAAACTTGAATGAGATAGAGCATGATCCACCACACTAATGATGTAATTTTGAGTTTGTTAATGATGTAATGGCTGAGTTTGTTGGAATCAGGATCTAGAAGTGTTTCAACAAAATGGAGGATATTGATGATGGGGTCATCTTACATCTGATTTGACTGGACTTCTTACCGTTCTTGAAACCATAGTTGGGATCTGTTGGAGTTCTTGTCATCAGTATCATGGAAAACTGCAATTATAATTATGAGGAAGAAGCAAACCGTATATTAATCATGATTTTGTCTTTGATGATAATTTATATCAGGATTAGTAAAATGGGAGAGGGTTTACCTAAGCATGTGCTGTAAGACCACTAGATAAGCCTGCTTAGTGGAACACTCAGCTGCTATGTCAGGTAAGTGACATCAGGTTTAGGCCCCAATTTAATATCATTAAAATAGATAAAGTGTAGATTTTAATTGAAATGATGACTGGCATCATTAATGATCATTGTGTGTTTTCTTCATTTTGTTTTCTTTTCTCCTCAGTGCTCAACCAATGAAATTGTGTGCCACTTCAGACTAGACAAGAGTGTTGAGATGTCCAATGAACTCTACCGTGAACTTGTGTCCTTGAAACATATAGCCAGCCCCCGCATGTTTGACCAAAAATTTCTTTCGGGTAGCAAGGTGAGAGAAAATTGCTTCAAGCTTTCCAAACCAGCAGCAAAGACCATTGTTCTGAAGGTAACTCCAAATAAACCAAAGGAAACTGTTCCTGTGCCATCTGACAAGAGCTTGCCAGTAAGCAAGCGAGGTGAGTTAGTGGGAGGTTATGTGCCCGAACGCAGAGGTGTAAATCCGTCTCCTCACAAGAAGGTGGAATGGAAGGTACATATTCCAGATTCTACAGGGGACACAAAAATGAGTGTTTCCACTCCCAAAAGAACTGGAAGTATTCCAATAGTTCATGAAGAAAATATAAATATCGAAGAAATGAATAAGACAAGTCTGAATACATCAGTGACTAGCCATAAACAAGTGTTAAATTCAAAAGACTCAGTAACATCCACTCCAGGTAAACCACAGGTAATTATGGTCAGTCTGGTGGGGGAGAATAAAATAGAGCATGAGGCAGTGAAGATCGATCCAGACCAATCAAAATCCACAAGAAAGAGAAAAGGAAGTAGAGAGTCTGACCAGTCAAATGGACCAAGAAGAAAGAAGCAGGCAACCTCTGAGCAGGTGAAATCTGCAGTTCAAAAACATGTAAAGGCTACAATAAGAAAAAGTATCAGAACACCCATTAAAAAGAGAAACAACTCTAAAAATGAGACACTTGTTAGAAAGGGAAACCAATCTAAAATTAGCCCACCTGTTAGAAAGGGAAACCTCTCAAAAATTAGCCCACATGCTAAAAAGGGAGATCTCTCCAAAAACAGCACACCTGTTAAAAAGGGAAATGTTACCAAAAAAAAGACACCCATTAAAAAAGGAACTATCATCAAAATGTCAAGACCTGTTTCAAAGAAAGGGAACACTTCAAAAATGTTAGGCCCAACAGCTAAGGCAAAAGCTCCTGTTAGAAGAGTCCCAAAAAGGAATCAAAAGAAAAAGGCTGACTAATTGTGAATGTATCTGAAATGTATTAATGTGTACATGACAGAGAGATATTGTACATACACACTTATGAGTCCAGCTGCAACCAACACAGACCATATCTCCTAATAATATGCCAGCCCATCTGGGTCTGTGTAGTTTGTTATGAGTAATCTTTTGAACAAACAGCATAGACTCTGATCTGCAGGCATATGATGCTATTGTAGATCAGGCACAGTGTTACTTGTAGTTGGACTAAATTTTTAAGGAAATATATACTGTAGTTGTTATTAGAATTTCCTTTGAAAGTGAACACTTAAATGCATTTTGTGACAAATTCCTGTGCATGCATATGTTTGAATGCTATCCTGTTTTAATTAAAAATTGATATGTACATGTATATAGTCTAATAATGGTAATTTAGTCCTTTACACAGATTTCTGCAACATAATATGCAGAGGACATTTTAATTTTCACTATTGTCCTATCTTGAAATTGGAAAACAAATAATATTTAAAGTTGAAAACCTTGCTCTTAAAACCATTTTTAATTGGAAGATATTTTTATAAATAGGTGTAAATATAAAAGAAAGATTTAAGGTGGAGTAATGTAGATTTTGTCATCATTATTAACCACCATTTTTTGGTTATAATTGCAGGAATGAATAGGAGAAATTTCTTTTATGTTCCATATGATTGAGAAAAAAATCCAGTGAATTGATGGTTTGTGATCTGAATTAAGCCAAATGACATGACTCAGGCTTTAGAAGAGAAAAAAATTAAAATAATATTTTTAACCCAGACAAAACTTGTAAAGTTATTTTTATGGTCAGTCATGTGTTTTGGACAGACATTTTCAAGCACAGAAATGGAAATTTCCTCATTAAGTAAATTATCAGGAATATCTGAAAGTTGTCACTGAGCATAAAGAAATGGTTAAATGTCAGTTGTAGTTATTGACACTATTAATAAGGTTTACCGGTATGTAGTTTTCTTGAATTAGTTTTCAAAAAGTTATCATTTACCTTGTGACTGATAATTTTTGTGGTAGTCCAAATTTCACATATTTCTATGGTTTGAAATTGATTGTGGACAATATAATCACATATTATTCCTTATAAGCTATGCATTTCAAACAGCCAAATTACAGATATAAAAATTGCGAACATTTATACTCGGCTTTGCCAAGCAAACAACTGCAGACATTGATATACAGCTTCGCCAAGCAAACAACTGCAGACATTGATATACAGCTTCTTCAAGCAAACAACTGCAGACATTGATATACAGCTTCTCCAAGCAAACAACTGTGGACATTGATATACAGCTTCTCCATGCAAACAACTGTGGACATTGATATACAGCTTCTCCAAGCAAACAACTGCAGACATTGATAAACAGCTTCACCAAGCAAACAACTGCAGACATTGATATACAGCTTCGCCAAGCAAATAACTGCAAATATTAATATGCAGCAGCCAAAAGGAACAACTGTAGTCATTGATATACAGCTTCTTTAAGGTAATAACTGCAGACATTGATATTGTGTTTCTCTGATGTAACAGTTGCATACATTGATATGCAGCTGTGCTAATGTAACAACTACTGACATTGATATACAGCTGTGCTAATGTAACAACAACTGACATTGATATACAGCTGTGCTAATGTAACAACTGCTGACATTGATACATAGCTTTAAGGAAACATTTGTAGACATTTATATACTGCTTCTTTATGATAACAACTGCAGATGTTGATTAGCATCTTGCTGACATTGATCATGCCTATTGTAGCATCTTGCTGACATTGATGTTCAGCTTCTCTAATGTTAAAACTGTAGACATTGGTATATTGCTTTCAGGAAACAAGCTGTTAGACAGCTTCTTCAAGCAAACAACTGCAGACATTTATATACAGTTTCTTCAAGCAAACAGCAGAAAAATTCAACGTTGTCGACATTGCTGTTCAGACAGTATGAATGAACTCAACATATTAGCTCTTTGTTCAGACATTATAAATTGACTCAACATGTTAGCTCTTTGTTCAAACAGCATAAAATGACTCAACATGTTAGCTCTTTGTTCAGACAGCATAAATTTACTCAATCATAAATATAAAAGTAGTAAATTAAACTTAATCCAGAATGGCATAACATAAATAAAATGATATATTCTATTTGACTGTGAGTTTTAATATCATGCTGTTGTTTACCTCTATTGTGGCTTGTATAAGAATATGCATGTGCATATAGAATTCATAATAATTAGTGGTGTTTTAATTTTTATACCTTTTTGTATGTTTTTGCATCTTTTATTTTGTTTGTGTGGATATCAGTCAAAAGCATAACTGTATTGAGGAAAGTGAGTTGGTAATGTACAGTATTGTACTTTTATTAATGAATGTGAGTTGGTATTGTTCAGTATGGTCGATTTATTAGGGAAAGCAAGTTGGTATTGTACAATATGGTAGATTTAATAAGGAGAATGAGTTGGTATTATACACTATGGTAGATTTATTTTACAGTTTTCACCAGTTACATATAGGGCACCATGGTTGCATGGATGGTAAAATGCTGGACTCGTAGTCAACAGGTTGTGCTTTCAGTACCTTCCCAAGCCAGGCTGGGTTAGCTGCCCCTGTGTGTCTTTGGGAAAAGCACTTAGCTCCCATTTCTTAAGTGTGACATAAACAATATCGTGTTGAAAGTGCCATTAAAAAAAAAAAAAAACCAGCATCATGAAATGCATTGATTTATGCAATTTTCAACATTTGATGTGATTATCATTGTTATAACTTTCTCTCCCTGAAAAATATATCATGTTTAATTTTTCCTCACATCATGCGTTATTTGTTTTCTCATAATCAAGACATTGATAGAGTATAATGAGTTTAAAATAAAAAGTATCAAGATGATTGGTATATACCTTTTTAATGCCAGTTAGTACATGTTTTTAGCTGATTAGTGAATTAAAATAGTGTTTTTGTTTCATTGTTATTCCTTTGTTTTCTTAATGCTGTAAAGGTATAGTCCATTGTTTTCTTTTCCTTGATTGTAGCTTAAAGGTTTGTCCTATTGTTTTGTTGCCATTCTATATACAAGTAATGAAATGTCCTTTAAATAATTCTTTCTCTCACTTAAAGTATGGAAATAAGAAACTTGAACCACATCTTTTTAACGATGGAACAGCAGATAAACCTAAACTGAATTTGATTTGCAGCTGATTGTGTTTTCTGTGTAAATTTGAGGGTCAGAAACGTAGGGGTAGGGCTATTCTTATTTAGAGAGGCTCTAATTACCTTGTTCATAGAGAATATTTTATACTGTTGACAATTATACATTTTCTCTATATTTAAACCAAATTCTTCAGTGTTTTTTATGCTTGAATATTAATTCAAGTTGTCAATGTTTGTATATCTATTTGGAGATTGTGTTCACCGGTGTATATTTTTCTGTTCTTGCCTGTATTATAGTGGAAATGAAACTATACAAAATTAATAGTGCATAAGTAATCCAAATATTTTTTCCTTGGAACCATCTATAGCTCACCCCTGTGAAGTTGGGTTAATGAACTACACTTATGTCTGCATCAACATAGATGTTGGTGTCAGGAAACATAAAACATATCAATGCAGTCTTACTACATCTCTGTCATTCTTTCTTCCTAGAGGTGTGTGTGCATGTTTCTTGGATTCTTAGTATTGCTTTAGCAATTTTCAGTCATATTGCTATGATGTCTGCAGTGCGGCAGTTTATAGTGATGTCTAGTACTGCGGCATCATCCCACAGACTTGTGGTTTTATGCCCCACCCAGACACATTCTGATACCAATCCAACCATTTGTAACACTAACATCTTAATGCTGAGTGACAAGTTAGAGAGCTGACTGGGTTGGGGTTAAAACCTGTGACCTGCATCTGAGGCATTTGAACCACAATGCCACCGGATAAGTCTTCCTAGGTTCTAGACTACAGTTGGAATAAGGTTCCATAATATCACCCCATATGGAATGGAATAACTTTACAAACACACATACATTAATTATTTGTACATTCCTGGTAAAGTTTTTTGCACCTTTTATACACACAATTATATCTGGATAGTGCATGTTTGTATCATGAAGAGTAATATATTTTCGGTAGAAATTAGGTCACTGCAGTCAACATTTTTTGCATTTGCATTTAAATGACCATATTGGTTTTATGCTGTATAGATTCTATTATGCTTGTAATCATGAATCTTGGTGATCGGATCTTGATGAGCAAATACTATACACTCTTAAAATGATATAGGTCACTGTCACAATTCTTATGCTTCATAGACTTTGACAAAATTTTGTCTTTTAAGTTGTCTTTTTTTAAAAAAACCACATCAGTGACAGATATTTTACATTTTTATCCTGGTTTAGGTTCTTACATTTATCACATTTTATACATACCAGCCTGAATGGAATCAGACATATGTAAAAGTGGTGCATTTTGATGAGCTCAACTTGCTCATTGCAGAATTAGTTCATTATAGCTCAAGTTTTATACTTTATTGGCTTGGGTTAATTTTGTATTTGATGTTCATTTCTCAATCACTTCTTAGATGATGATATGCATGTCAATTACTGCCTTACCTTTGAAGCAAAAGAAGCTGATAGTAACCTTTATTTTATTTGCTTACATTTGACATTTAACTCATAACCACACTAGTCTTTGGCATGCTAGTATCATGCAATTGAAATCTGCATGTACCTTATTCTTGTTAGCAATTGAAATCTGCATGTACCTTATTCTTGTTAATATCATGAAATGTACATGTACCTTATTCTTGTTAGTATCATGAAATGTACATGTACCTTATGCTTGTGCCTTATAAATTTCTTCAGAAAAGAGGCAGTTGTGTAAAATGTAGATAAATATTTGTCTTAGAAAAGAAAACTACACCTTAAGTTTTTCTTTCATGCACATATCAGGGTTCATGATGGACTACAAATATTTAGGGCAACATGACGTATCCATGATGAAGGAATATGGCGGAGTTGGAGAAGTGAATGTAGAAAGTTCAAATGCTCTCATTAAACATCAATTTCTTTGTCAGTTTCCATGTCAGATGTTTAAAGTATTGATGAAATACTATTTAAAGTCAATAGAATCATCAGATCTTCGCTTCAATTCACTACAGTTATTATTATTACATAACGCCATCATTGTATAAAATGGCAGCCTTGAAAATAAGTTAGAATCAAGTAACATTAACTCTTGCAAAGTTCATGTCATCATTTAATGCATTTACCAAATGAAATATTGGATAAAATTGGATAAAATTTGATTAATGAAGTCATGATTCATTGGCTTCCAAAAGTTTTCTCTCTTTTTTTAAAGGAATGCTGTGTCAAGTTTTTGGTGGAAATTATGTAAATAACAGTGTAATTACCCCTGGCATGTTGTCTGACATTTGGGTACATTTAAATAATATGATTGACTCAGTGGCAACTAGTTTGTACAGAAAACCCCTGCATGCAATTAGGAGTTTCACCATGTTAAGCAACATATAAGCTAGTCTGTAGTAATCAAATGCCATTTGTCCTCTACTCAATATTACATTTCAATTATTAGGCAGAAAAGGTGATGTATTTCGTTTCTTTAGTAATACATTCTCCAAGGAATTCAATAGTTTGACACAATTTTGTTTTATTCAGCCAGTGTTGTTGTGCTAGTCTACAACCATAAATGAAGACATCTCTTGATATGTTTAAAAATGTTAGATCCTAAATTCAGCTACACAATTTAAAGAAATAGGTTTATTGTCTAAGAGTAAATTTAAATGTAGGATGGGGAAGGATTTCTGTTAAATAGGTGATAGAAACCTGATGAGTTTGGTTGAAAAATTGAAACCATTCCTTATTACTGTGGCTTCCCATAAGATCAAAGAGCTGCAGCATATATCAGCAAGGCACCATGGGGAGGAAAGAAAGAAAAGCACTGTGAAAGATATATCAACAATAAAGTAACCAATTTACTTGAAATACGTAATTGCATCAAATGATGGAAAGAGGAAAAGTGTGGACATTCATCATCATTTTGATTGTTTCTATGTTTAAATGCTAATTTTTTTTTCATCCACAAGTCAGATTTTTTTGGTGCAATGTGTCAAATGATGATACAATGTTTGTGTAGAGGGAATTTGAATCGTGTATTGATAATTAGTTCTAAACATTCTGGTATGTTTGCAGATAGTTTTTTTCTTTCTTTCTTTTAATCAAATTACACAAAAGTTTGGTGGTGTTGTTTGGTTTTTTATTACTGTTAGGAATGCACAAAAGCATTCCTAACAGTAATAGCTGTTAACTGTTAAAGCCATAGCCAGGAAGTCAAGGGTGGGCTCATGATGCATGACCAGGAAGTCAAGGGTTGGCTCAACACAGACCATGGCCAGGAAGTCAGGGGTTGGCTCAACACAGGCCATGGCCAGGAAGTCAGGGGTTGGCTCAACACACAGACCCTGCCCAGGATGTAAGTGTTGGCTTAACACAGACCATGGCCAGGAAGTCAGTGTTGGCTCAACACACAGACCATGGCTAGGAAGTCAATGTTGGCTCAACACACAGACCATGGCCAGGAAGTCAGGGGTTGGTTCAATGCACAGATCATGGCTAGGAAGTCAGGGGTTGGTTCAATGCACAGATCATGGCCAGGAAGTCCGTGATTGGCTCATCATGGAGGCCTTTGCCATGATCATGTTCAGATATTTAGATCAGTTTCAAGCTGTATTCTTTGGTGATTTATAGATTGATTCCAGTGTTTTTTCTGTATGATTATAAAACAGATGTTATTTGGTGTTATATTTTTAATAATAAAAAGGCTAGTTTTCTTATTTCCACAAGCCTAGTCTATTTTCAGATTGTTTGTGTCATGCATTGATAACAGGTTTGTGTAGTTTTCATTTGTGTTATGTATTGATAAACAGTTTTGTACATACTGGTAGCGTGCAGATAGTTTTTTTGTTTTTACTTTAATCGGATTACACAAAGGTTTAGTGTTGTTTGCTTTTTTTTTTTTAATAACAGTAATACTGTTAAGTGGTAAAGCCATATTCAGGAAGTCAAGGGAGGGCTCAACATGCAATCCATGGCCAGGAAGTTGGGGGTGGGTTCAACATACAGGCCATGGCTAGGAAGTCAATAGAGGGCTAAATGTGCAGGCCATGTCCAGAAGTCAGGGTTAAGCTCAACATGTAGGTCATCAACAAGAAGTCATTGGTGGGTTTAACATGCAGGATACAGCCAGGAAGTTAGGGGTGAGCTTAACATGCAGGGTATAGCCAGGAAGTCATGGGTGGGCTCAACATACAGGCCATGACTAGGAAGTCATGGGTGGGCTTAACATTCATGCCTTGGTTCAGGAAGTCAGTGGTTGGCTCAACACATGGACCATGGGAAGCTAAGTCAGTGGTTGGCTCAACACACAGACCATGACCAGGAAGTCTGTGGTTGGCTCAACACACAGACCATGACCAGGAAGTCAGTGTGGTTGGCTCAACACACAGACCTTTGCTAGGAAGTCAGTGGTTGGCTAAACACACAGTGAGACCATGGCCAGGAAATCTGTGGTTGGCTCAATACACTGACCATGGCCAGGAAGTCAATGGTTGACTCAACATTTAGACCATGGACAGGAAGTCAATTGTTGGCTCAACACAGATACCATGGTCAGGAAGTCAGTGGTTGGCTGAACACACAGACCATGGCCAGGAAGTCAGTGGTTGGCTCAAGACACAGACCATTGCCAGAAGTTAGTGCTTGGTTCAATGCACAGACCATGACCAAGAAGTCAGTGATTGGCTCAGTATGCAGATAGTTTGTTCGGAGTAATAAATGTTAGGAGAACAAAGAAAATACACCCAGATCTTCTGGTGCATTATGTGATGGCTGATGTGGGTCTGTGCAGATTGCATTTGAACATGGCTTATTAGCCAGTATAGATATATATGTTATTCTCACTGCTGATAAGTAACTGATTCGGTATGGATTAAATCATAACAATTGGTTTTAACATCAGGAAAATAATTTTTTCCTCATTTACTAATAGTTATTTTGCATTGAATGATTGGGCCAGGGATTAGAGAAAGATGTTTTGAAATATTAATTAATTTAAAAATTATTGCCATTATCCTTCACTGGAAATTATAGGTCATTGTTTGGTTGATATTTAACCTGATGTTTCTCACTTGATTTTATAAGACAGTATATATTATTTTTATGATCAATTTGATTGCAATAGTTAAAAGGTGATTTCTGATTTGTATGGCATTGTGTGTTTTATAATATTGTACATGCAGTTTTTACATTATGTAAGGGATTTTTATATACTTTAGTCTTTGTTTTATTTATGTTCACTGTACAGTTTAACCTATTTGTACTTTATGACATTTGTAGATGTTTTTGACTAGAATATGTTACCTGACTCAATTTTACCAAGATAAATTTTAAATTAACCCAATCCACACTGCAGACTGCTAAAGTAGTCCAGGAATAATAACTCATGCTCAGCTCACTAGACTCTTATTCAGGTTGACATCCACACCACATTTTGATGATCTGTTCTGTTTGGACAGTTTCAAGGATACCCGATTAGTAAATACATTGCAGTATGATTTATTTTGTTTTAGTTAGTCTTTTTGGACAGTTTCAAGGATACCCAATTAGTAAATACATTGCAGTATGATTTATTTTGTTTTAGTTAGTCTTTTAGAAACATTACAGTGACATCTATCTTTATTCTACCTTTTGATTTACCTATATAAACCTCTGTGTGAGACATGAATTTAGTCCTGAGCATAATTATTGAGACTTTTCAATTATAGAAAGATTTGTGTATTCCTATCAAAAGAAATGAGATCTTTACAAGTCATTGAAAATATGTTACCTAAATTTAATAAACATCTTGAATGTTATTGTTTTATGTTCATCATTGATTTAGTGTTGATAGAGTTGAGTTGTGATTTATGACATTCGATGGCTTAATTTTAGGTTTGATTTCAGGCAATCATAGCGTTGGATTCTAAATTCAAACTGATATCTAGACTTATGTTCTGCTGGGGAAATTAATTCTTCCTGTAATGATCTTAACTTGATTGATTGAATTTTGCATGTATATTATACATCATTAGTATATAATTCATTATTTGTGATTGATCATAGACTTTGTTAATGATGCAATTTGAGTTACAGAACTATGTTGTAAATAAATGGATTTGATTTTTGCTTTTAGTTTCTTGTTATATTCCACTATAAATGTTCATAAGTTTTCCAGTTTTATTCATTTGGCATCATTTGATTTGCAGTTTCTTACCAACATATTAATAGAATACATAATGACATATCCAAACCTTAAAACATTGTATACAGAATAAAGCTGTACCATTATGACAAACAATGCAAATCCTATAGTTGTGTATGAATGAAATAAAATGAAAATGTATGCCAATGCCATCATCAGTGCCTACAACAACATTAACTACTAATACTACAGCTGTTGCTACTAATATTACAACTATTACTACTATTACTATTAATACTACAGCTATTACTACCAATTCTACAATTATTGCTACTATTACTATTATTTCTACTAATTCTACAACTATTAATACTAATGCAACGACTAATACTACTAATACAACTATTACTACTAATACTACTATCAATAATACTACAACTATTAAACTAATAGTACAAATATTACTACTAATACTACAACTATTGCTAGTAATACTACAACTATTGCTAGTAATAGTACAACAATTGCTAGTAATACTACAACTATTGCTAGTAAATAATACAGCTGTTACTAATACTGCAGCTATTGCTATACAGCTGTTAATTATAGTAATATTGCCTAGTACTACAACTGTGGCTACTAATAATATAACTGTTGCTACTAATGCTATAACTTACTGCTAATACTACAACTATTACTAATACTACAGCTGTTACTACTAAACCTTCAGCTATTACTTCTAACACTACAACTGTTACTACTAACATTTCAGCTATTACTACTAATACTACAAGTATTGTTAATAATACTACACTACTAATACTAAATGTATTACTACTAATACTACAGCTATTACTCCTAATTCAACAACTGTTAATACTATAGCTGCTAATGTAACTATTACTATTATTACTACAACTATTGCTAATACATCTGTCGCTACCAATACTACCTTTATTATTACTAATACTACAACTGTTATTAATAATTTTAACCCTGTTACTACTAATACTAATTCAACAACTATTAATACTAATACTGAAACTAATGCTGCTAATATATAATTACTAATACTGTAACTACCAAAACTACAGCTGCTGCTAATGCTACAATATGAATACTATTACTACTAATGCTACAGCTATTACTACTAATTTAACAATTACTAATTTGTTGCTACTAATTCTAATATTGCAACTAATACTACTGATACTACAACTTTCACTTCTAATACTACAGCAATTACTACTCATACTACGACTATTAATGCTGATACTACAGCTGCTTCAGTTAATACTACAATATTGCTACTAATACTACAACTATTAATGCTAATACTACAACTATTAATGCTAATACTGCAGCTATTACTAATACTACAATATTACTACTAATTCTACAACTATTACTACTAGTTTTGCCACTATTACTACTAATTCTACAACTATTGTTGCAAATACTACAGCTAATGCTAATTTTACAGCTGTTACTACTAATTCTAGAAGTATTACAGCTAATACTACAACAATTGTTGCTAATACAACAGCTATTACTACTAATTCTTCCTCTAATTCTACAACTATTACTACTAATACTACAACTGTTACTACTAATACTACAACAATTGTTACTAATACTACAGCTACCACCATTATCCCTCTTCACTGGACCCAGTCATCTCTCAGGCAGTTGGCTTAAATACAACTATCATTAAAACCATTATACTTGCCTGTCTTAAAATATGTATTTGTCCCATAGATATTAGTCCATTTTCTTCAAAAATGAAATTTGTACCGCCACCCCATATCACCCCTCTTAAGAAAATATTTTTTGCCATGTTTTAATGGATTGGAAATAATTCTGTATTATGGACTGACGATCTGTCCATCTCTCTGGTGAACATTAAAGTGTTGATTAATATGTTATAGCTTGTATACACACAATGGTTGGTATTTAGACGTGTCATGCAGTATTAAAATCTTCTGTGAAAAGTAAGGTCAATGGCACATTTTTCATGGCCCAGTGATAATTTTAATATTGCATTTATGTTATTTCCCTAGGCGTTATTGTTAGTGGAGTTACATAACTTGGTATAGAATTGCATCATGAGGATTTCTACAAGTATCAGTGAAACTAGGTCATTGTAACCTATATCCAATCAGATCCGTGAATATTATTTTGCTTTGTATTAAGCTCAGTTTCGCTAGGCTTGTGTTCAGGCCTTTATAAAGTAGTATTAGTTCTATTATGGCTTGGTCTGATTTCCACGCTATCTGTTTACGTCAGCATGATGAATGAGCTAAATGCCCTGCCCTTATACGGAAAGAGATGGACATTCATATTTACAGGACTCGCACCTCGATCGCTTCAGCTTAAGACGCAGAACAGCGTTTTGGGCAAAATGTTTATGCCTGTGAAATATTGCTTAATGCAATTAGCTAGGAGAGGAACGGTAACTGGACAGTGTTCACATAACCATATTGATGTCTGGCCCAACACATGATTGGAATGGTGGCCTAGGTTACTCCATTCCGCGGACAATGATGCGTATGTCAAGTCAACGATCTCTATAACACGTCGACGATCACCCGCTATCTACTGGGGACAGTCGGACGATGCATACAAATGTATACCGGTATATTGCCATTTTAATGTATACCGGTATATTGCCATTTTAATGTATACCGGTATATTGCCATTTTAATGTATACCGGTATATTGCCATTTTAATGTATACCGGTATATTGCCATTTTCCACTTGTCATATTGTCAACACTTGTATGATTCTGTCAATTTTACATGTCGACTGCACCCGCCTACTGGACGAATTGGATTCTTTTCCCACTCCAACCTTTCTAATGATAAATATGGATCTGCACATTTCCAAATACTCTGTCAGTCGGGTGGCGCTGTTGTGAATATGCCGACATCAAATCCGGTTATGGTCTGGTAAACCCTTTCTCGTCATCTTAACAAATCGCAGCCATCGCCTTGCTTGCACACACGAGCCCATATTCCCTCACGCCTAAGCAAGCACACATCACCAAAAATGGTGCAACCACACACACACACACACACACACATTGATTTGATCGCTCGAGATTTATTTAATAGCTTCCTTCGATAACATCACATACTAAATTTAATGCAATCACCGAGGATATATTTACGTCTAGCGGCGCGATATGCCTGCCGCCTCCGTCTGGGTCATTATTATATTTGAGAATTGTTGTTTGTGGTTGTGGTGCTGTTTTCTTCCATGCGTCATGGATTTTTTGGAAACCTTCATCGATGGCATCATTGAGAGATTTTTGTAGTTCTGAGATATTATATCCGTGTAGTTTGAGCGTGGGAATGCTAGTATCTTCTACGCGTATATTATATACTGTCGCAAACTCCGTTCTCGTTTTAGGATTACTGTCACCTAATACCTCTTGAATAATTTGTGAATGAAATGTTTCCATGTCATTGATGATTTTGTTACATGTTTGTAGAAAGCTGATAAATTCATCTCGGGTGAGAGTACCGGATTTAAGAGATATTAACAACAGCGAAATATCAATATTCACCGCTGTGTTATTTTCAGTGATTTTATCATGTCGAGTTGAGTAATATCTTCGGTTGCGGTCGTCTATCATTCCAGTGAAAAAATTCAACCTGGTGTAACCGCTGTAGCTTATATACTGGATTATCGGGTTTTATCCTGTCGGTAACATAATCAGATTTTTGTGGTTCAGGATTAAATAGTTCCTGTCGAGGTGGGATTTCAGGCCACCCCAGTATTGTTCTTATAGAACTCGGATAGATATCTACGACATAACTTGGCGAGTTTATCTCAATCGCAGATGATAGTGTTGGTTCGTGAACTGTTATAGCGATTTTCGATTCTGTTCCGGTAATGGATTTTATTCTACGCGCTAATTCAGCATTAATTTGTTCGATTTGGTATGACCCAGATGTCAGCGAAACAACGTTCCAGTCTGGAGTTCCATCGGGTTTATTCTTATTCGCAAATACCAAGGAATTATTCGGTTGTTGACCGCCAAATGCTACCGACCTAATATTAGGCCAACTGTGATACACTCGCAGTTTTGCTAACGCGATCTCCTTCACGGGAACCGGAATAGGGAAATTCACACTGAATTCAGGATTGATTGAGGTTATTGTGATCATGCTGGTTTTCATCGGGTTTGTGTTCTCCACTATTTGTTGAAGTAATTCTTGCGGTTTTGTCATTATTATTATTGTCCTGCTCTAATTTCGATATCGCGGAATCATAAATATGTACCATCGCTGAAAACTCACTATCTGATATTAATGTATTATCGAGCGACGATGATATCATTGAGGATAATTGGGTGTATGCGGTTGACACAACATGAAATTTAATTACGTAATCCTGCAGTTTACGCTGGCTGCATGATGATATTTTTTTGTTTTCATCGAAATAATTCTAGCGATTATTGTCGCCGCGGTTATACAAATTGGTACAGCTATCGGAGCAATCATTGTCACTGAGGATAGTATTATACCAGCACCGGCGATTACACAACTCACAGAGTACACGGTAAAATCAACTGCGGTGATTCTTCGTCGGTATTTTTTTTTATTATTGTTTGATACTCCTCAGTGAGCGTCTTGAGTTTAGTTTGAAATTCTCTGACCTGATCATAGCGATATTGAGATACCGAAGGTACCGTTGATGATGACATTTTACTAGTATTTCCAAATCAGTTTACGATTTCAATTTAGTTGTTTACTTAAATCCGCTTCGAATTCCACATACCATGTTACTGAAACCCTAGCCACATTTTTATCAGTGGATGTTATCGTGAACTGTTCAGTTGTATTCTTGTAGATGATCGTTTGATATCGGATTATTGACCCCAGATGAACTCGACGATGATATATTAAATTGAGTTGGCGTCACTAGTGTTAATCGATAAATACCTTTGACGGCCACGGTGATATTTAATATATTAGTGGATGGTGTCCACGCAAATGATCCGTGTTGAATTGTGTATACTACGTTGTTGGTTCTCTCATGAGGAATATTTGTTTTTTCAAGTATTTTCATCATCTTCGGCATATCATCCTTGATAATATCATTGGTCGTTTTAATATCAGTTTGATGGCTTCTATTTGCCGATTAATCGCGGCTATTTCATCTAGAGAATTTTTTATATCCGCTAGTTGTGACCGTCGGTGGAGTTCCGAAAAATTCTCTAACAATTTTATTTCGAAGTTTGTTAAAATCCTTATCGTTTTTTTTCATACTTGTTTTCAAATTGATCAATTTATAATCAAGCTCAATTAATCTATCCATGGATTTTTATTGATGGTAAATTCGGTGATATTACCGCTGGTTCGCCGAAGAAAGCCATAATTGATTTTAATTCGTCATTGACAGTCTTTATATTGTCCATAGAGATTTTTATTAATGATAAATTCGGTGATGTTGTCGCTGGATCACCAAAAAAAACAAAACAGTATGAATTTTAACTCATCGTTGAGAGTTTCTAATTTATCTGTAATCGTCGAAACGAGTATGCCGGGTTTGAGTTTACCCTGATCGGAAAAAAACGCAACGGTGTTCTCGGTTGCGTCTCGTTGTTTAACTAAAATATCATCCAGAGAAACATTACTAGTTTTCAATTTACCCTGACGATCTTGAAATACAACTATTTCATTGGGATCAACACTTGCTAAGTTCAACGTCTCAGCTATTTCATCTTCGATTTTTATTTTATATCACCGGTTGCAACGCCATCAGGTTCGGGTTTCTTCAGCGCTGATAAAGATCTCACCCAAATATCAGTCATGTTATTCTATATAATCTCTCTCTCTCTCTCTCTCTCTCTCTCTCTCTCTCTCTCTCTCTCTCTCTCTCTAAAGTCTCTTCGTTGAAAAATCTTCGATTTTCGCCAGCGACTGCTAGTATATTCATTTACGACCCGATGAGGTGGTTTTCCAGATGTTGAAATAGCGTCAAGGACATTTAATACTTCGTTGCCGCATATTGGTGGGTCATTCATTTGTTGTGTTGGTAGCGTAGAATACCAACGAGGAGTTTTTAAGCGGTTTATATAGCGCATAAATTCCTTCGGTGGTGCTAATCCATATGAATCGAAATAGACGATTGCACGTGGATCAATCGTGTATGCAACCCAATGGGTTGCAGGTCCGGTGCTATTATCAAGATTAATGATACCAGTTTCAGAGCTGTTTGGTTGTGCCGGCAACTGATCTTTCATAAAGACACCTCTGAAGTTTGTAATCGATAGTTTTTTTAGCAGCATCAAATAAATCAAAATTGGACATTGGTGTTAATAAACCGTTCCTGGGATTCTCAGACCCTTTCCGCTGTACCATGAATACGGGGTTCCTGGTAGCCTTAGACCCTTTCCTTTCTTTTTTTATATTCCTTCCCAGTTGCTTTCTTTAGTGCCATTCCCGCCGCGGTACCAACGGCTCCTAACGCCGCCGCTTTAGCCACCGCTGGGGCCGCTGCCGCAATCAACGCTGGTAACGCAGCTAACAGCGGGAATATAGCACCTGATTTTATGATGTTTTTAATCGTGGCTGCAGAGAGAGTGATTTGAACGCCATTTTTATCTTTGAAAGCATCATTGAAGTGTTTTACTTGACGAGTCGTCAGCGACAATTTATTCTCCCCGCCAGTCATCTGATTGGGTTTTAGCGTTATCGTGGTTCCGCATTTTTTTTTAGCTGATTCTGATTGCAATTCCTTGAGTTGACCGGGAGTTAACGTAACACTAATATAACTGTATTTCATTATACAATAACAGATTGATCTAATTGTTACATATTTTCCACAGGTGCATCTATCACTCTCATTCGTCCGCCAACACCTTCGAGTAGCATTGATTTGTCGCTGAGAATGACAGCAACCGCTCTGTAATTAACACCGCCAGGGTTTACACGAGCTCAAAAGTGTATATCAACGACGGACTATCTTGTTAAATCAAGATGTTCCAACGAAAAGTAATAGATCGGATATAAATTTTTAAAATCATTTTGTGATATTTGCAGACCAGTATCAATATTTTGATCGCGTGCCATATATGTCAACAACCTGTGATACACGCGTTGTTGTCGTAATCAAGTTGTATATCCTCAGATGGTTCCTGTTGGCCATTTGTTCTCAGCGAGACTTCACTAACGCCTAATTTATCAAATATCATATGACTACGTTGTTGATTGTCTAATCGCGCTCTATTCTGTAGCGCAATAAATATATGACGTAGAGCTGAAATACCCTGTCGCGCTGCCAGGTGCCATGTAAATGTACCATTAATATCAGAATATATAGTATCTGTAGACACCGATAACCAACTTATCAGTAATTTTCCTCCTTGGTCCATAAATGATAGTAATCGCTCCTCCGTGATAATTGATGGAGTCATTACTGGCATCCAGAGTGATAGTTTTGATAAAATAACTTTACCGGCAGCAAGACCAGCTTCATCACCACGCCAGATTGCATCATTATCAGTACCCTTTCGCACGAGTACTACCGTATGCTTTGCTCCATAGATGACTTATCGGACATTTCTGCAGAATCCAAATATATGATGCAGTGGAATCGCGCATGAAAATCGTCGACGATCTCCTTGTAGCATTGTTTTGCGTGTTGCATATCTTAAATTGTAATCGAGATTAGCGCCTCCGACAATATCAAACGCAGCTCCTGGTCTAGCTCTGTGTTCATAAGAATCATCTTCTGGTTGTGGATCAGCTGCGGTATTTTGTGGTGTCCGTATTTTAATATACGGAGAGTGATTAGGGTGATCAGTAATATCCTTAACGAACATCATAAATGGACCTGCCGATCTTGTATAATCGTCGGAGTATCTTGCTAACCCTATTATTGTTGTAGCAACATCAACATCATTCTCAATGGTTTCAATTTCTTTTCCATCAATGAGATATCTAGCGCTAGTAAATAACGCCATGATCCCATTATTGACATAACCAACTCGAACAGTTGCATTATCTGCGTATGGTGTATTAGCTACAACATCTGTTACAAGTTCTCCTTCTACTTCGATAAACGCTTCACACGGTAGAAAGTATTTACTGGTATCATGAACTTGAAGTTCGATTCTTGATCGAAGATTTGGTTGTATTACGTGATAGGCATAAAACTGATAATCGCGTACTGAATCATCCTTGCGCACTGGGGCGTCCATATCAAACGCTGGATCATGTGACCATTTGAAAATTTTATTATATATTCACTTTGATAAATCAAAGTCTAAATCATCGACGTCGACGACCACTCCGTGGTTTTTTTAAGCCACTTCCCGCTATCATATTTGCGGTTATGTTACCTTGGGCGTTAGTCACCAGCGACGCTAGTTTCTTATCCACTGCGTTATTTATTATTTTACTAACACTCGCGAGCATTTCCGCTGTAGATGGTAACGGTAACGGCGTCAATGGTGGTTTCCTTCGCCGCCGCACTAGCGCTATTAGTTTATCCTTCGCGGCTGAAAACGCTTTGCCGGCAGCATGTCCAGCAGCGCTAATAGCCTTCATGATAATTGTTTTGCTAGCGGCGCCACTTTTGGAGCCATTCTTGCAAATAACCCTGCATTGGTATCACCGAGACCATCACCATAGTACGCGTTATAAACTGGAAACCGTGAATTTACTACATAGACGCTGGTTGGTTTATCATGGTTGTAGTGTATGATCATCTTATTTAAATGATATTTATCTAATGCGATGACTTCGTCATCAGATTAGTCACTGTGATAACCATGATGGTGAAAATCCGTAGGATTTTCCGCTAACTCGTCAATGAAATCTCGATATATTTCAATGTCCATGATGCCACTTTGAAATAACCGCCAACAGATATCAGCTGCTTCATTAATTATTTATGGTGAGTTATTTCCAGTTCGTTTCCCTCCAATGAGAACGTCTAATCGTGCTATATCACCAAGAACATTACCAGGACATTGAATAAGACCACTACCTGATATCCCACTGGAATCTCTTCGAGATTTAGAAAATCCCTTCCCAGATGATTTTTCTAGTGATACCAGTTGCACCTTTTTCAGAATCAGCTTCTGCCATTATTTGTATTTCACCTGGGATTGGGTCTGCTGTATATATTGGTGGTGGTTGTGTGACACCTTTTATCATAACCATAACTTTAGCAAAATCAGAACTTATTTCTTTTGTTATTTTAGTTTTACCTCGGTTTGCTAAAAATACTTTATTCGCCCAGGTGTCTATATCTTTTATAAAATCTCTAGACTCGTCGTCTTTTAAATACGTATTTCTTATTTTTTTTAAATTTGTCTTTAGTAAATTTAACTAATTCAGAGTCTGTTTTGATTTCTCTAATTTCAGTTAACACCTCAGCCGTAAATATCCTTTCAGGTGGATAGTCTTCTTTTGCAACAGCGCCTTGTTGTTCTTCTGGTTCAGGTGGTGCGATAAGTGGTGGTCTACTAGCAAGTTCTTCTTCAAGAAGTTCTCGTTCTTGTTGTTCTCGTTCTTGTTGTTCTTGTCGTTTTACGGCAGTTATTATATCACCAGGAAGTGTTTTTAAAGTTTTTTTGTTTGTTTAGATCTTGCTGCTATTTTTTCAAGTACAGGAAGTACAGGAGCTTCATTTTTTGATCTTTCCTTTGGGTCATCTCTGTATATAGCTCGTTCAGTGGCTCATATTACCCCTTTCGTTGCAGTTGTAATCGGTCTAAACAAATCTTCAGATCCCTCAGAAAATCGGTCTGAAGACTCTGTCTGGCTTGTAATTTACTTCTGACAGAGTTGCAAATCGGTAAGAAATTCTTAATTGAAGACAATCTCTCTCTCTCTCTCTCTCTCTCTCTCTCTCTCTCTCTCTCTCTCTCTCTCTCTCTCTCTACTATCTAGTCTTGTAGTTAATGCTTCGTTGACCATTATTGAAACAGTAAAGCAATTTCCAATTAATGTACAATGTAGTGATTTTGTCATCATCAAATGATTTTTACCTTTTAACCCAACTCAGATAGACAAGCATCAATGAAAAATAACAACAAAAAAACACTCACTAAAATATTTTCAGTTAATTTTACTTCCTTGTTTATTGACCAAAGCCGGTATTGATTATACAACTTTCCATTGTATTTGCAACATCTGTCCATGCAGTGATGTATTTATAGCGAGAATTTTACTAACGCTCTATACATGTCAAATCGTAAGTGATACAACCAGAGGTATCCAGCGTTTTTTTTTTTTCATTTTCTTGAATTAACGCCCGTATATTTCTAATCTTCGAATTAACCTCTTTTTTCAATTCATACTCCCGGCCCAATTCTTTTCGTATTCCTTCCACGATAGTAAATAACGGGACAAACACACTTACGTCAATACAGAGTGCAAGAGAATCGCGAATAGAATTTTGGATTTTTTTTAAATCAGCGCATACTTTTTTGGCAGCAATTATTTGTTAGTTATAATACCGTATTCTATATCTTGAAAGTCAGACATAATTTGGTCAGGGTTTAAATAATCAGATAATTTAATCTCTTGTTTTTTCAATTTTGAAATCTCGGATATAATCCTATTCATACTTTCAGAATTCATATATGATAATACATATTTCTAATACAAAAAAAAAACAACAAAAAAGTGGGGTCAATTTTGACCCGTTTTTTAGACAGCACATGGATATATACAATGAATGATGTCAATGAATGATTATACAATTCCATTCGAGTGTTTTGGCAATTGTATAGGGACAGCACATTTATCACGAAACATATTCCCCTAAGAGTGAATCTAACCCGTAAAATAACGGATTAGAATCACAAGAGGATATGTTTAGCGAATGGACATATAGGACGGTACATTTACATATAACTCCAAATGGCAGTTGTATAATGAACGAATGGATGGATATATGACAATCAATGATAAGGGACAGCACAAGACAATACTACATATAACATTAAATGATGGATGGATATATACAATGAATAAATGATAAGGGACAGCACAGGGGACAATACGACATATAACAATGAATGAATGATAAGGGACAGCACAGGGGACAATACGACATATAATAATGAATGAATGGATGGATATATACAATGATAATGAATGATGACACTCCTACATTCAAATTGCATCCGCATATACCCCCCACAAAATCACCCTTGGTTGAATGAAAAATCATTCACGCCGCGGCATGGTGTGGTTGGTATATACGGTTGCAATTTGAATTTCGGAGGTAACCCCCACCAATTAAAACCATCTGTCGGCACCATTGGCAATAATGCCTGTTACGGGTTTCGAACCATGACCGCTAGTATGGCACCGCGACACGTTACCGGTTGAGCTAACGGTTCTTATATACGATATATGTTTTTGAATATAATATATAGGTAAGCTAATACAATCAATAGCGAACAGGTGTGATGTACAATGAATGACGCCAATGGATAGATCAAGCCACAACTGACTGAATGAACGAATTCATATACCTTTCATGTATGAAACAAAACCGAATACTTAAAATAAAAAATAAAAAAAATAAAAAAATAAAAATACAATTATTTGAAAAACACTACATATTTGATTCGTTTTCTTACAAAATAATTGTATTTACACTGAGCTAACGGTTCTTATAATATATAGGTAAGTTAATATAATCAATAGCGAACAGGTGCGATGTACAATGAATGACGTCAATGGATCGATCACAACCAAAACTGACTGAATGAACGAACCCATATACCTTTCGTTTATGAAACAAAACCGAATACTTGAAAGAAAAAAAAACCACAAAAAATAAAAATACAATTATTTGTAAAATACTACATATTTTATTCGTTTTCTTACAAAATATATTATATTTCAACTGAGCTAACGGTTCTTATAATATATACGTAAGTTAATACAGATGGGCGAAAGTCAAACACGAACAGATGTGATATATCCTTGTTGTACTGACTGACAATATTGAAGCAGAACCGATTATTTGAAAGAAAAAAAAAAGAATGTAATTGTTTGTAAAGACTGCGTATTTATATCGTTTCCCCACAAAAAAGATTTTTGTGGTAATTAAAATTCAACCAATCAGAAATCAGGTGACACAGCGATTGATATCCGTAACTCCTTCATAAGCCGTAATATACCCGGACGAGTTATCCCCTTAATAACGAATAGTATAAAACACGATTAGACATACGAAAATTGAATCTTTTGTCCAGTCCTTTTTTTTTTTTAAATCGCCATCTTGGTTATTCCCTCTGCAACATATCGTACCGAGGCTCTACAAATATCAAAATACCTACTAGCCTCACCCATTTATTTGAATACAATTTGTTCTTTAGTTGTTGTATTAAAAGATTTTACGGGTCTTTTCCCAATTGATTTATAACTACCAGTTTTCCCAAACACATTATTTTCACTCGGCGTAACAGCTCGTAGATTTGATAAAGAATTGTCAGTCTTAATACCATTTATGTGATCGATAACAAAACCATCTTCGATCAATCCATGAAAACACTCGTATGTGATTCTGTGATTAAAACGTATTTTCTTTTCAGCAGTAAACATCAAATACCCCATATTATTCACAAAACCGACTGGCTTCTTCAGTCTACGGTTTCTGATAATACCATCACGGGATGCCTCATAGTTCGCAATCACAGGGTGTGGACGGAATTCTTGGTTCATTTATATACTATACTATTGTTTGTCTAATTCATTGTTTGGTTGAATTATTACATGACTTGGAAATCTATTAATGTAGTCTTGAGGAGTTCTTATGATTTTGTCGTTGACGCTGTCAGGGTCAGAGTCATTGATGGAATTCTTAATGGAGTTTTTAACTCTCTTATCATAATAACGCTTCAGCTCTCTGTCTCGCTTACCACCACAACCGAGACACAACTGTGATTTTCCTCGCACCCCTACCCCACATCTTATACAAGGAATCAGACCAAGGCTTCAACGCCGAAAACTTTGCATATGATACCCATAGAACTCCTTTCTGCATAATTTGTTACACGGAGTTACTGATCCAATCATAAGCCATTTGCAATGATTCATTATATAATATATTCTCTATTTAAATACTTGTTTTAATTATAATATGAAAGAGTTCGAGAGATTATCGAAATTTACGCCTTGGAAAAATTCTAAATTCAATCTCGATAGAGTCTCTGATACACCAAAGGGTAAAATTCGTGATAGAACCATGATAAGTAAAATTCGTGATTGTTTTAATGAATTCAAGCGTGATGGAGCATCTCATTGTTGGTCAACATTTCGAATTGATGGAAGTGTTGATGCTACCATGAACGATAAAAGCGCAGCAGTGATAATCTCACATCTCTGGGCGAAAAAGGTATTTTTATTAGAATAAAATTCATTATCCGTTCAGACATAGGAGATTGGATTATCAAAGTTAAATTTGAACCCATCTTGAAGGATAAAAGAACTGTCACTGTGAGTCAAGATTCCAAACCAGGAATTCTGACTGGAATTGACAAACCGTATTACGAAAGATCTTATCCTGTAACAGCAGTTGTTTATGGGATATATCCGCTAAACGGTAAACCGAGTATTGAAAAACTAGCACCGATGAAAGTGTCGTCGCTGAATTGTGTAGCATAACGAATATTAGAACACTTCACAAATGCGCTGCGTGGAAATAAATTGACTGATCTAAGACGCAAAAAAATAACCGAGTGGGGGTTAACAGTAAAGGAACACGGGGCAACAATTCAAGATATAACTAAATTAGAAACATCATTAAGATTCCCAATATCTTTAATGACAATAACCGGTGAAGTATTATACGAATCAAAATATAAATCAAATGGAGCTCCAATCAAAATTATTGACCATAATTAACACTCATGGACACCTGCGATAACAATATTTCCGCGGGATAGAACCATAAAATATATACCCGCAAAGTTCTCCGGAGAAGAGAAACTATTTGATTTTATTCACCAAATGAGTAAAAACGATCCTGTGTCAGTGTGGTTACTTCACAGTTTTGAGCACGAGGAGGGAAGATTCGATCAATTTGTAAGACCCAATGGCGAATTATACCACACTGAGGTTCTCCAACACGCAATAAAAAGACTAGCTAGTAGTTTCTCGAAGAGTTTCGACGACGAACAATTACTAACAAACTGTTTTACAATTCCGTCGGTTGCAGCTCATTTTGCGAGAAAGAGAAACACATGGAAACCAACGCAAGGTGAGTTTGTTACAGGCATCAAATCAAGTTGTATAGAATTTAACCACGGTGGATTATGGAATACAAAATACACTGCTGAAACTATTATTTCAGTTGATATAGTCGCGTGTTATCCGTCGAGTTTTCTCGGGTACGGAGAATGCGCTGAATACTTTAAACGATTTGGACATCACACACACGAGATGGCACGTGTTGCTATTAATGGGCCACTGCCTGATTTCGATTTAACTGGATTCGCTCGTGTAGTATCATTTGAATTGGCTACAGGACTTCATCCGTGCTGTTATGTTTGGATTGGTAGACATATATCAGAAAAACACTGGCTGCCAATAGTGCTGTTACGGTATATGTTTGATTGTAGAATGCTGATATCGCTGATTGTCAGTGAAGCGATTATATCCTATCGAGGTCAGACTGAAGTCTGGTTACCACAACCCAATCTAGATAGTATAATCAGCGAACAACGAAAATAGTTTCCCGATCTTGAGGAAGAAAATATCGTGAAATGGTCCAAACAGTTATTTGAAGTTAGAAATAAAGACGCAAAGGATCTTGGTAGAAGAATAATTGGTAAATTCACTCAGGGTGGAAAATACGACAAGACAAGATATTCTTCACGATTGATTATAGATAGCGTTGAGTACGATTTTATAATCGCGGATGTAACATCTAAGGGTATATATGTCGATCGTAAAGACGCTTTCTTGTCCGATGGAACCAAATTGGGTACAATTATTACTTACAATGATGGATATAGTCTTCAGTATACACATTTGAGGGCTTCTATGCTGGCTTATGCTTCTATCAATTTATTTTCGATGATAAATATATTTCCTGACACCGCAGTTAGAGTAGCCACTGATTCATTTTATATAGACGCGAAACACAGGGAAGAATTAGACAAATTCACTAATTCTGACGAGAGCTGGGGATCATGGAGAATTAAACGGGAAATACTGCGTGATTATTCCAAATCAGCAGATGTTACGATTGAAGATAAATATTTGAAAAATAATCAGATATCAGAACTATCTAATGCACCGCAGATATCTGATCCAATATGTAGATATAAAACAGTTTATTTAAACGGCTGTGGCCGGTCAGGAAAGACGACTGGTGCGATTGAGTTATTTCGTGGGAAATCAAACATGATTGTGCTAACACCGACACACAGACTTGCCAGAGAGATGAAACAACGAGGGGTAAATGCTTGTACTTATCACAGTTTCTTTCGATGGAAAGGTGACGAATGGACTCCTGAACGGATGGATGAGAAATTTATTCCTGAAGTCATTTTTTGGGATGAGATATGCACGGTGTCGTTAGATGTATTACAAAGATTTCTCGATTGGTTATAGTTAGCGAATACAAAAGTCGTCATGTGCGGCGATCATGGCCAACCACCACCATTTGTCTTTTTATCCCCACGTGATTGGCTGAAGAATTTTGTAGTCTATTATGAAGAAATTAATACTGATCATAGAGCACTTGATAAACAATTACGCGAGTTCAAGAAATTAATCAGATTACAACCTGATAGAACTCAATGTGAAATAGCGCGTGAAATAATTTCAAAAACACCATTGACAGATTTCTAGGAAGCGTGGAGACCAAACGATTTGATAGTAGCGAGTAGAAAAATAGTCAGAGACACACTTCAGATGAAGTTATTTGAATTGCATAAAGAAACATTTGCAACACTTCCAACGCCGCTGTGTTATAGGCCTTCGGATACACGAAAACAGAATATTGAAGTTGATATTCCAGGACAGCGTGAAAAGCAGAATTTAGTAATAAATGATATCGTGCTGGTTGATATCAGCGTCGTCGAAGAAGCATTGCGCGCTGATAAATCTCCATGGATACTAGGTTACGCAGCGACGATACATTCTTCACAGGGATTGACTATATTAGATACGATTGTTTGGATGGTGGATAATCATATTGAGTGGTCAAATTTTAGTTTATCTCGCAGTATCCAGAGTACGAAGAATAAATCAACTTCGAAGAGTTGTTTTAGATGATAATGACACTACAGTAAGTGATATACGCGATGATATAATCAGAAAAAAACTTTCTGGTTATAAACAGCAGGATAAAAAAAGATAATAGAGAATTTGATATTGATGCTAAATTAATAATTACGCTGAAGCAACAACAGAATAATCACTGCGCGAGTTTCAATTGTATAATGCGTTGGTGTTGGTCGGATAAAGATCCTCGACAATTTACCGTAGACAGAAAAGATAGCAGCGAAGGTCATACCAAAGATAATGTGATGCTGACCTATCTTGAGTGCAACAGACGAAGAGGTGCTAGTTAAGACCTCGCGGCGGTAATTGAGTATCATCGGGTATCACTTACATTTGTTCACGAGTAAATCCTCGCTGAGGAGCGGTCAAATCCAGTCTATAGATTGCTGGTCTACCCGTAGATCGTGTTAAACTAGATATTTTATGCGCGGTGACACCCCAAATAGAATCAGTAGCTCTTTTTTTTACCACCTTCGAGTTCTCCTGGTTCATATAAATACCTAACAGTGACATTGCCGAGAACTGGTTGTTTTGAAAAATCTTTTTGTGGTTGTACGGGTATATACTTCTTTTTAATCGCGTTATTAGGTTTCATATTAATCATTCGAGTAACCTCATTATTCAGCGCGGTAATTACACCTAGTAATCTCTTGACCCATTCACGAGATCGTTTATCCTGAATAAATTCCTTCGAGTATTGATATTCAAATAACCGCTCAGCAAGTGTACGATTAAATCGTTCAACAATTGCCTGATCGCAATGTAGTGCAGTATGCCCTCGTCGTAACGCGGTATTATGATTCTTCATCGTTGATAGAACCGCGCCCTAAAATTTCTTGCCAGGATCAACTTGTAATAGATTTGGCCAACGCAGAGGACCTCGTCGATAAATCCCTTCAAATGCAGGAGCGACTTCAGTTGATGATTTTGTCTTTAGCAGTTCTGCTTGTTTGTATCGACTCGCAACATCAACTACAGTTAACGCGTGTTTGTAACCACCATCATGCGGCAGAAATAATATATCAGCCTGATGAACTTCATTGGAAACGGTCACATCAAAATGCGAGTAGTTAATTTGTTTAGGCGGTGGTAGATAAATTTGCCATATCGCCTGATTAGATAACCGATCCGCTGCAGTGGTATATTTCACCTTCGCAGCGCTAGTGAGTTTACCGATTGCTGCTTTGCCCCTCCAGTATCCTTTTGGAGAATAATAAATAGATTCCCTGTTAATATTAATTACCGGCACCTAACATCAATTTACCTTTTATTGCCGATTTTACTAACCATGAAGCCAACTTTTCTTTGAAGGATTTATCAGTGATAGAATTCAACGCATGAATTAATTTTACATCTGCGAGATGTTTGTGTTGCAGATTGCTGCTTTTATAAGCAACATCATGAGCATGACACGCCTTATCAATAGCGTTTATTGGTTCTTCACATCGTCGAGGTTGGTTTTGATCATCGAGTCTGATGTCAAGTCTGGTCCCGGGTCCACAATAACTATACCCTGGAAGATGTCTTTCTCCTGGATACTTTGCCCATGGTGTTCCCGGGAGTTTAGTTAGCTTGGCTGCAATATCACCTCCTCGTTTTTTTTAAATTCTTGATTTTAACAAGGGAAACGAATCTAAATCTCTTTGTACTACATTGTACACACTTACGAGAAAGTGCTGATCTGTTATTGCCAGTTGTAATCGTCGTCAAGTCATCTGTGCCAGTACGCTTCTTACACTTCACACAATATAGATCCATAATATATTTATAATAACATGAATGTAATTGATTATTCAGCTACCCGACGACGAGAACCTATTAAACACCATGCGATGTTGTCGAATTCAATTAGAATGATTATCATCGGACCATCTGGAAGTAGCAAGACACAATTGTTACTTAATTTAATAACGAGATGGATGAAATGGGACAAGTTGTATTTGATAGCTCCAAGTCTAGATGATCAGCGATGTTGCAATGTATTAAAAGATTTTAACGATAAAGCGGTAGAAGAATCCGGCGAAGGTATTATTGAGTTTATAACCGATATCGATGAAGCACCGAGCATTGATGATATTGATGGAGATATTAACAATTTAGTCGTATATGATGATATCATGTTAGACAATCAAAAGAATCCCGCTAGGATATTTTCCAAAGGTAGGTATAAAAAAACTGACGTGATATATGTCACTCAACGATACACAAATACCAAAAGTGATCAGAGATAACTGCAATATTCTTGCCGTATTCAACGGAGTTGATGCACATACTCTTAGAAATATTTAGAAAACTTGGTGCGGCGGTGATATGGATCATAATCTCTTTAGAAATTTCTTTAGTCGCGCTCAGTCAATCCCACATGGATTTGTGACGATAAATTGAACTTATCTTACATCACGATTACAGATGCGTTTTGAAATTTGTTGGGGTTCAAAATCTGTAACTAGCTTGAAAGACTTAATAATCCAAACTCCTTTATTTTAAATAATAAATGGGGACGTTTATCCTTCATAAGCAGTTGTGTGAATGCAAAGTCAAATGGAGTTTATCATGATACATGTGTAATATAATACAAACAAAGATGGTGCATGTTTGATGTAGATCATTTAATCTAACTTTTCAAAACTTGTCTATTTTGACAAAACTTCTTGAGATAAGAATAAACTAACTGGCTACATCATCCTTTTCCATAGAGCTATGACCTTGAATTAATTTGAATTGCTTAACATTGATCTCTTAAAAGCAATATTCATTTCAAACGTTATTATATCCACTTGAGACTTGCTACTAATGAATACGTGGCTGGTAAGCCAGACGAGCAGAAAATATTTACTGATTCTACTACATGGAATAAACATAAGGAAATTATATTTTATATGTCCTTAATGTATTCGTCCATTTACTGATTTTAATACATTGAATAAATATAAGGAAATTATATTGTATATATCCTTAATGTATTCGTCATGCATGTACACAGTTCTCAGATTCATCGTGTGAGCTATGCAATTGACGCTTTATTGTCTTTGGATTTGAGAAGAAAGCAGGGTCATTTCAATTTTTCAGGTGGGTGGGTGGGCAAAACATGACGGGCTTGGTAATTGTCGTATATAGGCTACATCAGTTTTACAGCATATGCAAATTCAGGAAAATGTTCCCACCCCCATGACGTCCCTGGCAGAAAGTGGCAAATAAACAACGAAACAAATGTTTGTTATATGACTTCATACTGAAGATACTTTTTACAAAAAATGTGGACGAAACGTGCCACTAAATGATTGATTTTTAATCTGATTTTAGAACTATATTTTCTGTACAGTTAATATGACTGTACAGTCTTAATACATCATTTGAACAGATCTGGTATGTGGGAGATACATAATCACGTCTATGTCGAAATTGATTTGTCTCAGTCTTTGTACACCGAAGCAGCCATTATTTCATTGCCCTGTCGATACTTTATCATCCTTGTGTGCTTTCTGTATTTCAATGCCCTATCCATAATATATCATCACAGTGTACAGTGTGCATTCTGTATTTCGATGACATGTCGATGGTTTATCATGTGCTTTCTGTATTTCAAGGCCATGTTGATGCGCTATCATCCCAGTGTGCTTTCTGTATTTCAAGGCCATGTCGATACTTTATCATCCCAGTGTGCTTTCTGTATTTCAAGGCCATGTCGATACTTTATCATCCCAGTGTGCTTTCTGTATTTCAAGGCCATATCGATACTTTATCATCCCAGTGTGCTTTCTGTATTTCAAGGCCATGTCGATACTTTATCATCCCAGTGTGCTTTCCGACATGACTATTATTGAAATGCGTTGATGGACAAATGCAGAGATGAATAAAGGTAATTAATTATTTAGAAATCGTTCCATGATTACTTGATATTGACATGGAATTGTGGAAGGTGCGAAATTTACGAGGATGAATTAATTTCTCACTCATATTCTATTTCGTTATAATTTGTTCGATGAAATTTGAAACCTTATGCCTGCCTATATTTTGACATGACAAACTTGGATTAGGCTTCCACATCATAGCCGGTGGATCTAACACGAGTATATGGTCTTAAACTACACAACTGTATGGTCTTAAACTACACGACTGTATGGTCTTAAACTACACGACTGTATGGTCTTGAACTACACGACTGTATGAGTAGTATATGGGGACTATCTAGCGTCAATGGGAAAATCCTATGTAAAACAGCTTGGGAACATCTAGCGTCAAGGGGAATTTAACATGGTGGGGACTATCTAGCGTCAAGGGAAATTTAACATGGTGGGACTATCTAGCGTCAAGGGAAATTGAACATGGTGGGACTATCTAGCGTCAAGGGGAATTGAACATGGTGGGACTATCTAGCGTCAAGGGGAATTGAACATTGTGGGACTATATAGCGTCAAGGGAAATATAACATGGGAAATAAAACAAGGAAAAAAGGGGTGGCAATGAAAGCTACTATCTTTTCGAGACTTATGAGTGGCCCTGAAAAGGACCGTTAGGTGTAATGTTAACGTTGTCTTGTTAACACAGAGGACATCTTACAGATCTTCTTCTCTTCCTTAAACTTCTCCTTACTGTGGGTCCATAGAAGAGAACTCTCTTCAAGCAACCTTGTCTTTCCACATAGACTCTTCTCTTCCAATAGGCTGTCTCCGTCCTATCAATGACACTCCATGATGATCTGACATACATGGGTATGTCAGTCCTAAACAGCATACTTGACACAAGGGTTGACGATTCAACATTAGTCCACATCTTCTGATGAGAACAGGTGAATTGAATGCCGTGTACTGCGGTTATTTATAGGGGAAGAGCGGATTGAAACGGATTGAGTGTATCCACCAATCCAAACGTGCGTTACAAAAGTCAGACACAGCCATCCAATCGGAAGAGAGCAGTCTGTGACGTCACCTTTTCTATATAGAGGTACTAGCGCCTGTGCGCAGTCAATCGATTCAAGAGAGTTGTCAATCATGGCGGACAGTAAGAAGACAATGAATTGGAGTGAGACAGGAGTAGAGACAGCAAGTCATGGACCAACAGTGACTACTAAAGTCATGACAAATCTACATCCAGAAGAAGTGGATTTTAACTGGGATATTGTGGATTTTTTAACATCGCAAGAATTTATTCCGGAACCTTCGTTGCCTTCTGTATCTTCTTATGGACACGTCGATGATTTTAAGCAGAGACAAAAAGAAGCATTGGAGCGATTTTTACAACAACAGAAAGTAGAAGAACAAGCTTTTCTTATGCAACAGCAGGAAGAAGAAGAAGAAGCAAGAAGAAAACACCAGGAAGAAACAGTAGCAGCAACGGAGAAGAATGAAGACCAAGGACAGAAAGAAAATAGTGAAAATCAAACGGTTACGACGGTACTTTTAGATATTTTAGCTGAGTTAAAGAGTCTGAAACAAATGTATCAGACTTCTTTATCACGACCGAAGAGAAAAAGACCTTCTCGAGCGAAACAACCCGATCTCTCTGTGACTACGTCTACCTTACCACCGTTAGTGATTTCTACCAAATCATTGACAGGAACCACCAGTCCCGAAGTAGGCCTTGGCCGTGGCAAAGGCTTAAGACAGCTCAAGAGGATTTCATCCCGTTTCTGAGTTTGTTTTGTTTTAAATACACAAAACACCAACGGTCCTTTTCAGGACCACTCCAATTATTTCGAAAAGAAATACTATGTCAATTGCCTATTTCAATGAAAACTCAAAAGTCCTTTATGTTTTTAAAAACCCATGATGTACGTGTGAGTGAATGAATGTGTGAGTGTAGGTAATTATACTATCAAATCAAAACCAAGAGACACTTACGTTTTTTCTCTTTAGTTTATTCTAGTACAAACGACACAATTCAATATCACAACATAACATAACACAAGACCACTTTAAAAAAGTTCATAGGTTTTCTTCTGTTTCACTCTTTCTGTTTTTTCATTTTCTTTACTGTCACAGCTTTTTTTTCTTCCTCTTCACTTTCGTTTCGTCTTCTTTTCTTGTTTTTGTGAACGTGACGGGGTTCTTCCTTGGAGGAGGGTACCTCTTTCTCCTCCTGTTCAGAATTTCTTTCCTCCTCCTCCTCCTCTTCCTCCATCTCCTCCTCCTCCTCCTCCTGCTCCTGTTGTTTCTTAGGGCAGTTTGGAGACCAATGTCCTTTCTCTTTACAATAATAACAGGTATCTTGACTTTTGTCTCTATTGTAGCCTTTTTTATTTTTGTTACGATCTGAACATTCTGTAGCCCAATGTCCTTTCTTCTTACAGATATAGCAAGTATCTTGACTTTTATCTCGATAGGAGGGAGAGTAGGCTGTCGGCTGGTCTGACGAAAACTTTCGTATGACCCCACGTAAAGCTTTAATGAGAAGTTCCACTTGTGTAGGTTCTTCCATCGTTCTGGTCAATGTGAGAGTGAAAGGAATACTGAACCGTTAGACACTAACCCTTTATATATATATGCACGGATCGAACATGAATATATAGGGGTTATGGTCTTTAAAAGGTAGTCATTTGACTTTTTGCAGACAAGATGAAAAGGTCACATCATGCTGTGGAGAAAGGAAAAGACAGTAAGAGACAGAAACGTAATGTATCGCCTAGTACAGTAGCTGAAGTCTTGGCTCAAATTCATGCCAGTGATTTTGAAGATGACATGAGTGAGCCCGAATTTACACCTAAGCAATCGACGTCCAAGCAAAGTACACTACCCTTAGTTAACCCTGAAAATTACTATCACATTCGAGAGACAGAAAAGCGTTCCTCTCGAAAATTTAGAACAACGGCTTACACGTATGCCGTAAAGTTTAAAGATTTCAAGTCCAATGTACCTTTGGAGAATACAGAAGGGTTCATTACTGAGGTGTGGGATTCTGTGTTAACTGCACTGAAACAGCAATGTCAAGCCAAAGAAGACGATCGCTTGAGACTTTCTATTCATCACGATAATTTAAAGTCTCCCGTTTGGATCGAATTTACTAGTCCATCAGAACTGACACCTTCTAAAGTCATTGACAAAATTCAACATGTGCAACAATCCAATGACAAGTTTCACATTGACGATGGAAAAGCCACACTGTTCATGACCCACGTGTCTCTTCCCCAGGGGACAGGACGCAAAAAAGTATTATTGGTCGACAGCCTTCGCAGCACCAAACTAAGTCTCGTCCGAATTAACAATCCTCAAGACCAGATGTGTTTAGCCCGTGCTGTCGTCGTGGGACGAACGTATGCCAACAAGAACGACACGGTAGAATGGAAAAGAGCCTGGAAAACTATTCAACAATCGGACCGAGCCAAACAACGAAGTGAAGCAGAACTCCTGTTACAGCAAGCGGGGATATCCAAAGACACTCCTTGTGGCATTCCAGAAATGCAACAATTACAAGACGTCTTGTCTCCACGTTACACTTTGAAAGTACACCCTCAAGAAGTGCGTGGACCTCTTTTGTTTCGAGGCCACGATTTCAAAGACGGAAAATACATTCACGTCTATCATCACAATGGTCATTTTGATACCATTACCAGTATCACTGCATTCCAGGGATACGGTTACTACTGTGAAAAATGTGACTATGGTTATAACAATCGAGAACAACACAAACATTGTGGATCAAAATGTGAGGGATGTTTAGCCTCACAACCTTGTCTGGACCAAGGAAAAGAAAGAGTGCATTGCCCTGTGTGTCAGTGCACTTTTGTCAGTCCTACCTGTTACCAACAACATTTGAAGATGCAAGGTTCACAGCAGAAAAACACTTGTCAACTTCTGAGATTGTGCCCTACTTGTGGACAAGGCATACGTACCAATAGTGCCAAGTTTCACGTTTGTCGAGGGAAGAAACGATGTCACATTTGTCACCAAATCGTAGACTTGGAACACGAATGCTTCATTCAAAAATACCAACCCCATTCAGAAGATACCCAGAAGAAAGGGAATTTTATCTTTTTTGATTTCGAATGCATGCAAGAAACCGGTATTCACATTCCCAATTTCTGCGTAGCTCACCGTGCGTGCGAACAGTGCATCCAAGAACCTATCTTTAGTTATTGCCCTCACTGCAACAAGATTCCTGGAGGACGTGAAAAAATCTTTCGAGGGTCAAACACGTTAGCCAAGTTTGCCCGATGGATCTTAAACCCCATTGACGAAACGTGGAGTACAGAAGACATCGAACGTTACGGTAATTGTCATTGCCATGCTACGGTCATGGCTCACAATTTTTCGGGATACGATGGGCAATTTCTGCTCAGATACTATGCGGAACAATGTACCGAACGACCTCAAGTGACTTTGAACGGAGCTAAAATCATTTCTATGCAAGTAGGACAAGTACAGTTTAAAGATTCGATGTGTTACTTGGCCATGCCATTGAGTCGCATGCCTAAAACGTTTGGAATGACAGAATTGGTTAAAGGTTATTTTCCACACTTTTTCAATACCGAAGCCAATCAATATGCCGTTCTACCCCATTTGCCGGAGGCTCACTATTACGACCCTGACAACATGCGTACCGAACAACGAGAAGCTTTCTTCGCTTGGTACCAGACTCATGCCTCGGACCTTTTTGACTTTCAAGAAGAAATGTTAAAGTACTGTCGATCTGACGTGGACATTTTACGACGTTGCTGTGGAAAATTTCGAGAATTGTTCATGGAGTACGGAGGGATCGATCCTTTGAAAGAAGCTTGTACCATTGCCAAAGCGTGTTCTTTAGTGTACCGAAAACGCTTTATGCCTGAAAATACTCTAGCGGTCATCAGTCCTCAAACGACGAACTTTGTTAAACGTCAATACTCAGTCAAAGCCCTGCGCTGGCTCCATTACTTGTGCGACAAGGAAGACAAATGGATCCAACACGCTCGCAACGGAGGAGGCGAAAAGATTATTGGAACGTATTCAGTGGATGGTTGGGACTTAGAAAACCCTCAGATCGTGTACGAGTTTAACGGATGCTTATTTCACGGATGTCCTATGTGCTACCCTCAGCGTGACATCAAAAATCAGTTTTTACAACGAACTATGGAAGATTTGTACCAGACCACGTGTCAACGACGTTTGAAGTTAGAACAACAAGGATACCAGGTAGTGGAAATGTGGGAACACGAGTACGATCAGCGTTTGAAAACCGATCCCGAGTTTAAACGCATCGTAGAAAGTTACAAGTGGGTGGACCCATTGAACCCCCGGGATAGTTTGTACGGAGGACGAACGAATGCCACCTGTTTACTGTACCAAGCGGACGAGGAGAAGGGAGAAGAAGAAATCAAATACTTGGACGTGTGTTCGTTGTATCCGTACGTGTGCAAATATTGTCACTTTCCCGTAGGGCATCCAGAATTGATGACAGAACACATTGACTTGGACCACATTCGTCAGTACGAAGGATTGATCAAGTGTAAAGTCTTGCCACCCACAGACTTGTACCATCCCGTTTTACCTCACCATTGCCAAGGAAAACTGATGTTTCCTTTGTGTCGCACATGTGCTGAAACGTGCAACCAAGACCAACCTTGTCATCACACTCAGGAAGAACGTACCTTGACAGGAACGTGGGTGAGTGTGGAATTGTTTAAAGCTCTGGACATGGGATACCAACTGTTAGAAGTGTACGAAATTTACCACTTTCCCAAAACACAACAATACTGCAAGGGCGACGAGAGACAGAAAGGTATTTTTGCAGACTACGTGGATTCCTTTTTAAAACTAAAACAAGAAGCTAGTGGCTATCCTTCCTGGTGTCACACTCCCGAAGACCAAAAGATATTCAAAGAAAAATATCGGGAGCAGGAAGGTATCACTTTAGACCACATCGAGAAAAATGAAGGAAGGCGATCGTTTGCCAAAGTCATGCTCAATTGTTTGTGGGGTAAAATGGCACAACGTCCATCTTTACCCAAGACGGAGTATTTGTCCGAGCCGTCTCGCTACTTCCAGATGATTCACGACCCAACCAAAGTCATGAAACACGTGGACGTCATTCGTGAGGACTTGATCTTAGTCAATTACGAAGAAGAACTAGACTTTGTAGAAGCCGACAAATTTGGAAATGTCATCATTGCGGCTTACGTGACAGCCCACGCTCGCTTAAAATTGTACGAAGTGTTAGAACTGTTAGGAGATCGCGTGTTGTATTTTGACACAGACAGTTGCATCTACATTCACCGACCGAACGATTGTAACCCTGTCATCGAAGGAGACCGTTTAGGAGCCTGGACCGATGAACATCCCGACGACAAGATTCTAAGTTTTGCAAGTGGCGGTCCTAAAAATTACGGCTACGAATACCGAGACCCCCAAGGAAAAATGCACACCAAATGTAAAGTGAAAGGATTGACTCTTAATTATCGCACCAGTCAAGTGGTGAACTTTGACGTGCTTCAAGAAGCCTTACAGTTGGGACAGGATGAAACGTTTCAAGTGACTACCCACGAACCGCACAAGATTGTCCGTTTACCCACACACCAAATCGTTAGCCGACCTTTGGAAAAAGTCTACCAAATCGTGTACCAAAAGAGAGTACGACTTCCCAATCACTTCACTCTACCGTACGGTCACATCGAAATCGGGCAGCATATAAAAAGGGACATTGTCCAAGACCAATAGTTCATTGTGACTAACACAGCTAAGCGAAAAGAAGATGAATCCATTTAAACAGACATCATTCAAATTTGGGAATTCTCAAGTGGAGTGCGATGCTAAACCTTGTGATTGTAGTGATGCCAGGCTCTGTGACGATAGCGATTCAGCAGGATATCGTAGGAACGTTGCTATGACTACTACCCCTATATCTACCCTGGAAAGTGATGCTGTGCGTGTCAAACCTGAGGGATGTGAAAGCGGTGCGACACGTTATCGTGGACTCCTAGGAATTTCACCGTACCTGCATCGAACTGAAGTGAGGAGAGTCGAATATTCGTTCCCGACGAGTTTGCCTGAATACTGCCACTTTAAAAGTCGATTTCAAACCTTCAAAGATAAATGGCCAAAATATCTGCCTGGACCAACTCCTGAAGAATTAGCCAGAGCCGGATTTTTCTACTTGGGCGAAGGGGATAAAGTCAAGTGTTTCAGTTGTGGTGTATCCATTTACGAGTGGGAACAGAAAGATTCCGCTTACCTGGAACATGCTCGATGGTCTCCGAATTGTCAATACCTACCTTTAGTGGGACCTAGTGATTGGAAGTGACACTACTACTCCATGTCGTGTAACACACCTAGACCAGTATATAATATAAAACATAATATTCAAGGATTACCCTACGAATTGCAAGAGAAGATCTACAAGGACGTTTGGCAAGGCCTTGCTAAAGAAAAATCTCAAGGGGTGACTGTAGAACTTTTGTGTCGTGAAATTCACAAGAGGAAAGTGACAAAAATTAACCGACGTGTTAGATTTCTCTGGATTAAGGGTATTTTTTTGCTCTGTTACCAATTTACTACGTTTACCTCTGAAGATACTTTGATCCTTCTTAACCGTTACCCTGAATGGCAGTGGGACGAAATTACACGTTATATTAATCACTTTCGCTTTTTGTGCAAATTTAATTCTGTGTTTAATTCTGAGTTGAATCTACACTTGTAATCTTTGACCTAAAGAAGTATAAAAGAGAACAACCATGCCACAACCTTTATCATTGGTGATCCAACAGATTCCGTGGAAGGATATCAATGAGAAGATTCACACGGTGAAAGATTACGAACACTTATTGCAAGAACTATACCCTATGAATTGGGGTCGACGTGTCGTGTGTGTTTTAGTGACTTGCTTTCTGGGATTTCGTTTACCTGCCGATTCCTTGTGGACACTTTACGAACACTACCTATCAAAAAAATAAGACAGTATGGTGGTTCCTTTAAATGTCCACGAGAGACTTATTCTGTTCAAAGCCTTACGTTTTCATCTGGATACATCTCGACCTTTCCAAGAAAAAAAGATTCGTCAACTTTTACGTACGGAAGCAGTGTACGAAGATGTGTGTGTAGCTTGTGATTTACACCCTCATTGGACAGATGTACGTGACTGGAAAAGTTGGGATTTTGAGGCTTGGACAAACGAAGTATCCCATTATGCCCAAGCGTTGTGTTCCTAAAATGCATCGTCGAGTGAAAAAAGTCACTTTTAAACCTGTGTTAGTAACAGTACCAGAAGAAGAAGAAGAAGAAAAAAAATCTGTCACCCAAGACAATCCTTCTGTTCAAGACAAAACTGTCATGGACATTTCCCCACAAAGACCCTTTAGAGAAGACACGTATGTGACTATACCCCCTGTAGAGGAGACTATAAGAACATTACATACTACCTCTAGGACACCTTCGTTACCCAAACCACGTTGTACAGTGACTTGTTTATATGCCACTTTGATCGTTTGCCTAGGTATTTTATTCCTGTATTTATCTATTTGGCTTTTATGTTTTCGTGTTGTTCGAATTTAAACATGCATTGAAATAAACGTGTCTTGAAAAAAGTATAAAAACCTCTTGTCTTGTCTGTTTTTGTGTCAATACTGACATACCACTACACGACTATGGCTCACTCTACTCTTTCTACTACTCCTTCCTCCTCCACATTCAAAGTCATTGACGAATACTTAGATCAGGCTAGTTGGAAAGCCTTGTATCTTCGTCATCCTTTTAACATGTTAATTGCTGGACCGAGCGGTTCAGGCAAAACCGAATTTGTCAAACGTTTGATCGAACATAAACATCATTTGATCGATCGTCCACCTCAACGCATCGTGTGGTGTTACAAAGAGTGGCAATCGGCATACAGCCTCTTGCAAGAAAGTCAAGGTGATTCCATTGTGTTTGTAGCAGGCATTCCTAAAGAAGACGAGGGGATCGTGTCTGACCCTAGTCAAACTCATTGGGTTATTTTTGACGACATGTTAGGAGAAGACGAAGAAGAAATTAAACTATGGTTTACACGTAAAGGGCATCATCGTAATGCCAGTGTCATTTACATTACGCAAAATTTATTTCAACAAAGTAAAGCCCATCGTACCATTAGTCTCAATGCTCATTACGTGGTCTTGTTTAAAAGTCCTCGAGATAAATCACAAGTGCAAGTTTTAGCCAAACAGTTAGGAACACCTTGGCTAACTCATGCGTACGATGATGCCACTCAAACGCCACACGCCTATTTACTCGTGGATTTAAAACCCACTACCCCTGATTATTTGCGATTTCGTACCGATTTGTTTCACGACTGGTGTCAAGACGGAGGACCTGTCGTGTACACGTCCTCCTCGTCGACATAACACTATGAAGCACTAAAAAATCTATAAAAACCTTGGGTTACTTTGACCTGGTCTCATACATCGTCAACATGACGTCCCTTCAGTCTCATCTTCCCATCAAATTGATTCGTGCCTTGTACGGCATCAGTCGCGAAAAAAATCCACAAAGACGTGCTCACGTCTTAGAAGCCAGTCTCAAAGAAGTCTTACGATGGTTTACGGTGACAGCACGTCAAATACTGCAAGGCATCATTCACATTCCACATCAAACCAAACGCTTTTTTGACAGAAACAAAGTAGCCTTGACGCAACTGGCCAATCCTCGCATTGACACTCACACCAAAAAGCAAATCATATTGAAACCTGGAGGCAGTGGTTCTCTAGGAGGTGTCATCATTCGTTCCCTTTTAAAATGGGATCCCAATACTCCCAAAGTTCACCCCAAGAAGAAAACAAAAAAAGCCAAACAAGCCCCTAAGAAAAAGAACAAGGGTACCAAGACCAAAGCACAGAAAAAGAAAAGTCCACAGAAAAAAGCGGTCACCCGCAAAAGAGGCACTTCGGCCAGGACACAACCTTACCCTCGTCAACCACGACCTGTAAGAAAAGATCTACAAGGACGTTTGGCAGGGACTACGTTGCCAGTAGCCTCAGGGGCTGCCACTTCTCCGTTGCGGGTGATGCCAGCCAAACCCAATTTGACACCCGTTTTTCCTAATTTGATGAAACATTGGAAATCTGCGTCTCCCAAAACGTCTCCTCCACCGGAGACACCCTCGTCCACCTTAGCGTCAGTAGCAGCTGCTCATAAAGTACCTGCCCCCAAAGTCAAAGTCCAAGAAAGATCTGGCATGTTAAAGAGTTTACTAGATTTGTCCAAACAAGAACTGTCCCGATTGAGTCCATTGCGAACTCCTTCACGACGTGTGTTACCTGCCATGAAGTTGATACGACGCAAAGATAATCAGTGGCGACGCATTCCAGTATAAAAATATGACTTGAAAACCACGATGTCAATCAGTATTTTTTCTGTACCACTGATGAACACTCAAGGATGCCTCCTCAAAAACGTGCACACCATCACCCTCGACGTTCTACCGTCCAAAAAGGAAAAGGAACAAGACAATCTCGTCATCTCACCAAAAGCTTTAAAACCAAACATCAACGTCCTTCCCTCCAAAGACGTAGACCTTTAAAGAAAAAGAAAAGACACCAAAAAGGAGGATCCTTTGACAATTTTGGGAAACACATTGTTACCTTTTTGACAAAGCGCTAGTTCCCAAAAAAAAAGTAAATAAAAGAGAGTGTATACCAAGTCATTGACACTAGTGGTATTGTGAAACGAACAAGCAAAGATGTCACCTCGCAGAAAACATTTTTCTACACTCCACAAAGGAAAGAAAAGGAAAGGACGTTTAGCCAAACATCGACACGTTCTTCGTCAAAGGACACAAAAGAAAATACCCAAACGTCAAAAGAAAAAGAGAAGTCACCAAAGAGGAGGCATATTTACTGGTTTTATTAAAGGTATGCAGAAACTAGACAAAGCAGCTAATAACCGAACTGGTATCTTTAGCCCTGCTTTTGAGGATTTAGCGAAGCATGCCGTTACCTTTTGGAGAAGCCAATAGGAAAAAGAAGATAAAAGAGGGTGTGTACCAAGTCTTTGACATCAGTGTATTTCTGAAACGAACAAGCAAAGATGTCACCTCGCAAAAAACATTCTTATTCACCCCACAAAGGAAAGAAAAGGAAAGGACTACCTCCTCGTTTAGCCAAACACGGAGACGTGTTGTCCGTCCTGTCCAAAGCCTCTCCGTCCATGCGAAAACAAATCATTAAAACAGCCTCCAAAGATGTCATCGATACCGTGTGTGAATGTTGTTTGAATGTTTTGAAAGGCACGATACCTTTGTCTCCACACAAGAAAAAATGCTTATCCAAACATCGACACGTTCTTCGTCAAATGGTTCAAAAGAAAATATCCGTCCGTCAAAAGAAAAAGATGTTGGTGCAACGCGGAGGATTTTTACCCTTTCTTGCTCCTTTGTTGACAGGCATAATACCAGGTTTGCTACAAGGGGTGACCCAAGGGATATCCCAAGGGTTTAACCAAGGGATGGGTAGAAGATAAAAGGACACTATGGAGCACCACAATCTCAGACATAACCTTTGAAAGCCCATGGAAGGACGAAAACTAACTTTGGTTCCTTACAAACGATGGATGGAATACCATCATTGGCAAGAACAACGAGCCCCCCATTTACCGCCCAATCCCAATTTGGCTGAGATGTCGCAATTACAACACGAATTGCAATCCTTGATCCATCGCCACGATTTATCCGAAACCAAAAAATCACAAAAGTACGGTCAACTCTTGAAACGGCTACAACTCTTTCATCAGAAAGCTGTGGAACAAACAGCTCAACCCACTTTGTCCGATTTTAAGGCTCTAATGAATAACCCGGCACCCTCACCCTCACCCTCTACAGCAGTTAAAACAGACGTTACCCCACCATTACCCAAGGAAGAAGAACCCCATGATCTCTTTCAAACACCTACTGCTACTCCCATTCCGAGTAAGATTGCTGCTTCCTTGTTGACCCCTTCCCCCACTCCCCCACGAGAAGAACTCAAAACTTGGGTTAAAAAGATGATGGCTACTCCTTCTTCGACAGATGTGAAAAACAAAGAAAGGAAACCAGAAGTGAGAAAAGAAAAGAAGGCCAAAGAAGCTATCCCATTACCTCCACCACCACCATTACCCTCGACGTCAACTCCTGTGGCACATCGGACACGTAAAACCGTTTCCAAACAACCCGCATTTCGTCCCGCCCAAAGCAATATCCTCGAAGAGTGGGTCCCTTATTAACAAAAACCATGGAGAAGGTCTTAGCCAGCATTTACTACGATCCAGCTCACCCTGCAGGTTACGGAGGCATTCAGAAATTGTATCGTGCTGCCAAAACTCGCCTGAAAAAGCTCCGTTTACCAGCAGTACAACGATGGTTACAAGAACAAGCGACGTACACTTTACACAAACCCATTCGACGAAAATTTCACAGAAGTCGCACTCAAGTGGAAGGCATCGATCATCAATGGCAAGCCGATTTAGCTGATGTCTCTCATTTAGCCACCTACAATCGTGGCTACAAATATTTGTTTTGTGTCATCGACGTCTTTTCTAAATTTGCCTGGGTCGTACCATTGACATCCAAATCGAGCGGAGAGTTAGTACGAGCTTTGCAACTGGTGTTGAAACAAAGTGGTCGTCACCCTCTTCGATGGCAAACCGACAAAGGCACCGAATTTCTAAACCAAGCTTTCCAACGAGAATTAAAGAAACGTGACATTCATTTTTTCACCACCGAAAATCCTGAAACCAAAGCCAGTATCGTGGAACGTTTTCAACGTACCTTGAAAGAACGCATGTGGAAATATTTTACACATCAACACACTCTCAAGTACATCGACGTCTTACCACACTTAGTCCAAGCCTACAATCAATCTTACCATAGAAGCATTGGACGTGCCCCACAAGAGGTGACACCTGACAACGAAGTCACTGTTTTTGAGCGTCTGTTTGGTACGTCCCGGACGAGGGTTGTCCCCAAGAAAGGTAAAGAAGTGTTAACCCCGGGAGATTGGGTACGCATTGGCAAAACCAAACGCACTTTCGACAAAGGTTACTTACCCAATTGGACCACCGAATTGTTTCGTGTTACTGGACGAGTGCGCGATCGTCATCCTACCGTCTATAAATTGGAAGACATGAACGGAGAAGTATTAAAAGGAACATTTTACTTGCCTGAGTTACAACGTGTTACCAAAAAAGAAGACGACGTGTACGACATTGAAAGCATTCTCGAACGAAGAACCCGTAAAGTAGGAAAACGTCGTGTCAAAGAAGTCAAAGTACGTTGGAAAGGATATCCTCCTAGTTTTGATTCTTGGATTGACGCTTCGCAAGTCATCGACTATAAAAAGAAGTGACCATCATGCCCTTCAATACAGCTTCAGCAACCACAGTGACTACTCCTTCACCCACATCCTCTCTGCAAGATTTACAAAAGCAACCCTTGTGGGTGTGGTGTGGAGAACGTGTCCCTAAAACCCAAATCGTCTTTTTCTGTCAAATCTTTGTGGTGTATTGTGTCATCGGTGCAGCCATTGCTAATTTGAGTTTGCAACAAGGAGACAAACAATTGTGGACCATTTTACTCAGCAGTTGCATCGGGTATCTTCTTCCCAATCCTTCCCTGAAATACTCTTACAACGGGAACAACAATAACACTATTGGGAGCCTTGCGTCCAACGTTAGTCCTTCTCCTGACAGTCACCCTTCCAATCACAATCCTCTTTTAGACACTCCTTTAACCTCGAGTGACTCCTCGGACAGAACAACATTGGAAATATGAACCACACTATGAACCAATTTTACTTAACGTTACCCAGTGACAGTTCCATGAAGGTGTTTCCTAACAACACGTTGTGCTGTTACACGGCTAAATTACCTCAAGCCATGCATTTGGATCAAGATGCTCATTGGGAAGTAGCTTTAGTGGAAATAATACACCCGACACAAATCAAAAACATCGTCGAAAATCAAAACACTTTTTCAGTACATGTGTATGACCTGGTATTGCAAAGATCATTAAACGAGCGAGACAAAATCCTTAACGATGAGGGGATAATAAAAGAGCAGAACGCCCTAAATAATCTGGCTACCTATCATTTCAAGATCCCTTCAGGCTATTATTTTAGTGGTCAACATTTAGTGACTACGATTGCAAACAAGTTCAATACATTGTTTGGTAAACCCCTGGACAAAACTACCTCAAGTGTTACATTTGAGTACCATAAAGTGGCTCGTCGCCTCCTGATGAAATTTACACCCGACAAAATGATAGGCATTACCTTTTGTCCTGAATTGTTTGATATTTTGGGTGGAGACGTCGAGATGGCTAAGAAGCAAAAGCTATTACCAAACATAGCCACTAACTTGGATTTTGCCAAATATTTTCGATCCCCTGTAGAATTGAACCAAGGACTCAACTTGATGTTTGTGTATTCCGATGTGGTAGAGTACAACGTGGTAGGACACACCTCTGCACCGTTACTGCGTGTCATTCCTTTCAAAGTGGACTCTGTCACCGCTGACGAGGAAGGTGGAAATACCTATCACGTTCACCGCGAATTTGTACATCCTCATTATTTGCCTGTCAGTAAGTCGTATTTCGACAGTGTCAACATTACTATAAAAGGAGAACTAGGACAAAATATTCCATTTACCAAAGGGAAAGTCACAGTGAAACTCCATTTTCAAAAACGATTCTCCAACAACTGAAAAAGTGATGTATCCTGTGTACCAAGGAGTCACTCGACAACGAGGACATGGTTTAGGAGATATGTTTAAATCCGCCTTTCGTTCCGTGGTCCCTGTTTTAAAACCGATGGTGACACGAGGATTGCACGCCTTAAAAGATGCCGCATTGACTCACGGCAAAGATTTTCTTCACAATGTTCTCATTGACAAACAAAACCCTAAAGAAGCTTTTTTGAGAGCAGGCAAAAATGTCTTGCTTCAAACGGGTAAAGAGATTTTGGGTCGACGAGAAAGTCCTATAAATGCTCTGAACGGTACCGAGTCTGGCATTCCTGCTTCCCTGACGACACAGCAAGGACAAGGTAGAAAGCTACGACGAAGACACCCTTTCAAAAGTCTCCGTACCTCTAAAGTGAGAAAGACGAAGAAAAAAAGAACCTCTCGAGACTTAGACATTTTTGATTATTAAAAGTGAAGAGAAAAAACCTAAAGAAAAAATGATGCACCAAGAATCTTGTGCCTGTTCCAAGTCGGAACTAGATCTCTTTGCCATGCCACCCACCATGACGACCATGCAAGAAGCCCAATGGGTTGAATTTCATCCCGTCTCCTCTTTGACAGATTCAGCTCCCATCGAGTTTGAAATCAAAGGACAACCCGAAGATTACATCGATCTCAATAACAGTTACTTGTATTTGAAAGTGAAAGTGGCCAAATCGGCTGACAACACCGTTGTAGCAGACGCGAACAAAGTAGCTCCCGTCAACAATTTCATGCATTCCTTGTTCAGCGAAGTGGATTTGTACATGAATAACAAACTGGTCAGCAGTAGCATGGATACTTACCCTTACCGAGCGTACCTCGAAAATCTCTTGACGTACGGAAAAGAAGCCAAGAACACTCATCTAGATGCTTGCGTGGTATGGAAACCTGACACCGCAAATAACTTTAGCGCCACAGCCACAGCCGTAGAAGACGACATTCCCTTCAATGAGGGTTTTAGCGAGCGTCATAAGAAAATTCTACAACGTAGTTTAGAATTGTTCGATCGTTTGCATTTGGACATGTGGTTTCAAGAGAAGTATTTGCTGAACGGAGTAGATATTCGCTTGAGACTGAATCGGAGCAGTGCTGCTTTCCATTTGATGGCTCATGCCAACGAATACAAAACCATCATCGAAGAAGCCAGGTTATACGTGCGTCGTGTGGAAGTGTTACCTAAAGTGGGAAATGACATCAGTCACACTTTGAGCAGAACGACAGCCAAGTATCCGATACGGCGTGTGGAAGTCAAAACTTTCACCATTGCCTCTGGACTCCAATCTAAGATCGAAGATCATCTGTTCCAAGGACAGTTACCCAAACGTTTATTCATTGGTATCGTCAAGAATTCAGCCTTCAACGGTGTCCACACTGAAAATCCTTTCGAGTTTAAGAACTACGGAGTATCCAAAATCGAAGTCAGTCGCGATGGCAAAACTTTGTGTACCAGACCCTTCGAACCCAAGTTTGCCGCGAAGAATTACTTGAGGTCGTACTTGTCACTGTACGAAGCCACAGGACAGTTAGGAACCAACACCAGTCACGGTATTTCCTACGAAGATTATGCAGGAGGTTACGCTTTGTGGGCTTTTGATTTCACTCCAGACCAAGGCAGCGACGAGGGACATTTTCACCCTATAAAATCGGGGCAGATACGTGTGGAACTTCAGTTTGCAGACACTCTTCCCCATACAGTGAATGTCATTCTGTATGCTGAATTCGATAATACCATAGAAATCAACAGTTTGAGAGAAGTCATTCTAGACTATTAGACATTATGGAAGACCCTTGTCCTTCTTTGAATAGTGGAGAATCCATGGAATGGGAGGTTACAGAAAAAGCAGATCCCCAAGACCAAAAAGAAGAAGAAGTAGTGATCATGCAATCCAGATGGCCAGAACAGGAACAACAGTTAGTGGCTTGTTTTGCACAACACTTGGAAGATAAAATGAGGGATCTGATTAAAAAAGATTGTTATGGATGTCAAATCGATCATCCCAGTCAAATTCAACACGATAAATGTATGATGATGAGTCAAGAAGAAAAATTGGACAATTATCTGAACGAAGCTTGGAGTCTCATCTCCGAAGAAGACGTGTTACTTCAGTGGTATAAAGGCTTACGTGATCATTCCTCTCCTCCATTGTTTGCTCGAGAAATTGATCGCATCGAAGCTCTCTTAGCCCAGAGTAAAGAGACGAAGCAAACCATCAGTTACTTGTCAGACCGTTTCAAACAAAAAGTCTGGATTGAATTGATGACTTATCATCACCTGTGAAAAAAAGGAAAAAACACAAGGCTACACAACAAAAAATGGATACTTGGGAACTTTATTATCTTTTGAACCGTAGTTCGTACACTGCTTCTTGGAATCCTGTCGTGTGTGCTAAAGATGAACTACCTCATCGCAAACCTCAAGAGAATCAAGCTTATGTCATCAACACAGATGACAGTCATCTTCCAGGAACTCACTGGGTAGCTGTCTACTTTCCTCAAGAGGGTTGTGCGGAGTATTTTGATTCGTATGGATTGCCTCCTTTCGAAGATGATATCATTGACTTTATGAGAAGAAATGCTCAGACGACACGATTCAATAATGTGAAATTACAAAGCACAGATTCTATGGTGTGTGGACAATATTGTATCTATTATCTGCATCATCGCAGTCTTGGATATTCTTTAGAACATTTAGTGACTTATTTTGATCGTCATTCGTCTCGAAACGATGACAAAGTAGATCGATGGTTTTGTGACCATTATGGTTATCTGTTGTCTTTAGCTAGGAAACGTAGTGTACATCAATCGCCCAATGACTTCCATCAGTGGAAATCTCAATTTAATTCACAACGTTGTCAACCATGTCAAAGATAATGTATTGGTGTTATGGAACAAAAACATGTTTGTTCTTTGAAAAAAATGTTTGTTAGTTGAAAATAATGTTTGTTAGTTGAAAAAATTGTGTTTGTTATTTGAAATAATGTTTGTTATTTGAATAAAAATGTTGTGTTTTGAAAACCAATGCGTCTGTCGTTTGTTTTACATTTGTATTCATATAAATGCTCTTTGACTTTTCTTTCTATCCCTCACATCAAACTATCCCAACGTTTCAAAACCCTAAACCGCAGAGGGGTGTTTTCCATCACGTCCGCGCTTGAACCATATAAAGCAGGGGTAGTCTCCAATCTGGCAGAAACTGAATCGCCTACTTAAACTACGTGAAGAAGAAAAATGGCGGACTTTGAAGTTGGATTGCTCCTGCATCAAGTTGCTGGAACCATATTACAACCAGCCATGGGAATTTAAGTAATATGGCGGACCTGAGGCGCGCTGACTGATGATGTCAAAATATCGAGTATCCCGCAGGTTGCCGTAGGATGATATCATCAAGTCAGCGAAACTCTACCTCAGATAGCCAACATATTGATGGAAATACAGCTGTCTACGGAAAAGTCGTCACCATCGGATTACTCGGATAAAGCAGTACAACGAAAAGATATATGCCATTTATCTTTTCATTCGCCTGAATAATAGGGGACTCATTTGGTTACGAGTACCCCTCTTTGAACAACTATTCCGTGGCCCTAAAAATATAATATGACTTATATTGGTACCTCCAGCAAAGTTCATAACTTAAACAAACTACCATTGACTACACTATTATATGTCGCTTAGACATTTTAATTTTTCAAAATTGTTAGGGACTTATTATATGTACGCTTATGTACTAGTTTTATTTGAATGATAGGACTTTAAATAATAATTCTTCAACTTAAATATTTGAATAATTGCACAGGTGGCTAACACAATATTGGATGTTAATTTGTCCATTAGTACAACTGGACTGAATTTGACCTTTAGTATGACCTTGGTTTTTCAGGTGTGGGCTGCGTCCTTTGCTGTGCTGTCTTGCTGTTGGCGTGCTCTGGTGTGTGCTGCTGTGTCAACGCCCTCCTGGACCTGGGCCTTTTCCGCCTTTGCCATTTCCGACTCACCAAATTACTAGCGAAATGAGGAAACATTTCCCCTCGCTACCTTACAAGCTTGATTGGATGATAGGGGTGGGTGTGTGTAGGTACTATTCCTACCCACCCCCAATATAGGCTTTCATTTCCCCTGATAGTTACTTTTTAGTAATTCAGGGGAACGCCTTAATTTATGGTGCATTTAAGCACTTTAAGGGAGGGAGTAACATCCCTCCCACCTAAATGGCTACCGATATGGTAGCTATAAAAGTTGCCCATATGCCCCTAGAGGGCGGTGGCAACTCAAAAACACCCAGTTCAGTTCAGTTCCAATCTGGCCATCATTCAGGCGAAGACTGCAGACCGAGTAGGACGGCTTTTCTGGAGCAGGCGATCTGATGACGTCACGGCGGATTGCGAGAGCATGTTTCCCGGGCTTCACAGCTAAGGACGAACTGAAGCGTTATCACATCACTACTACAGAGAGAAACATCAACATGTACAGCGGTGGACGATGCAGTGGAAACATTTTGGATATTTTATAAGTCCCTTTAACAAGTGGCAGAGATTGAAGATATGCAGAAACTGAATCGCCTACTTAAACTACGTGAAGAAGAAAAATGGCGGACTTTGAAGTTGGATTGCTCCTGCATCAAGTTGCTGGAACCATATTACAACCAGCCATGGGAAATTAAGTAATATGGCGGACCTGAGGCGCGCTGACTGATGATGTCAAAATATCGAGTATCCCGCAGGTTGCCGTAGGATGATATCATCAAGTCAGCGAAACTCTACCTCAGATAACCAACATATTGATGGAAATACAGCTGTCTACGGAAAAGTCGTCACCATCGGATTACTCGGATAAAGCAGTAAAACGAAAAGATATATGCCATTTATCTTTTCATTCGCCTGAATAATAGGGGACTCATTTGGTTACGAGTACCCCTCTTTGAACAACTATTCCGTGGCCCTAAAAATCTAATATGACTTATATTGGTACCTCCAGCAAAATTCATAACTAAAACAAACTACCATTGACTACACTATTATATGTCGCTTAGACATTTTAATTTTCAAAATTGTTAGGGACTTATTATATGTACGCTTATGTACTAGTTTTATTTGAATGATAGGACTTTAAATAATAATTCTTCAACTTAAATATTTGAATAATTGCACAGGTGGCTAACACAATATTGGATGTTAATTTGTCCATTAGTACAACTGGACTGAATTTGACCTTTAGTATGACCTTGGTCTTTCAGGTGTGGGCTGCGTCCTTTGCTGTGCTGTCTTGCTGTTGGCGTGCTCTGGTGTGTGCTGCTGTGTCAACGCCCTCCTGGACCTGGACCTCTTCCGCCTTTGCCATTTCCGACTCACCAAATTACTAGCGAAATGAGGAAACATTTCCCCTCGCTACCTTACAAGCTCGATTGGATGATAGGGGTGTGTGTGTGTAGGTACCATTCCTACCCACCCCCAATATAGGCTTTCATTTCCCCTGATAGTTACTTTTTAGTAATTCAGGGGAACGCCTTAATTTATAGTGCATTTAAGCACTTTAAGGGAGGGATTAACAACCCCTCCCACCTAAATGGGTGCCGATATGGCACCTATAAAAGTTGCACAAATACCCCTAGTGGGTGGTTGCAACTATAAACAACTCAGTTCAGTTCAGTTCAATCTGGCCATCCATTGTTTGACTCATCCTCCTACGAAGATGTGCTCAAGACTAGCTAAGCTGAACGAAGCTTATGTCACTCTGCATCGTATCAGACACAATCTGATCCCAAAGCCTGAAGAGATTGAGAATGTAAGAATGCTACAAGTAACGGAAGACCTCATAGAAGAACTCTTCAGAGAGGAAATTCAAAAAGAGAAAGAAGAATGGACTGAGAAGTATCGACTTCAAAAGCAGCAGAGAGAGCAGAGAGAACAGCAGCATCAGCAACAGCAACAACAGCAGCAGGAACCAGACAGAAGTTTTGTCGACTGTCGTGTGGACACGAAAGAGTTCTCTTTCTCTTTCCGAAGAAGCAGACCCTATCGTGTAGCCAAACGAGGACACAATCTTAGACGATAAAAGATTGTCATCCTTCCTCGTACACACAAACACAAAAAAACAGCCCTTTTCAGGGCTACCCAATATTCTCGAAAAGAATTAATTATTCAATTTGCTTATGGTATGTGAGGAAGTTAGAAAAAAATAGAAGTGAGTCTATAATCACTGTCTCATTTTACTTTTGTTTTGAAGTGCGTCTATAAGCACAACGTATTTTTTCAAAAAAATTGTTCAATGTATAATGGATAGGAATCAAGTAAAAAAGTGAGTGAGTGTTTTCTTTTAAGTCCGCGTGTTTTTTTTTTTTTTTTTTTTTTTGGTAATGATAGGAATAATGTAAGTTTTTTGGATCTAGGGGTGTTTTCCATCACGTCCGCGTGTTTTGGTAATGATAGGGATACTGTAAGATTTTTGGATCTAGGGGGTGTTTTCCATCACGTCCGCGCTTGAACTATATATAAAGAAGCACTCATCAGTCTGGCTACCAATGGCATCACGCACTAAACATCCTGGGTAGCTACTACTATGAGGCCTTCGAAGACAGACCCCTCCACCATCTACAAGATGCGGCAGCTTACATCGCCACCAAGCATGGGTTCTACTTCCCCAGACGAGTCTTTCTGGAAGAAAGAACAGCCGCATTCTTAGCCGAAATGGAAGACAGGAGGGCCACCTTCCAACCGGTGGAATATTAGCCTTAGGGCTACTTTCATTGCCATTTTTAATAGGGTTCTCATTTGGCTGAGGGAAACCCTCTTCGATTAACTTTCTGGCCCTGAAAAGACAAATATGACATTTTTTGGCACTGCCCAACAAATTTATAACCAAATACCCCTACCATTGACTACACTTTTATGTGTCGCTTAGGCACTTTAATTTAAATATAATAGGGACTTACACATGTACACTTAGTACTAGTCCCTATTTCTGATAGGATAATAAACAATATTTTTAACTCAGATATTTGGTAAATTGCACAGGTAGCTTATACATTATTGGTTTGTTAGGCTGTCCATTAGTACAACTGGACTGAATTTGATATACAGGTGCGCGCTTGGCTTTTCATCACCTTTACTCCCTGATGCCGTAATTTCTCGTGCTCGCACGACCACATTACGCCGACATAAGCGATATGAGAAAACTATTTTTCTCTCGCTTCACTGCTCTTGCAGATCAGTAGGTAACAGAATGTTAGGGGTGGGTGTGAGTAGGTTCCATTCCTACCCACCCCATGGCCTATGGCTTATGGCCTTACACTCACCCAGGCAGTACAATTATTGCCCGTGGTGACGGCCGAAGTCACACCCAGAGGCAGTACATGTATTGCCCAGTGGTGATGGCCTAAGTAAATAGCACTCTATGAGTGCATAAATGCCTGCAGGGGATGTGGCACGATTCCTTCCCCTCAGGATAAAGTAAATAACCCTCCTTTGAGGGATAAAACAGTGAAAAGAGCCCAAGTGGACGATTCACTTTAAACTCATCATATCAATCAATCAGTCTGGCTAGCCGGCATTGAACCTGGATAAAGAATTGGAAGAAACCACCCCGAAGGCCAAGTGGGAGTCACCAGTCAAAACAGTGCGAATGGCAGATGATACCAAAGAAAAATTAATGAGCAAGCTGTGCAGCGACCTGGGACTAACGCCATTACTGACAAACAAGAAAAAAGCTTCAAATTTCGTTTCTGCTGTCACCTATATTGGCTTCAGATCGTTGCAGACCTCACCACCAAGGGTCAGCCAATGGCATCACGCACTAAACATCCTGGGTAGCTACTACTATGAGGCCTTCGAAGACAGACCCCTCCACCATCTACAAGATGCGGCAGCTTACATCGCCACCAAGCATGGGTTCTACTTCCCCAGACGAGTCTTTTTGGAAGAAAGAACAGCCGCATTCTTAGCCGAAATGGAAGACAGGAGGGCCACCTTCCAACCGGTGGAATATTAGCCTTCGGGCTACTTTCATTGCCATTTTTAATAGGGTTCTCATTTGGCTGAGGGAAACCCTCTTCGATTAACTTTCTGGCCCTGAAAAGACAAATATGACATTTTTTTGGCACTGCTCAACAAATTTATAACCAAATACCCCTACCATTGACTACACTTTTATGTGTCGCTTAGGCACTTTAATTTAAATACAATAGGGACTTACACATGTACACTTAGTACTAGTCCCTATTTTTGATAGGATAATAAACAATATTTTTAACTCAGATATTTGGTAAATTGCACAGGTAGCTTATACATTATTGGTTTGTTAGGCTGTCCATTAGTACAACTGGACTGAATTTGATATACAGGTGCGCGCTTGGCTTTTCATCACCTTCACTCCCTGCTGCCGTAATTTCTCGTGCTTGCACGACCACATTACGCCGACATAAGCGATATGAGAAAACTAATTTTCTCTCGCTTCACTGCTCTTGCAGATCAGTAGGTAACAGAATGATAGGGGTGGGTGTGAGTAGGTTCCATTCCTACCCACCCTATGGCCTATGGCTTATGGCCTTACACTCACCCAGGCAATACAATTATTGCCCGTGGTGACGGCCGAAGTCACACCCAGAGGCAGTACACGTATTGCCCAGTGGTGATGGCCTAAGTAAATAGCACTCTATGAGTGCATAAATGCCTGCAGGGGATGTGGCACATTTCCTTCCCCTCAGGACAAAGTAAATAACCCTCTTTTGAGGGATAAAACAGTGGTAAGAGCCCCTCGGGGACGAACCACTTTAAACCCATAATATCAATCAATCAGTCTGGCTACCCATCGTTGGTGAATCAAAGAAGATGAGCAGAGTTCAAAAGTTAAGAGAGCTTCAAATGCATCTGGAAAATGCTAGGCGTCTCCTGGACGAACTGGCTATGGAGGCCATAGCAGAGCAGACCAAAATTGAAAAAGAAGAGGAGGAAAGAAAAAAGAAAGAAGAGGAGGAGAAGAAAAGTCCCATCTTACCTCACCGCATGATGAGACAGACTAGTGAAGTCAAACCCATGGTGAGGGCACCTTCACCACCAGAACCAGTTCGTCCACTACAGGTTCAGCCCCCACTGCCTCAGACGCAACAACCACAGACTCATCCACGGTTGCGGAATAGAGGCAGAAATGAAGAGACTTTCACTATCCCTCAAACAGAAGATTGGGATAGTGAAGCCACTCATTCTCCCTCTGCACTCCCAGTCACAAGAGTGAATTGGGAGAATGATTGGAGTAGGAGATGTGTGTGTGGGGCTAGACCTGGGAGATGCCAGCATTAGCCAGGTGCATTTTGAAGTTAAAAAAAACAGCCCTTCTCAGGGCTACCCAAATAACTAGAAAAGAAATACTATGTCAATTGCCAATGAGTGTGAGAGAGGAGTAGTGTGATTATAAACACTGACTCTATTTAGATGGTATATGTTGTGATTTTGGATAGTATATAGTAGGGTGTGTTTTGGCTGCTTCCCCGTGTGTGTGGTTAGTATAGGGTGTGATTTTGGATAGTATATAGTAGGATTTGTTTTTGGCTGCTTCCCCGTGTGTGGTTAGTATAGGGTGTGTTTTGGATAGTATATGATAGGGTTTGTTTTTGGCTGCTTCCCCGTGTGTGTGGTTAGTATAGGGTGTGATTTTGGATAGTATATGATAGGGTGTGTTTTGGCTGCTTCCCCGTGTGTGTGGTTAGTATAGGGTGTGATTTTGGATAGTATATAGTAGGATTTGTTTTTGGCTGCTTCCCCGTGTGTGTGTGTGTGTGTGTGTGTGTGTGGTTAGTATAGGGTGTGTTTTGGATAGTATATAGTATGGTTTGTTTTTGGCTGCTTCCCCGTGTGTGTGGTTAGTATAGGGTGTGATTTTGGATAGTATATAATAGGGTTTGTTTTGGCTGCTTCCCCGTGTGTGTGGTTAGTATAGGGTGTGATTTTGGATAGTATATAGTAGGATTTGTGGATAGTATCTAATATGACAAGTGAATGTAGGGGGTGTTTACTTTCACGTCCGTGCTTAAGATATATATATACTCAAAGTGACTGACATTAGAACCATTCCACGGAATAACCATAGAAGATGGCAAAAGCATCAAGTTTATTCAACAATTTAAGACACAGCTATTTCTGGATATTAGACGGGGAATATGAAGTGGAAAAACTACATCATAAATGGAAGATTGCGAAGAGTTTGGACTTTGCAAAAAGACTGAAAATAGCCAGGGAGCTCTTAGGAGGAATGCTAGAAGAAGAAGCCAAAAAGTTACGAGGCTGCATTAATCCACCCTATGTTAGAGTGGGGACATTGAAGCAAGTAATAGATATTGTCGGAAACGTCAAGTGTTTTTTGGATAATATCTTGACAGAGTACCCCCATGTCCAAAAGGGTTTGGACCCGCTCAAGAAAGCTGAAGAACTGATGAGAAAGGAACTATTAGAAGAAGTGAAGAAGATCAAAGATAACTGGAGTAAGGAGAGAAAGGAAAGAAAGGACAATGAAAACCAAAAAAAGAAAGAGGACTTTGAAAGATTAAATAACAATTGGATAAAGATACAAGAGAAGTTTAGAGCTATGGGGCATCCTGACTGGATTCCCGAAGAAGAAAAGAAGAAGAAAACGGGAATCATTGGTAAAATCAAAAGGTGGTGGAACAATGGAAGAAAATAAAAGAAGAAGAAATATCCAAAGGCTCTTTTCAGGGCCACTCATAAGTCTCGAAAAGATAGTAGCTTTCATTGCCACCCCTTTTTTCCTTGTTTTATTTCCCATGTTATATTTCCCTTGACGCTATATAGTCCCACAATGTTCAATTCCCCTTGACGCTAGATAGTCCCACCATGTTCAATTCCCCTTGACGCTAGATAGTCCCACCATGTTCAATTTCCCTTGACGCTAGATAGTCCCACCATGTTAAATTTCCCTTGACGCTAGATAGTCCCCACCATGTTAAATTCCCCTTGACGCTAGATGTTCCCAAGCTGTTTTACATAGGATTTTCCCATTGACGCTAGATAGTCCCCATATACTACTTGTATGGTCTTAAACTACACGACTGTATGGTCTTAAACTACACGACTGTATGGTCTTAAACTACACGACTGTACGGTCTTAAACTACACAACTGAAAGAAACAGAACCTGCTTAGTAAAATCAACAAATTATCTCCCTAGAATACGAAGTGAAAATTTAAATTAGTATTCTGGATTAATCCCAAATAATCATAAATGTTCTATCGCTCGTCCAAAAGTATAGAATGTCCTGAAATAATTCCAAAAACTCTTGAATGCCCTGATATGCCAAGACTTTTGAATGTCAAAATGCATTACAATAATGTGTCTTTGAATGAGTTTTGTGACCTTTGATACCCAATGAGTTTTGTACTCTACTGGTTCTCATCAGTCGGCGTAGATGTAGTTCAAATGAAATAAGAATCCTTATTACTAGTGGAAATGTCGCAGTTTTTATCCCAACCTGCTGATTCTTGTGAGGGGTGTGACCAAAGATATGAATCCTTCGTTGTTATCTACTCACCTCCTCATCCTATGTGGACGAACGTACGGTGAAAAAATGAAGAATTCAAATTCCTTATGGACGTGTGACCTTTGATCCCCAATCTTTCATTCCACTAACATTATAAACATAATGCTTGTGGATATATATATAATATATATAATATATATAATACGATCACTTTCAGTGTTGATAATGTACAAATAAAAGCTGACAACAATGGACATATGACCGCATATGCTGATGGACAAGCATATCTTGTCACAATATATCAGCGAAAGCTCGAATATCATAATCTAAAGTATTTATTTTAATATCTCCTCTGTCCAGCCGGCGTTTACATTCTGTATGTATGCAGTCAAATTGTTTTGTGCGTATGCTTGTGGGGGGGGGGGAGGGGAGGAGGGGGAGCCTGAGGCTATTGAATTAGTTTCTAGATATCTGATAAGTATAGGTTACTGCATTTGTACAGATGGAAATAATACATGACCTTGAACGAGTTCATATATTCCCTCACAAATGCAGTACCCTTTTTATTACCTGTTCATTTTATTATTCTACCTAAGGTTTAATATATAGTCAATTCATTGTGTGAAGTTACCTGTTATTGCATGTTGACATTAAACATTAAATCACGAGGGTGAACTTTATAACAAAAACAATGTTGAAACCTCCATATTAATTTTTTTTTATTTAATGCTTCCACTGTCTGAAGACATAATTAATACAGATCTGGCTAATGAAAGATAAAGAAACTCATCCTTTTCCAAATTGATTTTTCTTAATCTCGAGAGAGGAAGGAAGCTTTAGTTCAATGACGTATTGAAATCTAATCATTTCCGTGTGGTAAGGAAAGCGTTGGCCAGAAGCTAGAGACCCTGTTATCAGAAACAATAAATAAAAGAGAAACTGAAGCATCCAAGAATCTTTCTCACCCGTTTTTACACAAAAATATGAAAAGGAGGCTTTCATGTAAGAATTTGAAAAACGGAAAAATGGTCAATAAATACGTAAGGAGAGATTCCAAATTGAATTTTGAAGTTACTATTAATCTCCTGATATTTTGATCTTATAATGAAATTTATTTAGCTAAATAGCGTGGGCTTAGTTTTACCAAAATTTTCATATTTTTTTTCGAAAATTATAATTTTAACATTTTCTGGATTATTTGCTGGAAGTGGTTTTAGTAGCGTGACGATTTTGACTACCGAGTTACAAATCTTCAACATTTTTCATCTGATTCATGAAACTTGAAATATAATTCAAAGTTCTTTGTCTATCAATGGACAGCATTCTAGAAACAAAAGCAGTGACTTGTACTGAATTAATGTGCCATCGAACAAGCGACGCATGTGTATGGCAAGTTTTACAGATTGAATTCTTAAACAAAAGAGTGAAACAGAATCGCCATGTGTGCTGCTGCGCCTGAAATTCTTGGGAAATCAATAAAAGATGAACAGCTATACAATGCAGATATGGACAGATGCGCCATACAATGTTAAAAGTAATTTTCGATCAACTCAGGCCTCAAACGTCTCTGAAAATCGGCATTTCAGTGGACTAACATTGACATAATATTCAGTATATATTTAACAGTTTTACATCTAAGTATGCTTTATCAATATGCAGATTTTTGTTTCCGTAGTTACGTATGTACTGGCGGAAAATCCAAAAGTATGGATTTTATTTAATGATAAAAATTGCATACAATTTCTTCCCATTCCTGCTTTTCGTTTTTTTTTTTTTATTGCTTTCTAAAAGAATCTTTGATAATAGAAAATTCGACGGATAGACAGAAAAATGCAATTAAAGCGATTCGTGTCTCTATTATTAAATCATTATCTACTCGAGTCGTAATGGTCATTTCTTCCTTAACTGCGAATAAATATTTTGACTATGTTTTGCTCATATAAATCTGTGGTCTATTTTGCCCATTATATTCCTCCATCTTATATGTAAATGCAAAATAGTTTGATTCTTTCTTACATGTCAAGTGCGGCTTGAGATATTATGCTCTCCCAAATATAAATATAATTAGTTTAAATAAACTTTGAGGATTTAAAAGTACGACGGTTACACCCCACTATGTGTATTTAAGTGTAAGGCTTACTAGAAATACATGGCACTTATGATAAAGTAATGTATGCTTTAGTTTCCATACAGTGATATTGATATTTTCTGTCATGGAATTCAATGACGCTGCTTGATAAAATTTGTAAATACTACACTTTACAAATTTTAAGTAAATTGATGACCTTTTACTAACTTGGTGCAATTATTAATGTATGGAAGACCCTCTAAAACAAGTTAGTACTGATATAAATAAAGGACAGGTTTCTTCCTCATTGATAATAGTTATAACTGGTGAAATTATTTCTGTTGGTTGGCTATCATAATAGGTAAATCACTGCAGACAGTTACTCTCTCCTTCGTCATAATTCATCAAGTGTTGAGATAGTTTATTCTTTTTCGTTTGAAACCTCATTGTCCGAGACATTCCAAATAGACATCCTAAATGATTAAGAGGTGCATGAAAATTGGCGGAACTCTGGATATATACTGAAAATTGGCGGGACTCTGGTAAGGCTTCGTAACAGTTGGTAATTATATAGTGATAAAAAGTTTATAGCTGAGATTTTCCCTGTAGTCATTGAGGCGTTCCCTTATGAGTCACAGCAAGTCATTTTCATTCTATCGAGTTGCGACAATGATTTGCAAGTTTTCAATTCTGGTCATATTAAAGACACACGAAGCAAAGATAAATGTCGAAATTACAAATCAACTAGAAATCTCCAAAAGGACCAATTCTAAACCTTGCCAAAAATTCGCAATCAAATAACACGATAATTAATTTTTTTTAATGCAGACGTCATTTAAAATAGAGAAAAGAACAACAACAACAATAACAAAAACAACAACAACAACAACAACAAAAACACCGCTGAAAGAACTACAAAATCCTTAGCAGAAACACATCAACAACAAAACATAACATCAATTGGCTTCGTGGTCCAGTATTAAAAATGTCCTATCAACTAGCGTATAGTGTTAAATCTAGCATCCACTATTGACAATCGCGCAAGCTTCTGTCACGTTGCCTCATTTGATGGAATGATTTAGAAAAGTGGATTGTAGCAGTAGCCTGAAAATCAATTCAATATAATCCCCTTCACTGAATGCGTAATCTTGAGTTCTCTGAAAGTTTTCATAGAGTAATGCAGCTATTAGGTGTAAGCTGTTAAATGAATTCAGAGCCATTGCTATAAACATAGAAGATCAGAGAGAGAGAGAGAGAGAGAGAGAGAGAGAGAGAGAGAGAGAGAGAGAGAGAGAGAGAGAGAGAGAGAGAGAGAGAGAGAGTGTGTGTGTGTGTTCACATGGACAAATATGTAGTTGATTCAATAATCGGTGTCATGTAAGTGAATAACAATTATATTTTCAAGTTGACGTCAAATTGCGAAATACATGTTTTCAAGTGATCGGTTCTTTACACTGTAGACATCTGAAGAATCCTCCGCAGAGGCACGACATCCTCATTGTCTAAAGATATAATTTTTTCTTGTATGTTTTCGTCCAAGCATGGTCAATTGTCTTTTTCCGTTAATAGTTCTAACAAAATCTATAATAAACATAGTTTATATACTACAATATGGTACGCATATTACATACACTTCTATGTTATACTATATATGCCTCGATGTTATATATATTTAAACAATTCTTTCTTATGTTATACAAACATTTATGTTTATGTGTTGTAAACGCCTCTAAGTTATACTAGATACGCCTATATGCCTTTTTTTTTCATTATGCGTGCTAAATACAACTCTATTTTACACACATTATACACATCTCAATCCCAAAAATGTGATATACACCTAAATGTTTTACGTGTATGCAATTATAGCACCAGCACGCGACAAGACAAGATTTTCTTCTTGAACTCCCGCTGCTTTCCTTCCATCTCAAGATTGATATATGGCGTCATGCGTGCCTCCGTAAATAATTCGAAAATGACCGTGTCTTACTTTGAAGGTAATTTTCAAGGGATTGTGTGTTGCTTCAAGATAATCGTTTAATGGCTGTGTGTTGCTTCAAGGTAATTGTTTGTCTGTGTGGTGCTTCAAAGGTAACGGTATAATGCCCATGTGTTTCATTAAAAATAATTGTCTAGTGGCTGTGTAATGTTTCAAATGCAATTGCAAAACGACTGTGTGCTGCTTCAAAGATAAATCTGAAATGATCGTGTTTAACCTAAAAGGTAAATCAGAAACGATCACGTGTTGCTTCAAATTGTAAGAACCTAAATCAAGAATAAAAAGCATCTCTATTTAAAAATACAATTTGCCCCGTTTATGTCCATAACGCTCATGTTTTCATATCAAACTACCTTGAGTACGATCATATCAAGAATACTCATTGAGTAGGAGACAAAAAGTTTATTTTCAATGAACCATTGTTGGATAAATGTGATAACATTATAACGATGATGGCTACTGTTACATGTCAATCAATTAATTGAGTGTTGTTTGTTTCTTGTCCAGTCAGGAGTAGATCCCGTGACCACAAATAAATTGCCATTTCCCTTGTAGTGCTTGATATCGATTTGGAGTATGGATCTGGAAGAAAAAATACTAAATTTAGAATAGGTCCTGAGATATGACATATTTTAAATTTATTGTCACAATTAATTCGAGCATGAAAGTTTCTCACTGAATAGATTTGGCAAAATATGTCCCAAGAGAGGTTTCGTTTTCATACTGACACTCAAATCTCAAAAAGCGAATTTTCTTGTTGGAAAATGAGCTTCCTGATCTTGATGCTGCCTGTCCAAAGAGAAGTGGCATTCGTTATTAACTTTTTTCATTATTTCTGATCAGGAAATTACCGAAACTTTGCTGGCTGCAAAACAGCATGCCATGATAAATCAAAAAGTTGCTTTCATAGCAGCATCTGTAAAGTGCCCAGTGTGGTATGAATGACGCATAGTGTGTGTTCTGCCAGCTGTGTTAATTGCGATTCGACATATCCAAACCAGTCACGAATATTTTTGTGTCCTCAGCGGTTTTAAAAGTGGGCTAATTTTAAATGTAAAAATGAGTTAATCTTCAACGCAAACTCAGTGAACAATTATTTCATCAGTAATTGACCGAATTAGTCTTCAAATGCAGTTTGGAGCCGCACCATGCCTGACAGGGTCAGTAAGCAAAACGAACATGTACGATTTTTCTTAACAATAAATTAAAAGTCGTCTCCACGCTCTGAACACTTGATACGTTTAAAAGTACCGTGCACAAGTGTTCGTCTAACGAATACTCTTCTCTTCCATATTGTTAAATAAACATGACAAAGTTCTGTTATCTTCTGAAATTATAGAACCTACGAATGATGAGAGTTTGGACCAAATACTTTTTCCATTGTCCTAAGGCGTGCGTTTATTTGGATTTTTAACGTAGCTTTAACACATTTTCAGTCATTGCATCTTTAGCAAAAGAAACCAAAGATTGGAGTCTTTATAACCTATACAGACTGGCATCTCTATAAATAACATACCTTGATATTATTATAAATATGTATCAACAAGATTTGAAAATGTTGTTTTCTTGTTCTTGTTTCTGCGTTTGCTTTTGATTAAGGGACATCGGGTTCCCACCCCTCCCCTCTCATTTCTCCTTCATTAAGATGGCGGATAAGTTTTTATAAAAATAAACAATACTAAGATGAGTCAAGTATTTTTGCATTGCGTAAATATAAACTTTCCATGTATTATGCGGTCTGAAGGCAATATATATATATATATATATATATATATATATATATATATATATATATATATATATATAGATATATATATATATATATATATATATAAAATCACTCGCCTACATTTGCGTATATCAGCCCAGGCCAGTTCTTCCCTTGCGAAAAGAACTTAGTTTCGATTTGCTGGGCACAATATATCCAATGATGTGTTAAAACTACCGTCATTCTACGGGTGCGAATGATGTCATCATTGCCAGTTATGAAGTAACTGTATTTATCCACTTACAAGAGGTACTCATCCACAAACAGTGTAAGCTAAGACGTGAGCTCGTAATTCATCGGCAAGTCAGGGTTTACGGTGTTCATATGCAATTATTAGTGGAAAACAGTATAGACACTGACATTCCAGTGCTTTATGCGATGGCTCATCAGGGTCTACGCTTCTAACATTGCATACAAATACGATACATTCAATGTATGCAAACTCGTTTATAGGTTCAGTCACAAATCTGTGGAACTTAAAATTGGTTGCCACTCAAAATATATTGTTCGAGTCCTTTAGAATTTAATTAACGTAAACATAGCATTACATCACGTATTGCCCCATTTGGTATCCACTTTTCTTATTGACTTGGAACATTAATCAAACCTAATAGCAAATTGACATTCTTTTTTCTAATTGACTGGCAAATTAATCAAACCTATAATGACAAAGTAAGTTGATAGCGAGAGAGTTTACTAATTAATTTAAGCAGGTTGAATATGCACATAATATATTCATTTGATATAAACAGAGTTAATTAATTTAAACAGTAGGACATGATATGTTCATTTGATAATAAAAGAGTTAATTAATTCTATATTTCGTTACTTGCTTGCAGCAAGTAGGCTGTTGAATATCATCTCGAATAAAAACGAGTTTTAGATTTTATTTATAATGCAATGTCCAATGTGCGTGATGTCACATGGTTTGATTTGGTGCACAGTACCGGTACGAGTTGGCTAACATAACGGGGTGCCAGTATTTACCTTGAAAATTCATATCACAAATAAACATTGCATTGTTGGGATATTTTTTTGAGAAGATTACTGAATGCAGAAATACACATATTTTATGTCATGTATTTGTGACCGGATAATTGTAATATTTGATTTGGAACATAAGATTGTGCCAGACTCGCATTGCACATTTACCGCGTAAATATGCTGTGCTTGGGGAAAGTTCTATCAGTTGGGGATACCGGTTTATGTCTACGGTCCTCTGTGAACAAAGGTGAGTTTATTTACTTCTTAAGTTCACATTTAAACCAAGCTTGCATATAGGATGGATTACATGCTACATGCTATACATAACAACGAATCCAGGTCAAAGTAAATTGGTCATATTGAAACAGTCGAGACTATTTTTGCCTCTCGCGAGTCGAATCGAGAAAATGCGGCTAGAAATGTTCAGTGAAAACAAACAATTCCAAAGGTTGGGATTAAAAAGTTTTCCTACGATCGCAGCCAATCAGTAAAGATCATACAGTAACTGTTGGACCATTCAGAATCTCATAAAGTGACATGTTAACGAGTGGTAATAAAAAAAACTGTGAAACTGCACATATATCGAACTATGTGATAAAATAAATCATTGTGCTTACGTTGATGAGGTCGTGACGCTTTAACAAAGTAAAACTATATGATACCATAAAATCATTGTACTTACAGTGATGACGTCACGACGATATAACAATGTATAGAGGATCTCAAATGGATAACAATTTAATACTGAAACGAGTTGAAAAATGTCCAGCTTTTGCTAGCCTTGGCGAGCATTAGCTAGATATTATTCAACTCGTTTCATAAATTTGATATTAAATCATTACCTATTTGAGATTCATTTTATCACATAGTTTTTATTTCAGCGGAAAATATTTAGATGAAAAGATGAATGGATAATTTGGTTCATTCTGACAGAGAGTGCACCTTTCATTTGGTGTGCATAAAATATAGTCCCAAACAAAGTTGAACTAGTAAATGTAGACTGTACAGTTTCACAAACTAGAAATCAAAGAAAAGCTTCCGTCTGAATAAATGAAACCTTTTAAAACGACAGAATCATTTTTCAAAGCAGAATGATTAATGCGACGTGATACTACATTGATACGGTAAACAGTAGGCCTAGACTACATATTTACTCTAAAATGTTTCTTGCAGAAATACACATTACATCGTTGCGATTTTTATGTGAAATAGGATTACTTTATGCAGAAATTGCCACATTTACTGGAATGCATTTGTGACCGGATATTTACAGTGGTTGATTGAACTGTACAGAAGACGTGATAAAATTTCTTTCTGAGTCGTATTTGCATCCCGTATATACTGCGTAAAGGTGCTTTGGTTAGATTAAAGTTCTGTCAGTTAGGCGACCCATTTACTTCTAGATTCTTCTGTGAAAAGAGGTGAGTTTATTTACTTCTGTAAGTTAGCATTTAAACCACGCTCTTTTATATGTAGGATTCTATATCTATGCTACATATATACCGATCCCTCTCCCCACCCTGCGTTAACAATTAAGTGATACCCTTAGTTGCATATCATACTGTTGTTCATGACTTGTACTTTTATGCCATTTTTCTCATTATGATATTGTTATACATGACATAAAAAATCTCTGTGGGGGTAACATACCCATATTGAGACAGCCAAGATAATTTTTCCTCAATTTCCTTTCACGAGTCGAGTTCAAAAATGGCCTCCAAAAATGTTCATTCAAAACAAAACGTCCTACAAGGCGGAGTTCAAAAAGGTTTTTCACGATCAGGACACTGCACAATAATTTTATGGCTTTATTTGGACCAATCAGAATCACATAAACTATAATGTAACATGTGATATTATCGAAAATATGAAACTGCACATACAATAGGAAAACTGTACATACAATGTGATAAAAAAAACGTTATGATACAATCCATTCATTTTACTCACTTTGATGACGAAATCTTGCAATATAAAACAAATTAAAAGTTATATGATATAATAAAATGATTGTACTTACGTTGATGACTTTATTCAGATTGGAGCTAGCAGAAAGCATCATTATCTTAAATGGCATAAGTCACGTGATTATCTCGGCATTTTATGCGTTTGTTGATTTGTATCAGCTTTTTCTCCATCGTGCGCAGTAATAATGTTCGTATATTGCAAATTACTTCCTTTTATTATTATGTAATTAACTTCCTACTGTATGCGTGTACCTCTACCAAGAAACACACCCACACCCCCACACCCACACCCACATGTGTGTATATATATATATATATATATATATATATATATATATATATATATATATATATATATATATATATATATATATACATGAATATATTTGTTGTCAAATCAAAAGCTTTCTGTAGTTAAAACAAATAATGATAGAGATAAAAAAGAATGCAAAGGCAACTACAGCCTCTAACAATTGTCTATCTTTATCAGAACTTTGCGTATCGCAACCGTCATTAAAAAATCCTCAGTCTAAACACTAGACTGGTACCAAGAATATATCTGCTTCCTTGAAATACTTTAAAACGCTGAATGCGGTTTGTTGATATATTTATTTACAGGGGTGTTGATCTCTCTCTCTCTCTCTCTCTCTCTCTCTCTCTCTCTCTCTCTCTCTCTCTCTCTCTCTCTCTCTCTCTCTCTCTCTCTCTCCGTCCATCCGTCCGTCCATCCATCCATCCATCCATCCATCCATCCATCCATCCATCCATCCATCTATCTATCTATCTATCTATCTATCTATCTATCTATCTATCTATCTATCTATCTATCTGTCTGTCTGTCTGTCTGTCGATCTATCTACATATTGCTCTATTTATCGGTCTCTTTATATATATATATATATATATATATATATATATATATATATATATATATATATATATATATATATATATATATATATATATATATATATATATATATATATAAACTCAAGGCTGCGAAATCATTATTGTCCATGCGATGCATACTAAGAAATCATAAGGTGGATTGACATGCGGCAGTTATATTCCATTATGTACAAATGCAAGGGTATCCATCCTGGACAAAAAGATAATTATGAATACGTATTCCTTGACCGATGAAAGCATATGTAGAATAGGAATTCCAAAAATGGGTAATGAGGTCGTGCTTACTCTTAGTACAAAGTTTACTTTTCAGAGCATAAACACAACTGCGTTTAAAGCAAGCAATACTTATTGGCCTAATCTGACACTCTTTTAGCAAAATGGACTCAGAAGGTTTGAATTCAATTATTACACATGTGTCTAAACAGCTTTGAATCATATATAGTAGCCTAAGAGAATGTACGGAACCGTTAAAAGTCTTTGCTCTAGTTTACACTTTAGAACCTCCTGAGAGACTACAGAAAATGGGATACCAACTTTAGAAAATAGAAGAACCAATGCCGATATTATATAAAATTTTCACGATTCTTAATATAATTGATAAAGGGGATCACAGAAATAATTGTTTTAATACAAAAACATTTTATGAAACACGTGGGCACTTGCGATGTTCTCCAAATAACACATTAAATTATAATAAGTAAATTCTCCTTCTCCAAAGAGACTTGCAAATACATGAAACAAGCTTTTCAGACATTATGATATCATCACAAAACCTTAATTATGTTCATGAGTAGATTAGATTAACACTGGACTGATCAACCGCATAACTTGAAGGCTTCCTTCTTCATGTATCCTCAGCAATATACTTTAGAAGCAGTCCAGCTTAAATCAGGTCTTGTATCTAAGTAAAGGAATCACGGAACTAATTCAACTCCCATAGTACAACTATGCGAACACCACAATTTTAAAAATGCATTAACTTTAAATTACTGAATACTCATGATCCAATCTATATTTATATACGAAATCTTAATGACAGCTTATGTGTGGCGAAAACCATACAAACCGTGTAATTTTCTGAATCTGCACATCTTTTAAGCATGTGTCGTCAATTCCGCATCCGAGTCAGGTTCTAATTTTAGTACCTAAACTCAAATCTGTAAATTAACTAAACCTCCACCAACAAGAGCATTTTTTCAGTTTGTTTCAGTTACAGTCAGGATATCTCTCAAAAGATTTCTTTTTCACTAAACATTTAATTCCATCATCAGCCAATGCTGGCCAGTCAAGTCCACATGTACTTTACTTTGTTTTTGATACAATTTCTTCCGTACCATTCGTACATCGAGTCCTAACAGGCATCTACCCATTTTGAGAAGAAAGAAACCTGGTAGGATTGGGGGAGATTAGTGTAGTCAGCTACGTTAAAGGCAATGAAAGTGATAACCTCTAGCTAGCACTCAATTGATCCACAACATCTTACATATCCATTGTAATTTCTTTCTTTAATTGCAACTTATGCTGCATGAAACTCTGAATATTGTTAATGCTGAAATAATCTCTACAACGTTTTACTCCGTAATTAAAGCATAAACGTAGCCCACTTTTACTAAAAGTTTTAAATTTTATCTTCTTTTGCACTCGTTTTTCATCAGTGTTCATCGGATAATCCCATCATTACTTTTATGGTTCCTTTGGCACTTCATATTTACTAGATCTTCATTCACGCAGTAACGTAGATGATGTTTGGTCGAAAATATACTGGCACGATCAACCAAAGCCATATCGTTATATCACTATTCGCATGTTATTGGAGTATTTTTTTTTTTCTCATGTAAACTGCAGGCAAAACCCTGGGCAGGACTATGCAGAATTACTTGGTACACTTCTGTCAGAGAGCCAGTAACAAGTTTGAAATAGGTCAAGATACCATATACATGACATTTGTAGCTTGTTACCTCCAGAAGCAATTAGAGAAGAAAACTCCAATCTGTACACGACTTTAATCAACATGATAAAGATCTTTACCACAGTCGGTTGTGTGAGAGTCTGGAAGACCATGTCAAAATCTGGTTGAACAGAGAAATCAACTGTAATAGTTCATGAGTCATTCCAAGTCATCAATGGAATCCAACAAGGCTACGTGTTGAAACCGACCCTCTTCAGGATGATGTTCTCACCTAAGCTTACAGTTGCCTTCTGGAGCTAGGACAATGCGATTGATACCAGATATCGTAATGAGGAAATTACAGGCGACGACAAAGTTTTAAGTAGGAAGTGGCTGTTCGTGATCTCCGATTACTTAAGATCTGTTTTCTGAATGCCGAATTAGAGTCTGGCACCCAACTTCGCATGTATAATTTATGTTTAGCTTGTGACAAGACGGTCTTTCAATCAGTATCAAGAACACAGGTGCGATGCACCAACCATGAAATTCTTACATTGAGTCAACTATTGCTGTGAATGCCTGAATCATTCAGCAGTTGTCATGTTTACCTAACTTGTTTGTACATATTCACTTGCAGTCCAAATTTAGAACGAAACCAATGCCAGAAATTTCAAATCAAGAGTGGCCTTCGTTAAACTGCACGGAAATGTATGGGATGACATATGAACCAGTATGCAACCTAAGCTGAAGGTCTAGGAATTCATAATATTGCTGAACATGCTGTGTGTTGTATGCATGAGAATCTGGTGCATGGACGCCATGCCAAGACTTTAATTACGTTCTCATAGGTTATCAAAGGAAATGGAGGTGGATGAGATGGCAAGATAAGGCCACGAGGACTGTGGTTTCACAAGGAAGCAAGTCCAAACATCCACACTGCTGATAACATTATTACTTTGCCAAAATGTCATACAGGCGACTACAAAAGAAGTTCTACTGCGAAGTGAAGGATATGAAGCGATCTCTGGGATGTCAGAATAAACACTTTCAAGACTCCACGAAGTCATATTTGAAGCACCTCAACATTTAAACTGATTCATGTGATGAACCATTCAGCCAGGTGCACTCTCATTTATATTGGAGCTACAGAATTAGAACTGAGGAGAATCGTCGAGTCAGCGCGAACGCGTGGACAATTTTAGAACTGTAGGAAGTCTATTGATCAAGCAACACCAAGTGACAACTCGTATCCATTTTGCCAGGAGAAATTATGAGCACAAGTTGACTTGATCCGATATTCACGTGCTCAAAGAAATCAAGCCAGTCTATGATATCATTTTCGAACTAAAGGGGACGAAAAACATGAAATCGTTTTATGGTATAGTGTGAGTTTTGCAGCGAACGAGCAAGTATCAACATGGAGGTATTGAGTACGCTGGCAGTGGAAGTTATACCCGCACAAGCCCTTCGCGCCATTTTTGGCGTTGGGCTTAAGGAGGCCACAAATTGGAGTCTCCGAGCGGCCGACAAGAGGACAACACTTCCTCTAGTCTGGGATAACAAAGATAAACAGGAATATTTGGGGGCTTCAATGTACAGGAGAAATAGAGGGAAAAAGCAGCGGCGGCCAGCCAGGAGCACCCCACCCTCACCACCTACGGTCAACGTGGAAACTGCCCTTCAGGCACCAGAAATGGAGACACCTGTACAGGAGGATGCAGTACAACTTCTACGAGACCAGATAGCATTGCTGTCACAACAACTTGACGCTCATTTCATGACGGAGATGGTGGACGTGGCCACTTCGCCAGTTCTTGAGCTTCAACCCACACCAACACCACCTCCCCCCACCAAAAAAAAAGGGGAAGGCAACAAAAGGAAAGGTAATTAAGACCAGTACTCCTACTACACCTATCCCTACGCAGTCACCATCTTTGGAAGTAAATTTGGATAAAAAGCTGGAGGCTGCCTCGCACTCGCCACCGGAAGAAGAAGCATTTAGATCACCAGTAAAGGCCGTCAGGATGAAAAAATCTGCAAAGAACCAAATCATGGGGAAATTATGCAAGAACCTGGGGCTTTCAACATTACTTGAAGATAAAAAGAAGGCAGGGCATTTACTCAACGCCATCACCTATATTGGTTTCAGGTCATTACAAACATCGCCGCCCAGAATGGCCCAATGGAACTATGCACTCAATATACTGACGAGATTTTACTGCGAGATATTTGAAGAACGGCCTCTTCACCAACTCTACGATGCTGCGCAGCACATTGCCTTCCACCACGGGATTTACTTCCCAAGAGTAAAAAGAGAGGAAGAAAGAACAGCTGCCTTCAACGCAGAGTTAGAGGACAGACGGGGCACCTTCTGCTCAACTGCATAACAGCCCTTCTAAGGGCTTCAATCACTGCCATTATTTCTAATAGAGCTCTCATTTGGCAAGAGAACTCTCTTTTGAACAAGCTCTTTGAGAAATCTAACGCGATCTTTTTGAAACGCCGCCTCAAAATTTACAATCTATTCCAAACAAACAGTGACACAACTGCATATGTCGCATAGACATTTTTAGTTTAAAAATTGTTAGGGCCTTATACTATGTACACTATGTACTAGTAATATTGGTATGATAAGCGCTAGGAAAATTCTACAACTTATTGAATTTGACTCAATTGCACAGGTGGCCGACACGTTATTGGTTTTATTTTGTCCATTAGTAAAACTGGACTGAATTTGAAATAAGTATGACTAGGGCGTTCCAGGGCGTAAATAACATCCATCTACGACATCGACTGGCCGACCTCCGGGACCTTTACCTCCTTTTCCTCGTCCAGAGCCCATCCACATACCGATATGAGAAAACCATTTTTCTCTCGCTATTCTTGGTGCCATTGCACATATATCTGTAACACGCTACCTGATTGGTTGATAGGGTTGAGTGTGTGTTGGGTCTATTCCCACTCACCTAGGGTCTTACATTCATGTCATCAGCCACTTCTTAGTGGTATGACATGACGACCAAAATTAAAAAGCGCACTTTGTGTGTTAAAAGCCCGTGGGGATGTGGCACCATTCCTTCCCCACGGGAACCCAACCATCATAAAATTTGATGGTCAAAATAGTGATCAAATGACCTTTATGGCTGGTATCACTTTAATCCAACTTTCATTCATTCATGGTATAGTGTAAGTAGGACATATAAATAAATGGTTTAGTGTAATTAGGATAAGACACAAATTTATGGTATAGTGTAAGTTGGATATGATATCAATAAATGGTATAGTGTAATTAGGATATGATATCAATAAGTGGCATAGTGTAATTGGGATATGATATCAATAAATCAAAGTGTAAGTTGGATATGATATAAATAAATGGTATAGTGTACGTAGGATATGATATAAATTAAAGTTATAGTATAAGTTGGATATGATACCAATAAATAGTATAGTGTAATTAGGATATGATATAAATAAAGCTATAGTGTAACTAGGATATAATATAAATAAAAGTTATAGTGTAATATGGATATAATATAAATAAAAGTTATAGTGTAATATGGATATAATATAAATAAAAGTTATAGTGTAATATGGATATAATATAAATAAAAGTTATAGTGTAATATGGATATAATATAAATAAAAGTTATAGTGTAATATGGATATAATATAAATAAAAGTTATAGTGTAATATGGATATAATATAAATAAAAGCTATAGTGTAATATGGATATAATATAAATAAAAGTTATAGTGTAACTAGGATATGACAGAAATAAATGGCGTAGTGTGATTAGGATATGCTATAAATAAATTGTATAGCGTAAGTAGGATATATAAATAAATGGTATAGTGTAATTATGATATAATATAAATAAATAAATGGTATAGTGTAATTATGATATAATATAAATAAATAAATGGTATAGTGTAATTATGATATAATATAAATAAATGGTATAGTGTAATTATGATATAATATAAATAAATAAATGGTATAATGTAATTATGATATAATATAAATAAATAAATGGTATAGTGTAATTATGATATAATATAAATAAATGGTATAGTGTAATTATGATATAATATAAATAAATAAATGGTATAATGTAATTAGGATATAATATAAATAAATAAATGGTATAGTGTAATTGGGATATGATATCAATAAATGGTATAGTGTAATTATGATATGATATAAATAAATGGTATAGTGTAATTATGATGATATAAATAAATTGTATAGCGTAAGTAGGATATATAAATAAATGGCATAGTGTAATTTTGATATGACATAAATAAATGGTATAGTATAATTAGCATATCATATAATTACAATAAAGGTGATGCACGATTGAAACAAATTTATGAAGGTAGTGAAACAGTTTTAAACGCAGATTATAGTTTTTTGTCCAGTGATCTTATTACATTTTCTAATTTGTATTCCTTCTACTAATATTGAAAGCAATTTTTATTTTGTTTTATTTGTTGTCTTTTCTTAATCACTGTATATTTTGTTTATTTAATTTTTGTGTTTTTTTTGTTGTCTTTTCACAATGACTGTATGTTATGTAAATTTAATCTGTTTTATTTGTTGTCTTTTCACAATGACTGTATGCTATATACATTTGAAGTTTGTACCTGACCTTGTCACAAATCACGTTCATTGCTTATCTGACCGGTGACAGTTTTTCGAGTAAAGAATATAATACAAATATGATATTTCTCTGTCATTGTGGAATAAATATGCAGATCATTATCAATGGAGGAAACATGTTTTGAGGGTATGAGTCTATGACATCTGATTTCCATTTGAAAATACCTAAATCTGCAGAAAACATTTTTCTATTGTTGTGTCTTAGCTTTCTTGCTTGAGAAATTTCTAATTCTTGCCTTAACCTTTTGAAGCAGAATCATTCTTATTGTCGTTTTCAGTTTTAAATTGGGGGGAAGGGGATTTATTTGTTCAAATTATTATTCACAAGAAATACAGTGGTCATCGATAGTATTCTTGGTGTGGAACATTAATTTGGAATTGTATTGAATTCAGACTAGTAAAACTTTATACTATTGTGTAATTCAAAACACTTGTAGCACATCACCACAATCGAAGCAACGGATACATAAGCACATTAGAGACTACACATCAACGAATTCAATGTCGGAATTATATATGTATGTGTGTGTGTTTATGTATGTATGTATGTATGTATGTATGTATGTATGTATGTATGTATGTATGTATGTATGTATGTATGTATGTATGTATGTATGTTTGCATGTATGTGCGTGCGTGAGTGTGTTTATTTAGTAACGGATCCTATTGTAAAGATAATGTATTTTGACGTTTTTGTTTTCAAATCAGCATGATATACAATTGTTAAAATTAGTCAGAAAAGTTTAAATCTATCCTTCAGTCTCTAATATTGTCGTATTTGTTTTCAGTCTCATAATACTTTCTTACATTTGAAACTATTCCGAATATGCATTAAATTATTTTCTAGTCGGCTCTCCTCTAATATTGTCGAATTTATGTGCTCAGTCTCGTAACACTTTCTTAAATTATAAACAATTCCGAATATGCATAAATTATTTTCTAGTCGGCTCTTCTCTAATATTGTTGTATGTATGTGTTCAGTCTCATAATACTTTCTTACATTTGACACAATTTTGAATATTCATTAAATTATTTTTTAATCCTCTTTATTGTTTTATGGTTATTTATTCTAGTTTGTTTCCACTAACCTTTTGAAGCAACGTACACTGTGTTGATGGTGTCAAATCATCATGATGTGTAAACCAGAAGAATTAGTCTAAAAATAAATCTATCATTCATTATTTTGTATTTTCATTTTCAATCTCTCAAATATTTTCCTACGTTTTTACGTATTATTCTCCGTTTATTGTGTTCGTAAGTAACGCTGCACAAATGAATTTGGGAAGTTTGTTACCTGGAAATGGCAGTCGTAGTCGGAAGTTAAATATTCCGCAATACTGATCAATTTATCATTGAACACGTTTATTCCCATCATTGGACTGTCGGAATATTTCCTATGTAATGGATGTCGTTAGATCAAAATATTACTTTAGCTAACTTTCCGTCAACCTAGTTAGAGTTTTATTATTTTTTCACGGAAGAAAGTTGTTTTGCGAAAGAAATCTGATACTGTAATAATGTTTTATTTTGAAGCTGTTATTGATGCAGTTATTTAGAATAAAACAGTAAACAAGACAGCGCCTTATGACTAAGCTTGAGAGAAACATACAAATTTATATCCAATTTAAACAATCGTTACTCTCATCGTCAATGAAATCCGTGGTCACTTTCTGGCACATTCTTCACTTAATTTAATTTGATACGTTTTATTAGGGGTGGATTGGTGCATACAAGTGTGCATAATCTCACATTCTAATAAAAATTAAATTTTAACCGTTCTTTTAAAATCAGCATTTGGTTTGGTGATACTTGAATTCTCCCTCATCATCGATTGAACATCTTAATAAATTATAGCTGAACTGACACTGCTCATCTGTTGGACATTTAAAACAATTATAGCTGAATTGACAATCCTCATCGACAGGTAGTTTTATCTTATAGTTGAATCGATACACGTCATCGATTAGACATGTAATGTAATAGAGTTGAACTGACACTTACTTCTCATCGATTAAACATGTTTTTCGTCCTCAAATTTAATATGTTATACTTGAATTGACACTCCTATTTGATATTGATAGACATTTAATATATTGTACTTGAATCGACAATCCTATTCGATAGAAATCTGTTAAATTATACTTGAATGGACACTCCTCATCAAAAGACATTTGATATATTATATTTGAATAGAATTCATAGTAGTTAATGGGGGCACCGTAGCCTCAATGGAAAATCCAGTCAAAAAAGGCTTGGGCTAATATAGCCTCAAGATCTATAGCCTCAAGGGAAAATGCAGTCAAAAACAGCTTGGGGCACTATAGCCTCAAAACAGCTTGGGGTACTATAGCCTCAAGGGAAATGGAACAGGGTGGGTCTATCTAGCCTCAAGGGAAATTGAACATAGTGGGTCTATATAGCCTCAAGGGAAATATAACATGGATATATGATGGGTATAGGGGACTGTAGAGGGACAAGGGAAAAAAAGGGTGGCAATGAAAGCTACTATCTTTTCGAGACTTATGAGTGGCCCTGAAAAGGGCCGTTATGTGTAATATTAACGTTGTCTTGTTAACACAGAGGACATCTCACAGATCTTCTTCTCTTCCTTAAACTTCTCCTTACTGTGGGTCCATAGAAGAGAACTCTCTTCAAGCAACCTTGTCTTTCCACGTAGACCCTTCTCTTCCAAAAGGCTGTCTCCGTCATATGAATGACACTCCATGATGATCTGACATACATGGGTATGTCAGTCCTAAACAGCATGCTAGACAGCATGCTAGACACAAGGGTTGACGATTCAACGTTAGTCCACATCTTGTGATGAGAACAGGTGAAGCGAATGCCGTGTACTGCGGTTATTTATAGGGGAAGAGCGGATCGAAACGGATTGAGTGTATCGACCAATCCAAAAGTCAGTCACAACCATCCAATTGGAAGAGAGCAGTCTGTGACGTCACCTTTTCTATATAGAGACACTAACGCCTGTGCGCAGTCAATCGATTCGAGAGAGTTGTCAATCATGGCGGACAGTAAGAAGACAATGAATTGGAGTGAGCCAGGAGTAGAGACAGCAAGTCATGGGACAGCAATGACTACTAAAGTCATGACAAATCTACATCCAGAAGAAGTGGATTTTAACTGGGATATTGTGGATTTTTTAACATCACAAGAATTTATTCCGGAACCTTCCTTGCCTTCTGTATCTTCTTATGGACACGTCGATGATTTTAAACAAAGACAAAAAGAAGAATTGGAGCGATTTTTACAACAACAGAAAGTAGAAGAACAAGCTTTTCTTATGCAACAGCAGGAAGAAGAAGCAAGAAGGAAACACCAGGAAGAAACAGTAGCAGCAGCATCAGCAGCAACGGAGAAGAATGAAGACCAAGGACAGAAAGAAAATAGTGAAAATCAAACGGTTACGACGGTACTTTTAGATATTTTAGCTGAGTTAAGGAGTCTGAAACAAATGTATCAGACTTCTTTATCACGACCGAAGAGAAAAAGACCTTCTCGAGCGAAACAACCCAATCTCTCTGTGACTACGTCTACCTTACCACCGTTAGTGATTTCTACCAAATCATGTCAATTGCCTATTTCAATGAAAACTCAAAAGTCCTTTTTATTATATTTTTAAAAACCCATAATGCACGTGTGAGTGAATGAATGTGTGAGTGTAGGTTCTTATTCTATCAAATCAAAACCAAGAGATACTTACGTTTTTTCTCTTTAGTTTATTCTAGTACAAACGTTACAATTCAATATCACAACATAACATAACACAATACCATTTTTAAAAAGTTCATAGGTTTTCTTCTGTTTCACTCTTTCTTTTTTTTTCATTTTCTTTACTGTCACAGCTTTTTTTTCTTCCTCTTCACTTTCTTTTCGTCTTTTTTTTCTTGTCTTTGTGAATGTGTCGGGGTTCTTCCTTGGGGGAGGGTACCTCTTCCTCCTCCTGTTCAGAATTTCTTTCCTCCTCCTCCTCCTCCTCCTCCTCCTGTTCCTGTTGTTTCTTAGGGCAGTTTGGAGACCAATGTCCTTTCTCTTTACAATAATAACAGGTATCTTGACTTTTGTCTCTATTGTAGCCTTTTCTGTTTTTGTCACGATCTGAACATTCTGTAGTCCAATGTCCTTTCTTCTTACAGATATAGCAAGTATCTTGACTTTTATCTCGATAGGAAGGAGAGTAGGCCGTCGGCTGGTCTGACGAAAACTTTCGTATGACCCCACGTAAAGCTCTGATGAGAAGTTCCACTTGTGTAGGTTCTTCCATCGTTCTGGTCAATGTGAGAGTAAAATGAATACTGAAAGGTTAGACACTAACCCTTTATATATGCACAGATCGGACATGAATATATAGGGGTTATGGTCTTTAAAAGGTAGTCATTTGACTTTTTGCAGACAAGATGAAAAGACCACATCATGCTGTGGAGAAAGTAAAAGACAGTAAGAGACAGAAACGTAATGTATCGCCTAGTACAGTAACTGAAGTCTTGGCTCAAATTCATGCCAGTGATTTTGAAGATGACATGAGTGAGCCCGAATCCACACCCAGACAATCGACGTCCAAGCAAAGTGCACCACCCTTAGTAAACCCTGAAAATTACTATCACATTCGAGAGACAGAAAAGCGTTCCTCTCGAAAATTTAGAACAACGGCTTACACGTATGCCGTAAATTTTAAAGATTTCAAGTCCAATGTACCTTTGGAGAATACAGAAGGGTTCATTACTGAGGTGTGGGATTCTGTGTTAACTGCACTGAAACAGCAATGTCAAGCCAAAGAAGACGATCGCTTGAGACTTTCTATTCATCACGATAATTTGAAGTCTCCCGTTTGGATCGAGTTTACTAGCCCATCAGAATTAACACCTTCCAAAGTCATCGACAAAATTCAACATGTGCAACAATCCAACGACAAGTTTCACATCACTGATGGAAAAGCCACACTGTTCATGACCCACGTGTCTCTTCCCCAGGGGACAGGACGCAAAAAAGTATTATTGGTGGACAGCCTTCGCAGCATGAAGCGAAGCCTCGTCCAAATTAACAATCCTCAAGACCAGATGTGTTTAGCCCGTGCTGTCGTCGTGGGACGAACGTATGCCAACAAGAACGACACGACAGAATGGAAAAGAGCCTGGAAAACTATTCGACAATCGGACCGAGCCAAAAAACGAAGTGAAGCAGAACTCCTGTTACAGCAAGCGGGGATATCCAAAGACACTCCTTGTGGCATTCCAGAAATGCAAAAGCTGCAAGACGTCTTGTCTCCACATTACACTTTGAAAGTACACCCTCAAGAAGTGCGTGGACCTCTTTTGTTTCGAGGCCACGATTTCAAAGACGGAAAATACATTCACGTCTATCATCACGATGGTCATTTTGATACCATTACCAGTATCACTGCATTCCAGGAATACAGTTACTACTGTGAAAAATGTGATTATGGTTATAACAATCGAGAACAACACAAACATTGTGGATCGAAATGTGAGGGATGTTTGGCCTCTCAACCTTGTCTGGACCAAGGACAAAAAAGAGTGCATTGCCCTGTGTGTCAGCGCACTTTTGTCAGTCCTACCTGTTACCAACAACATTTGAAGATGCAAGGTTCACAGCAGAGAAGTGCTTGTCAACTGCTGAGATTGTGCCCTACTTGTGGACAAGGCATACGTACCAATAGTGCCAAGTTTCACGTTTGTCGAGGGAAGAAACGATGTCACATTTGTCACCAAATCGTGGACTTGGAACACGAATGCTTCATTCAAAAATATCAACCCCAACCAGAAGATACCCAGAAGAAAGGGAATTTTATCTTTTTTGATTTCGAATGCATGCAAGAAACTGGTATTCACATTCCTAATTTCTGCGCAGCTCACCGTGCGTGCGAGAAGTGCATCCAAGAACCTATCTTTAGTCATTGCCCTTACTGCAGCAAGATTCCTGGAGGACGTGAAAAAATCTTTCGAGGGTCAAACACGTTAGCCAAGTTTGCCCAATGGATCCTTAACCCCATTGACGACACGTGGAGTCCAGAAGACATCGAACGTTACGGCAATTGTCATCGCCATGCCACGGTCATGGCTCACAATTTCTCGGGATACGATGGGCAATTTCTGCTCAGATACTATGCGGAGCAAAGTACCGAACGACCTCAAGTGACTTTAAACGGAGCCAAAATCATTTCTATGCAAGTAGGACAAGTACAGTTTAAAGATTCAATGTGTTACTTGGCCATGCCTTTGAGTCGTATGCCTAAAACGTTTGGAATGACAGAATTGGCTAAAGGTTATTTTCCACACTTTTTTAATACCGAAGCCAATCAACATGCCGTTCTACCCCATTTGCCGGAGGCTGACGACTACGACCCCGATAACATGCGCACCGAACAACGAGAAGCTTTCCATGCTTGGTACCAGACTCACGCCTCTGACCCCTTTGATTTTCAAGAAGAAATGTTAAAGTATTGTCGATCTGACGTGGACATTTTACGACGTTGTTGTGGAAAATTTCGAGAATTGTTCATGGAGTACGGAGGGATCGATCCTTTGAAAGAAGCTTGTACCATCGCCAAAGCGTGTTCTTTAGTGAACCGAAAACGCTTCATGCCTGAAAATACTCTAGCGGTCATCAGTCCTCAAACGACAAACTTTGTCAAACGTCAATACTCGGTCAAAGCCCTACGCTGGCTTCATTACTTGTGCGACAAGGAAGACAAATGGATCCAACACGCTCGCAACGGAGGAGGCGAAAAGACCATTGGAACGTATTCGGTGGATGGCTGGGACTTATAAAACCCTCAGATCGTGTACGAGTTTAACGGATGTTTATTTCACGGATGTCCCCTATGCTACCCTCAGCGTAACATTAAAAATCAGTTTTTACAACGAACCATGGAAGACTTGTACCAGACCACGTGTCAACGACGTTTGAAGTTAGAACAGCAAGGATACCAGGTGGTGGAAATGTGGGAACACAAGTACGATCTGCGTTTGAAAACCGATCCCGAGTTTAAACGCATCGTAGAAAGTTACAAGTGGGTGGACCCCCTGAACCCACGGGATAGTTTGTACGGAGGACGGACGAATGCCACCTGTTTGCTGTACCAAGTGGACGAGGAGAAGGGAGAAGAAATCAAATACTTGGACGTGTGTTCACTGTATCCTTACGTGTGCAAATATTGTCACTTTCCCGTAGGACATCCAGAATTGATAACAGAACACATTGACTTGGACCACATTCGTCAGTACGAAGGATTAATCAAGTGCAAAGTCTTGCCTCCCACAGACTTGTACCATCCCGTTTTACCTCACCATTGCCAAGGAAAACTGATGTTTCCTTTGTGTCGCACTTGTACCGAAACGTGCAACCAGGACCAACCTTGTCATCACAGCCTGGAAGAACGTGTCTTGACAGGAACGTGGGTGAGCGTGGAATTGTTTAAAGCTCTGGACCTGGGATACCATCTGTTAGAAGTGTACGAAATTTACCACTTTCCCAAAACACAACAATACCGCAAGGGCGACGAGAGACAGAAAGGTATTTTTGCAGACTACGTGGATGCCTTTTTAAAACTAAAACAAGAAGCTAGTGGCTATCCTTCCTGGTGTCACACTCCCAAAGACCAAAAGATATTCAAAGAAAAATATTGGGAGCAGGAAGGCATCACTTTAGACCACATCGAGAAAAACGAAGGAAGGCGGTCGTTTGCCAAAGTGATGCTCAATTGCTTGTGGGGTAAAATGGCACAACGCCCGTCTTTACCCAAGACGGAGTATTTGTCCGAACCTTCCCGCTACTTCCAGATGATTCACGACCCAACCAAAGTAATGAAACACGTGGACATCATTCGTGAGGACTTGATTTTAGTCAATTACGAAGAAGAACTAGACTTTATAGAAGCCGACAAATTCGGAAATGTTATCATTGTGGCTTACGTGACAGCCCACGCTCGCTTAAAATTGTACGAAGTGTTAGAACTGTTAGGAGATCGTGTGTTGTATTTTGACACGGACAGTTGCATCTACATTCACCGACCGAACCAGTGTAACCCTGTCATCGAAGGAGACCGTTTAGGATCCTGGACCGATGAACATCCCGACGACAAGATTCTAAGTTTTGCAAGTGGCGGTCCTAAAAATTACGGCTACGAATACCGAGACCCACAAGGAGAAATGCACACCGAATGTAAAGTGAAAGGATTGACTCTCAATTATCGCACCAGTCGAGTGGTGAACTTTGACGTGCTTCAAGAAGCCTTACAGTCGGGACAGGATGAAACGTTTCAAGTGACTACCCACGAGCCGCACAAGATTGTCCGTTTACCCACACACCAAATCGTTAGCCGACCTTTGGAAAAAGTCTATCAAATCGTGTATCAAAAAAGAGTACGACTTCCCAATCACTTTACTCTACCGTACGGTCACGTCAAAATTGGGCAGCATATAAAAAGAGACATCGTCCACGATCAATAGTTCATTGTGACTAACACTGCCAAGTGAGAAAGAAGATGAATCCATTTAAACAGACATCATTCAAATTTGGGGGTTCTCAAGTGGAGTGCGATGCTAAACCTTGCGATTGTAGTGATGCCAGGCGCTGTGACATTAGCGATTCAGCTGGATATCGTGGGAACGTTGCTATGACTACTACCCCTATATCTACCCTGGAAAGTGATGCTGTACGTGTCAAACCTGAGGGATGCGAAAGCGGTGCAACACGTTATCGTGGACTCCTAGAAATTACACCATACCTGCATCGAACAGAAGTGAGGAGAGTCGAATATTCGTTCCCGACGAGTTTACCTGAATACTGTCGTTTCAAAAGTCGATTCCAAACCTTCAAAGATAAATGGCCAAAATATCTGCCTGGGCCAACTCCTGAAGAATTAGCCAGAGCTGGATTTTTCTACTTGGGCGAAGGGGATAAAGTCAAGTGTTTCAGTTGTGGTGTATCCATTTACGAGTGGGAACATAAAGATTCCGCTTACTTGGAACATGCTCGATGGTCTCCGAATTGTCAATACCTACCTTTAGTGGGACCTAGTGATTGGAAGTGACACTACTACTCCATATCGTGTAACACGCCTAGACCAGTATATAAACCCTCTCTAAAACATAATATTCAAGGATTACCACACGAATTGCAAGAGAAGATCTACAAGGACGTTTGGCAAGGCCTTGCTAAAGAAAAATCTCAATGGGTGACTGTAGAACTTTTGTGTCGTGAAATTCACAAGAGGCAAGTGACAAAAATTAACCGACGTGTTAGATTTCTCTGGATCAAGGGTATTTTTTTGCTCTGTTACCAATTTACTACGTTTACATCTGAAGATACTTTGATCCTTCTTAACCGTTACCCTGAATGGCAGTGGGACGAAATTACACGTTATATTAATCACTTTCGCTTTTTGAGCAAATTTAATTCTGTGTTTAATTCTGGGTTGAATCTACACTGATGATCTTCAACCTAAAGAAGTATAAAAGAGAACGACCATGCCACAACCTTTATCATTGGTGATCCAACAGATTCCGTGGAAGGATATCAATGAGAAGATTCACACGGTGAAAGATTACGAACACTTATTACAAGAACTATACCCTATGAATTGGGGTCGACGTGTCGTGTGTGTTTTAGTGTCTTGTTTTCTGGGATTTCGTTTACCTGCCGATTCCTTGTGGACACTTTACGAACACTACCTATCAAAAAATAAGACAGTATGGTGACTCCTTTAAATGTCCACGAGAGACTTATTCTGTTCAAAGCCTTACGCTTTCATCTGGATACGTCTCGACCTTTCCAAGAAAAAAAGATTCGTCAACTTTTACGTACGGAAGCAGTGTACGAAGATGTGTGTGTAGCTTGTGATTTACACCCTCATTGGACAGATGTACGTGACTGGAAAAGTTGGGATTTTGAGGCTTGGACAAACGAAGCATCCCATTATGCCCAAGCGTTGTGTTCCTAAAATTTATCGTCGTGTGAAAAAAGTCACTTTTAATCCTGTGTTAGTAACAGTACCAGAAGAAGAAGAAGAAAAAGAATCTATCACCCAAGACAATCCCTCTGTTCAAGACAGAACTGTCATGGACATTCCCCCACAAAGGCCCTTTCGAGAAGACACCTATGTGACTGTACCTCCTGTAGAGGAGACTATAAGAACATTACATACTAACTCTAGGACACCTTCGTTACCCAAACCACGTTGTACAGTGACTTGTTTATATTCCACTTTGATCGTTTGCCTAGGTATTTTATTCCTGTATTTATCCATTTGGCTTTTATGTTTTCGTGTTGTTCAAATTTAAATATGCATTGAAATAAACGTGTCTTGAAAAAAGTATAAAATCCTCTTGTCTTGTCTGTTTTTGTGTCAATACTGTCATACCACTACACGACTATGGCTCACTCTACTCTTTCTACTTCTCCTTCCTCCTCCACATTCAAAGTCATTGACGAACACTTAGATCAGGCTAGTTGGAAAGCCTTGTATCTTTGTCATCCTTTTAACATGTTAATTGCTGGACCGAGCGGTTCAGGCAAAACCGAATTTGTCAAACGTTTGATCGAACATAAACATCATTTGATCGATCGTCCACCTCAACGCATCGTGTGGTGTTACAAAGAGTGGCAATCGGCATACAGCCTCTTGCAAGAAAGTCAAGGTGATTCCATTGTGTTTGTAGCAGGCATTCCTAAAGAAGATCGTGTCTGACCCTAGTCAAACTCATTGGGTCATTTTTGACGACGTGTTAGGAGAAGACGAAGAAGAAATTAAACTGTGGTTTACACGTAAAGGGCATCATCGTAATGCCAGTGTCATTTACATTACACAAAATTTATTTCAACAAAGTAAAGCCAATCGTACCATTAGTCTCAATGCTCATTACGTGGTCTTGTTTAAAAGTCCTCGAGATAAATCACAAGTGCAAGTTTTAGCCAAACGGTTAGGAACACCTTGGCTAACTCATGCGTACGATGATGCCACTCAAACGCCACACGCCTATTTACTCGTGGATTTAAAACCCACTACCCCTGATTATTTGCGATTTCGTACCGATTTGTTTCACGACTGGTGTCAAGACGGAGGACCTGTCGTGTACACGTCCTCCTCGTCGACATAACACTATGAAGCACTAAAAAAATCTATAAAAACCTTGGGTTACTTTGACCTGGTCTCATACATCGTCAACATGACGTCCCTTCAGTCTCATCTTCCGATAAAATTGATTCGTGCCTTGTACGGCATCAGTCGCGAAAAAAATCCACAAATACGTGCTCACGTCTTAGAAGCCAGTCTCAAAGAAGTCTTACGATGGTTTACGGTGACAGCACGTCAAATACTGCAAGGCATCATTCACATTCTACATCAAACCAAACGCTTTTTTGACAGAAACAAAGTAGCCTTGACGCAACTGGCCAATCCTCGCATTGACACTCACACCAAAAAGCAAATCATATTGAAACCTGGAGGTAGTGGTTCTCTAGGAGGTGTCATCATTCGTTCCCTTTTAAAATGGGATCCCAATACTCCCAAAGTTCACCCCAAGAAGAAAACAAAAAAAGCCAAACAAACCCCTAAGAAAAGGAACAAGGGTACCAAGACCAAAGCACAGAAAAAGAAAAGTCCACAGAAAAAAGCGGTCACCCGCAAAAGAGGCACTTCGGCCAGGACACAACCTTACCTTCGTCAACCACGACCTGTAAGAAAATATCTACAAGGACGTTTGGCAGGGACTACGTTGCCAGTAGCCTCAGGGGCTGCCACTTCTCCGTTGCGGGTGATGCCAGCCAAACCCAATTTGACACCCGTTTTTCCTAATTTGATGAAACATTGGAAATCTGCGTCTCCCAAAACGTCTCCTCCACCGGAGACACCCTCATCGACATTAGCGGCAGTAGCAGCTGCTCACAAAGTACCTGCCCCGAAAGTCAAAGTCCAAGAAAGATCTGGCATGTTAAAGAGTTTACTAGATTTGTCCAAACAAGAACTGTCCCGATTGAGTCCATTGCGAACTCCTTCACGACGTGTGTTACCTGCCATGAAGTTGATACGACGCAAAGATAATCAGTGGCGTCGTATTCCAGTATAAAAATATGACTTGAGGACCACGACGTCAATCAGTATTTTTTCTGTGCTGATGCTGAACACTCAAGGATGCCTCCTCAAAAACATGCACACCACCACTACCCTTGTCGTTCTGCTGTCCAAAAAGGAACAAGACAATCTCGTCATCTCACCAAAAGCTTTAAAACCAAACATCAACGTCCTTCCCTCCAAAGACGTAGACCTTTAAAGAAAAAGAAGAGACACCAAAAAGGAGGATCCTTTGACAATTTTGGGAAACACATTGTTACCTTTTTGACGAAGCGATAGTTCCCAAAAAAAGTAAATAAAAGAGAGTGTATACCAAGTCATTGATACTAGTGGTATTGTGAAACGAACAAGCAAAGATGGCACCTCGCAGAAAACATTTTTCTACACTCCACAAAGGAAAGAAAACGAAAGGACGTTTAGCCAAACATCGACACGTTCTTCGTCAAAGGACACAAAAGAAAATACCCAAACGTCAAAAGAAAAAGAGAAGTCACCAAAGGGGAGGCATATTTACTGGTTTTATTAAAGGTATGCAGAAACTAGACAAATCAGCTCAGAACCGAACTGGCATCTTTAGCTCTGCTTTTGAGGATTTAGCGAAGCACGCCATTACCTTTTGGAGAAACCAATAGAAAAAAGAAGATAAAAGATGGTGTGTATCAAGTCTTTGAAAACAGTGTATTTCTGGAACGAACAAGCAAAGATGTCACCTCGCAGAAAACATTCTTATTCACCCCACAAAGGAAAGAAAAGGAAAGGACTACCTCCACGTTTAGCCTAACACGGAGACGTGTTGTCCGTCCTGTCCAAAGCCTCTCCATCCATGCGAAAACAAATCATTAAAACAGCCTCCAAAGATGTCATCGATACCGTGTGCGAATGTTGTTTGAATGTCTTGAAAGGTACGATACCTTTGTCTCCACACCAGAAAAAATGCTTTGCCAAACATCGACACGTTCTTCGTCAAATGGTCCAAAAGAAAATATCCGTCCGTCAAAAGAAAAAGATGTTGGTGCAACGCGGAGGATTTTTACCCATTCTTGCTACTATGTTGACAAGCTTAGTACCAGGTTTGATACAAGGGATGACCCAAGGGATAACTCAAGGGATGGGTAGAAGATAAAAGGACCCTATGGAGCACCACAATCTCAGACATAACCTTTGAAAGCCCATGGAAGGACGAAAACTAACTTTGGTTCCTTACAAACGATGGATGGAATACCATCATTGGCAAGAACAACGATCCCCCCATTTACCACCCAATCCCAATTTGGCTGAGATGTCGCAGTTACAACACGAATTGCAATCCTTGATCCATCGCCACGATTTATCCGAAACCGAAAAATCACAAAAGTACGGTCAACTCTTGAAACGGCTACAACTCTTTCATCAGAAAGCTGTGGAACAAACAGCTCAACCCACTTTGTCCGATTTTAAGGCTCTAATGAATAACCCGTCACCCTCACCCTCTACAGCAGTTAAAACAGACGTTACCCCACCATTACCCAAGGAAGAAGAACCCCATGATCTCTTTCAAACACCTACTGCTACTCCCATTCCGAGTAAGATTGCCGCTTCCTTGTTAACCCCTTCCCCCACTCCCCCACGAGAAGAACTCAAAGCTTGGGTTAAAAAGATGATGGCTACTCCTTCTTCGACAGATGTGAAAAAGAAAGAAAGGAAACCAGAAGTGAGAAAAGAAAAGAAGGCCAAAGAAGCTATCCCATTACCTCCGCCACCACCATTACCCTCGACGTCAACTCCTGTGGCACATCGGACACGTAAAACCGTTTCCAAACAACCCGCATTTCGTGCCACTCAAAGCAATATCCTCGAAGAGTGGGTACCTTATTAACAAAAACCATGGAGAAGGTATTAGCCAGCATTTACTACGATCCAGCTCACCCTGCAGGTTACGGAGGCATTCAGAAATTGTATCGTGCTGCCAAAACTCGCCTGAAAAAGCTCCGTTTACCAGCAGTACAACGATGGTTACAAGAACAAGCGACGTACACTTTACACAAACCCATTCGACGAAAATTTCACAGAAGTCGCACTCAAGTGGAAGGCATCGATCATCAATGGCAAGCCGATTTAGCTGATGTCTCTCATTTAGCCACCTACAATCGTGGCTACAAATATTTGTTTTGTGTCATCGACGACTTTTCTAAATTTGCCTGGGTCGTACCATTGACATCCAAATCGAGCGGAGAGTTAGTACGAGCTTTGCAACTGGTGTTGAAACAAAGTGGTCGTCACCCTCTTCGATGGCAAACCGACAATGGTACCGAATTTCTGAACCAAGCTTTCCAACGAGAATTAAAAAAACGAGACATTCATTTTTTCACCACCGAAAATCCTGAAACCAAAGCCAGTATCGTGGAACGTTTTCAACGTACCTTGAAAGAACGCATGTGGAAATATTTTACGCATCAACACACTCTCAAGTACATCGACGTCTTACCACACTTAATCCAAGCCTACAATCAATCTTACCATAGAAGCATTGGACGTTCCCCACAAGAGGTGACACCTGACAACGAAGTAACTGTTTTTGAGCGTCTGTTTGGTACGTCCCGGACGAGGGCTGTCCCCAAGAAAGGTAGAGAAGTGTTAACCCCGGGAGATTGGGTACGCATTGGCAAAACCAAACGCACTTTCGACAAAGGTTACTTACCCAACTGGACCACCGAATTGTTTCGTGTTACTGGACGAGTGCGCGATCGTCATCCTACCGTCTATAAATTGGAAGACATGAACGGAGAAGTATTAAAAGGAACGTTTTACTTGCCTGAGTTACAACGTGTTACCAAAAAAGAAGACGACGTGTACGACATTGAAAGCATTCTCGAACGAAGAACCCGTAAAGTAGGAAAACGTCGTGTCAAAGAAGTCAAAGTACGTTGGAAAGGATATCCTCCTAGTTTTGATTCTTGGATTGACGCTGCCCAAGTCATCAACTATAAAAAGAAGTGACCATCATGCCCTTCAATACAGCTTCAGCGACCACAGTGACTACTCCTTCACCCACGTCATCTCTGCAAGATTTACAAAAGCAACCCTTGTGGGTGTGGTGTGGAGAACGTGTCCCTAAAACGCAAATCGTTTTTTCTGTCAAATCTTTGTGGTATATTGTGTCATTGGTGCAGCCATTGCTAATTTGAGTTTGCAACAAGGAGACAAACAATTGTGGACCATTTTACTCAGCAGTTGCATCGGGTATCTTCTTCCCAATCCTTCCCGGAAATACTCTTACAACGGGAACAACAGTAACAATATTGGGAGTCTGGCGGCCAACGTTAGTCCTTCTCCTGACAGTCACCCTTCCAATCACAATCCTCTTTTTGATACTCCTTTAACCTCGAGTGACTCCTCGGACAGAAGAACATTGGAAATATGAACAACACTATTAACCAATTTTACTTAACGTTACCCAGTGACAGTTCCATGGAGGTGTTTCCTAACAACACATTGTGTTGTTACACGTCTAAATTACCTCAAGCCATGCATTTGGATCAAGATGATCATTGGGAAGCAGCTTTAGTGGAAATAATACACCCGACACAAATCAAAAACATCGTCGAAAATCAAAACTTTTTCACAGTTGAAGTGTACGACAAGCAATTGCAACAAGCCTTAGATGAACGAGGCATCACTGGCATTGACATCAAGAAATCAGATGGACCCACAACTAAACAACTGTCCACTCATGTGTTGACCATTCCTGCAGGCTACTATTTTAGCGGTCAACATTTAGTGACTACGATTGCAAGCAGGTTCAATGTTATGTTTGGTAAACCCCTGTACAAAATCAAAGAAAGTGTTACCTTTGAGTACATTAAAGTGGCTAGTCGCCTCATGATCAAATTTTCAGAGAAGAAAATTATAACCATTACCTTTTGTCCTGAATTGTTTGATATCTTAGGTGGAGACCTCAAGATGCTCCCGAACAAAAAAGAAATACCAGGCATATCCAGTAACTTGGATTTTACCAAATATTTTCGATTCCCTGTAGAAATGAACCAAGGAATCAATTTGATGTTTGTGTACTCCGATCTGGTGGAGTACAATGTGGTAGGACACACCTCTGTACCGTTACTGCGTGTCATTCCTTTCAAAGTAGATGCCACTACCGCTGACGAGGAAGGTGGAAATACCTATCACGTTCACCGCGAATTTGTGCATCCTCATTATTTACCCGTCAGTAAGTCGTATTTCGGCAGTGTCAACATTACTATAAAAGGAGAACTAGGTCAAAATATTCCATTTACCAAAGGGAAAGTCACAGTGAAACTCCATTTTCAAAAACGATTCTCCAACAACTGAAAAAGTGATGTATCCTGTGTACCAAGGAGTCACTCGACAACGAGGACATGGTTTAGGAGATATGTTTAAATCAGCCTTTCGTTCCGTAGTCCCTGTTTTAAAACCAATGGTGACACGAGGATTGCACACCTTAAAAGATGCCGCATTGACTCACGGCAAAGATTTTCTTTACAATGTTCTCATTGACAAACAAAACCCTAAAGAAGCTTTTTTGAGAGCAGGCAAAAATGCCTTGCTTCAAACGGGTAAAAAGATTTTGGGTCGACGAGAAAGTCCTATAAATGCTCTGAACGGTACCGAGTCTGACATTCCTACTTCCCTGACGACACAGCAAGGACAAGGTAGAAAGCGTCGACGAAGACACCCTTTCAAAAGTCTCCGTACCTCAAAAGTTCGAAAGACAAAGAAAAAAAGAACCGCTCGAGACTTAGACATTTTTGATTATTAAAAGTGAAGAAAAAAAAACCTAAAGAAAAAATGATGCACCAAGAATCTTGTGCCTGTTCCAAGTCGGAACTGGATCTCTTTGCCATGCCACCCACGATGATGACCATGCAAGAAGCCCAATGGGTCGAATTTCATCCCGTCTCCTCTTTGACGGATTCAGCTCCCATCGAGTTTGAAATCAAAGAACAACCCGAAGATTACATCGATCTCAACAACAGTTACTTGTATTTGAAAGTGAAAGTAACCAAAACGGACAACACCAATCCAGGAGCCAATGATAGAGTAGCTCCTGTCAACAATTTCATGCATTCCTTGTTCAGCGATGTGGATTTGTACATGAATAACAAACTGATCAGCAGTAGCATGGATACTTACCCTTACCGAGCGTACCTCGAAAATCTCTTGACGTACGGAAAAGAAGCCAAGAACACTCATCTAGATGCTTGCGTGGTATGGAAACCTGACACCGCAGATAAGTTTAACGACACAGCCTTGCCCGTACCAGCAGCTGCTGATGGCAGCGCTCCTGCCGATCCTCACAATGAAGGTTTTAACGACCGTCGAAAGAAAATTTTGCAGGGACGTAGTTTAGAACTGTTCGATCGTTTGCATTTGGACATGTGGTTTCAAGAGAAGTATTTGCTGAACGGAGTAGATATTCGCTTGAGACTGAATCGAAGTAGTACTGCTTTCCATTTGATGGCTCATGCCAACGAATACAAAACCATTATCCAAGAAGCCAGGTTATACGTACGTCGCGTGGAAGTGTTACCTAAAGTGGGAAATGATATCAGTCACACTTAAAGCAGAACGACAGCCAAGTATCCGATACGACGCGTGGAAGTCAAAACTTTCACCATTGCCGCTGGACTCCGATCTAAGATTGAAGATCATCTGTTCCAAGGACAGTTACCCAAACGTTTATTCATTGGTATCGTCAGCAATGCAGCCCTCAATGGTGCCCACGATGAAAATCCTTTCCAGTTTAAGCACTGCAGGGTATCCAAAATTGAAGTCAGGCGCGATGGCAAAACTTTGTGTACCAGACCCTTCGAACCCGACTTTGGTGAACAGAAAAATTACTTGAGGTCGTACTTGTCACTGTACGAAGCCACAGGACAGTTAGGAACCAACACCAGTCCTGGTATTTCCTACGACGACTATGCAAGAGGTTACACGTTGTGGGCTTTTGATTTCACTCCAGACCAAGGCAGCGACGAGGGACATTTCCACCCTATAAAATCTGGGCAACTGCGTGTGGAACTTCAGTTTGCAGCACCTCTTCCCGAAACGGTGAATATCATTCTGTATGCTGAATTCGATAATACCATAGAAATCAACAGTTTGAGAGAAGTCATTCTAGACTATTAGACATTATGGAAGACCCTTGTCCTTCTTTGAATAGTGGAGAATCCATGGAATGGGAGGTTACAGAAAAAGCAGATCCCCAAGACCAAAAAGAAGAGGTAGTGATCATACAATCCAGATGGCCAGAACAGGAACGACAGTTAGTGGCTTGTTTTGCACAACACTTGGAAGATAAAATGAGGGACATGATTAAAAAAGATTGTTATGGATGTCAAATCGATCATCCCAGTCAAATTCAACACGATAAATGTATGATGATGAGTCAAGAAGAAAAATTGGATGATTATCTGAACGAAGCTTGGAGTCTCATCTCCGAAGAAGACGTGTTACTTCAGTGGTATAAAGGCTTACGTGATCATTCCTCTCCTCCATTGTTTGCTCGAGAAATCGATCGCATCGAAGCTCTCTTGGCCAAAAGTAAAGAGACGAAGCAAACCATCAGTTACTTGTCAGACCGTTTAAAACAAAAAGTCTGGATTGAATTGATGACTTATCATCACCTGTGAAGAAAGGAGAAAAAAACAAGGCTACACAACAAAAAATGGATACTTGGGAACTTTATTATCTTTTGAACCGTAGTTCGTACACTACTTCTTGGAATCCTGTCGTGTGTGCTAAAGATGAACTACCTCATCGCAAACCTCAAGAGAATCAAGCTTATGTCATCAACACAGATGACAGTCATCTTCTAGGAACTCACTGGGTAGCAGTCTACTTTCCTCAAGAGGGTTGTGCGGAGTATTTTGATTCGTATGGATTGCCTCCTTTCGAAGATGATATCATTGACTTTATGAGAAGAAATGCCCAGACGACACGATTCAATAATGTGAAATTACAAGGCACAGATTCTATGGTGTGTGGACAATATTGTATCTATTATCTGCATCATCGCAGTCTTGGATATTCTTTAGAACATTTAGTGACTTATTTTGATCGTCATTCGTCTCGAAACGATGACAAAGTAGATAGATGGTTTTGTGATTATGGCTATCTGTTGTCTTTAGCTAGGAAACGTAGTGTACATCAATCGCCCAATGACTTCCAACAGTGGAAATCTCAATTTAATTCACAACGTTGTCAACCATGTCAAAGATAATGTATTAGTGTTATGGAAGAAAAAAAATGTTTGTTATTTGAAAAAATTGTGTTTTGTGAGTTGTTTAATTATTTGAATAAAAATGTTGTTTTGAAACCAAATAGTCTGTCGTTTGTTTTACATTTGTATTCATATAAATGCTCTTTGACTTTTCTTTCTATCCCTCACATCAAACTATCCCAACGTTTCAAAACCCTAAACCGCAGAGGGGTGTTTTCCATCACGTCCGCGCTTGAACCATATAAAGCAGGGATAGTCTCCAGTCTGGCCACATTCATTCATTCATCATTCAGCAAGCGGACTTCAAGGTGACCGGACCTCACCAGTACTGATATGATAGCCGGCAGTGAGAAAAGGCGCCATTAGACCTGTAAATCAAATAAAAATGCAGTCACAAGAGCGACCTAGGTGTCTACCCACTACGGTGACGGGCAACCGAGCCGGGGTAGAAATCACCCCACTGAACCAGACTACAGCGGTGCTGCTAGAGGGAAACCCAAGACTGTGCAGAAAACGGATACCATGCCACGTGGATTTCAAGATGGCGACCAGTGTGCGCTACCATTACCATCAACGGTGGGCACATGCTTTGAGGGGGGAGCCAAAAGGAATGAAACGTGGCAATGCCATAACCCAATTTCCACTGCACAGCCAAGGGGGAACAGGAAAACCAGCCGGGACGGAAAAGTACGGAACACGGAATAGTACGGACTGGCTGACCTACCGCACCGCAGAAACTCCTTGGAGAAAAAGATGACAGCATAACCAGCAAGGTTTTCATTTGCCTGAATGATAATAGGGACTCATTTGGCTTAGAGTTTCCCTTTTCGACTAACTATATGGCCCTGAAAAGACTAATTTGACCTTTTTTGGCATCGCCTGCAACAAATTTATAACTAAATCCCCCTACCATTGACTACACTTTTATGTGTCGCTTAGACACTTTAGTTAAATACAATAGGGACTTATGCATGTACGCTTTAGTACTAGTCCCTATTTTGGATAGGATGTTTAATTAATAATTTTTATAACCCAGATATTTGGTAAATTGCACAGGTGGCTTACACACTATTGGTTGTTAGGGTGTCCATTAGTATAACTGGACTGAATTTGACATACAAAGCGTGCTTGGCGCTTCACCACCTTGCTCCATGCTGCAGTAAATTCTCGTGCTTGCACGACCATATTACGCAGCCCAAAGCGATATGAGAAAGCTAATTTTCTCTCGCTTTCTTGCTCTTGCAGAGGTAGGCACATACAAAGAATACTGTAGGGGTGGGTGTGTGTGGGTTCTATTCCTACCCACCCAAATGGCCTTTCAATCACACCGTGTCAATACAATGTTGACCAGATGTGACGGCCAAATTAAATAGTGAACTCTGTTCACATAAACGCCCAGTGGGTGCGCGGCACAATTCCCACCCACGGGATAATTAAATAACCTTCTATTGAAGGACAAACCAGTGCTAAGAGCCTCACGGACGAAGCACTTTAAACAAATTATTCAATTCAATCCAGTCTGGCCATCCATTGTTTGACTCATCCTACTACGAAGATGTGCTCAAGACTAGCTAAGCTGAACGAAGCTTATGTCACTCTGCATCGTATCAGACACAATCTGATGCCAAAGCCTGAAGAGATAGAGAATGTGAGAATGCTACAAGTAACGGAAGACCTCATAGAAGAACTCTTCAGAGAGGAAATTCAAAAAGAGAAAGAAGAATGGACTGAGAAGTATCGACTTCAAAAGCAGCAGAGAGAGCAGAGAGAACAGCAGCAGCAGCAACAGCAACAACAGCAGCAGGAACCAGACAGAAGTTTTGTCGACTGTCGTGTGGACACAAAAGAGTTCTCTTTCTCTTTCCGAAGAAACAGACCCTATCGTGTAGCCAAACGAGGACGCAATCTTAGACGATAAAAGATTGCCATCCTTCTTCGTACACACACACAAAAAACAGCCCTTTTCAGGGCTACCCAATATTCTCGAAAAGAATTAATCATTCAATTTGCTTATGGTATGTGAGGAAGTTAGAAAAAAAATTAGAAGTGAGTCTATAATCACTGTCTCTTTTTACTTTTGTTTTGAAGTGCGTCTATAAGCACAACGTATTTTTTCCAAAATAACTTGTTCAATTTATAATTAATATGAGTCAAGTATAAAAGTGAGTGAGTGTTTTATTTTAAAAGTCAGCTTGTTTTGGTGATGATAGGAATAATGTAAGTTTTTTGGATCTAGGGGTGTTTTCCATCACGTCCGCGTGTTTTGGTGATGATAGAGATACTGTAAGATTTTTGGATCTAGGGGGTGTTTTCCATCACGTCCGCGCTTGAACTATATATAAAGAAGAAAGCCTTCGACCTAGTCCATGCAGTCACAAGAGCGACCTAGGTGTCTACCCACTACGGTGACGGGCAACCGAGCCGGGGTAGAAATCACCCCACTGAACCAGACTACAGCGGTGCTGCTAGAGGGAAACCCAAGACTGTGCAGAAAACGGATACCATGCCACGTGGATTTCAAGATGGCGACCAGTGTGCGCTACCATTACCATCAACGGTGGGCACATGCTTTGAGGGGGGAGCCAAAAGGAATGAAACGTGGCAATGCCATAACCCAATTTCCACTGCACAGCCAAGGGGGAACAGGAAAACCAGCCGGGACGGAAAAGTACGGAACACGGAATAGTACGGACTGGCTGACCTACCGCACCGCAGAAACTCCTTGGAGAAAAAGATGACAGCATAACCAGCAAGGTTTTCATTTGCCTGAATGATAATAGGGACTCATTTGGCTTAGAGTTTCCCTTTTCGACTAACTATATGGCCCTGAAAAGACTAATTTGACCTTTTTTGGCATCGCCTGCAACAAATTTATAACTAAATCCCCCTACCATTGACTACACTTTTATGTGTCGCTTAGACACTTTAGTTAAATACAATAGGGACTTATGCATGTACGCTTTAGTACTAGTCCCTATTTTGGATAGGATGTTTAATTAATAATTTTTATAACTCAGATATTTGGTAAATTGCACAGGTGGCTTACACACTATTGGTTGTTAGGGTGTCCATTAGTATAACTGGACTGAATTTGACATACAAAGCGTGCTTGGCGCTTCACCACCTTGCTCCATGCTGCAGTAAATTCTCGTGCTTGCACGACCATATTACGCAGCCCAAAGCGATATGAGAAAGCTAATTTTCTCTCGCTTTCTTGCTCTTGCAGAGGTAGGCACATACAAAGAATACTGTAGGGGTGGGTGTGTGTGGGTTCTATTCCTACCCACCCAAATGGCCTTTCAATCACACCGTGTCAATACAATGTTGACCAGATGTGACGGCCAAATTAAATAGTGAACTCTGTTCACATAAACGCCCAGTGGGTGCGCGGCACAATTCCCACCCACGGGATAATTAAATAACCTTCTTATGAAGGATAAAACAGTGCTAAGAGCCTCACGGACGGAGCACTTTAAACTTATTATTCAATTCAATTCGACCTAGTCCCATCATACCATTCAGCAGTTGAACACCGAGCAGGACGGACCGGGACAGCGGGCTCTCAAGAATGAGCTTGGGACAATGGATAAATGCTACCCAATAGGAGTGACTAAACAGAAAGCACCCAAGGAGTAAGCAAGGAGCAGAGACTTCACCATTGTAAATCCAGCCGCCAGAAAGACCGCTGTGGAATCTTCTACTTCGTTGACTAGAAATGGCACCACGTGGACGAACAAGATGGCCGCTCAAGCACGACTCTGCATGCGTTTGGCAGAGTCACTACTGCTTGGGCGAAAATGGCGGAACTCCATGTGGACTAAAACCTTTCGACAACCAGATAACAACGGAGTAGAAGACCAAATTGCAGAGGGATAACAGGAGGCCATAGAAACACTGTGACCACCACCGACTGCACACCGACGTCGAAGCCTGCTGCGGAGCACAGATGACCCTCAATCTCGCTGCTTTCAATTGCCGGAAAAATAGGGTACTCATTTGGTATCGAGTAGCCCTCTTTGACTAACCTTATGGCCCTGAAAGGAATAATTTGACCTTATTGGCTACTGCAACAAATTCATAACCAAAATCCCCTACCATTGACTACACTTATATGTGTCGCTTAGACACTTTAGTTAAATACAATAGGGACTTACGTATGTACGCTTTAGTACTAGTCCCTATTTTTGCTAGGATGGTTAAACAATATTTTTTATAACTTAGATATTTGGTAAATTACACAGGTGGCTTACACATTATTGGTTGTTAGGTTGTCCATTAGTATAACTGGACTGAATTTGATATACAGGTGAGCGCTTGGCTTTCATCACCTTTACTCCCTGCTGCCGTAATTTCTCGTGCTTGCACGACCACATTACGCCGACATAAGCGATATGAGAAAACTAATTTTCTCTCGCTCCACTGCTCTTGCAGATCGGTAGGTAACAGAATGATAGGGGTGGGTGTGAGTAGGTTCCATTCCTACCCACCCTATGGCCTATGGCTTATGGCCTTACACTCACCCGGGTAGTACAATTATTGCCCGTGGTGACGGCCGAAGTCACACCCAGAGGCAGTACATGTATTGCCCAGTGGTGATGGCCTAAGTAAATAGCACTCTATGAGTGCATAAATGCCTGCAGGGGATGTGGCACGATTCCTTCCCCTCAGGATAAAGTAAATAACCCTCCTTTGAGGGATAAAACAGTGAAAAGAGCCCAAGTGGACGATTCACTTTAAACTTATCATATCAATCAATCAATCGACCTAGTCCATACCATTCAAGTAGCGGTTGCGGACCGAGCTGGACGGCTTTTCTGGAGCTGGTGACCTGGTGATGTCACAATGGGAGTGTTGGAACAGCGTGGTTTGGGTTTACCTGGCGCTTAGCAAGGTGCCACGTGTTGTTCACGGCATGATGATATCCCGGGCTTTGCTAAGGACGAATATTGTGACATTATCCCGTCACAACTACAGAAAAGAAAACTGCGGGTTGAACAGAGGTGAAGACTACAGAATAGACCACCATTTGCATCTCGTAACTCCCGGACTTGTCTGCGGCAGGGACCAAATGGCGGGAAAACTGGAAGCCATGGCGGCCATCTTTGACTGGACAAGAAAGGCGCATAAGTCCCAAACTTGTGTTGTGGCCGTGCCTGGACTGGAAGGAAAAACTACGGCAGAGCTATCACCTCCTACAACACGCAGTAACTTTACCACCGGACCACACGGAGAGACAGATGGAGTGATGTATATAGCCATTGTTATCGTTACTTGAATAATAGGGACTCATTTGGCTTCGAGTACCCTCTTTGACAAACTATTTGGCCCTGAAAGAACTAATATGACATTTTTTGGCACTGCGAAACAAATTTATAACCAAACTCCCCTACCATTGACTACACTTTTATGTGTCGCTTAGACACTTTAGCTTAAATACAATAGGGACTTCATATGTACACTATAGTACTAGTCCCTATTTTCCATAGGATGTTAATTAATATTTTTTATAACTCAGATATTTGGTAAATTGCACAGGTGGCTTACACATTATTGGTTGTTAGGCTGTCCATTAGTATAACTGGACTGAATTTGATATACAGGTGCGCGCTTTGCTTTTCATCACCTTTACTCCCTGCTGCCGTAATTTCTCGTGCTTGCACGACCACATTACGCCGACATAAGCGATATGAGAAAACTAATTTTCTCTCGCTTCACTGCTCTTGCAGATCGGTAGGTAACAGAATGATAGGGGTGGGTGTGAGTAGGTTCCATTCCTACCCACCCTATGGCCTATGGCTTATGGCCTTACATTCACCCAGGCAGTACAATTATTGCCCGTGGTGACGGCCGAAGTCACACCCAGAGGCAGTACATGTATTGCCCAGTGGTGATGGCCTAAGTAAATAGCACTCTATGAGTGCATAAATGCCTGCAGGGGATGTGGCACGATTCCTTCCCCTCAGGATAAAGTAAATAACCCTCCTTTGAGGGATAAAACAGTGAAAAGAGCCCAAGTGGACGATTCACTTTAAACCTATCATATCAATCAATCGACCTAGTCGCATACGATACCATCATCATAACATCATCATACCATTCAAGAGGAGAGCTCTGAAGAGGACGGACCGGTCTTGGAGCCCGGAGAGCTAGCTGACTAAGGCAGTGAGATAAGGCGCCATTTAGGACTGCGGACCAAGAATACAGCCATATGAGCGCCTAGTGTTACAATAACACCCACTGTAACCTAGGCCAGCAGCCACGGCGAAAAGATTTATTTTGCAGAAAATGGATGACTTAGGCAAATTGGCGGACGGAGAGCCACGTGGAATTCAAGATGGCGTTTACTCTCTGAAGGATTCCGCGGGCCCAGTGACGTCACCTGAAATGCTTCGAAACGACATACTGAAGCATTCATCCACCAGTATGCAGAACAAAAAGGGAAACCGACTGAAAAAGCCGACCTACTGCCGAGAAAAGACGTCCGGGAGCATGATGAAAGGGACTTGCCATCATTTAACCGCTTGAATGGTGAAATAGGGTACTCATTTGGTTAAGAGTTACCCTCTTTGACTAACTATTTGGCCCTGAAAGAAATAATATGACATGTTTTGGCACTGCGAACAAATTTATAACCAAACTCCCCTACCATTGACTACACTTTTATGTGTCGCTTAGACACTTTAGCTTAAATACAATAGGGACTTCATATGTACACTATAGTACTAGTCCCTATTTTCCATAGGATGTTAATTAATATTTTTTATAACTCAGATATTTGGTAAATTGCACAGGTGGCTTACACATTATTGGTTGTTAGGCTGTCCATTAGTATAACTGGACTGAATTTGATATACAGGTGCGCGCTTTGCTTTTCATCACCTTTACTCCCTGCTGCCGTAATTTCTCGTGCTTGCACGACCACATTACGCCGACATAAGCGATATGAGAAAACTAATTTTCTCTCGCTTCACTGCTCTTGCAGATCGGTAGGTAACAGAATGATAGGGGTGGGTGTGAGTAGGTTCCATTCCTACCCACCCTATGGCCTATGGCTTATGGCCTTACATTCACCCAGGCAGTACAATTATTGCCCGTGGTGACGGCCGAAGTCACACCCAGAGGCAGTACATGTATTGCCCAGTGGTGATGGCCTAAGTAAATAGCACTCTATGAGTGCATAAATGCCTGCAGGGGATGTGGCACGATTCCTTCCCCTCAGGATAAAGTAAATAACCCTCCTTTGAGGGATAAAACAGTGAAAAGAGCCCAAGTGGACGATTCACTTTAAACCTATCATATCAATCAATCGACCTAGTCGCAAAAGATTCAAGAGGAGAGCTCTGAAGAGGACGGACCGGTCTTGGAGCCCGGAGAGCTAGCTGACTAAGGCAGTGAGATAAGGCGCCATTTAGGACTGCGGACCAAGAATACAGCCATATGAGCGCCTATTGTTACTTAAACACCCACTGTAACCTAGGCCAGCAGCCACGGCGAAAAGATTTATTCTGCAGAAAATGGATGACTTAGGCAAATTGGCGGACGGAGAGCCACGTGGAATTCAAGATGGCGTTTACTCTCTGAAGGATTCCGCGGGCCCAGTGACGTCACCTGAAATGCTTCGAAACGACATACTGAAGCATTCATCCACCAGTATGCAGAACAAAAAGGGAAACCGACTGAAAAAGCCGACCTACTGCCGAGAAAAGACGTCCGGGAGCATGATGAAAGGGACTTGCCATCATTTAACCGCTTGAATGGTGAAATAGGGTACTCATTTGGTTAAGAGTTACCCTCTTCGACTAACTATTTGGCCCTGAAAGAAATAATATGACATGTTTTGGCACTGCGAACAAATTTATAACCAAACTCCCCTACCATTGACTATACTTCTATGTGTCGCTTAGACACCTTAGTATAAATACAATAGGGACTTACGCATGTACACTTAGTACTAGTCCCTATTTTCGTTAGGATGATAGGTCATATTTTGAAACTCAGATATTTGGTTAATTGAATAGGTGGCTTACACATTATTGGTTTGTTAGGCTGTCCATTAGTACAACTGGACTGAATTTGATATACAGGTGCGCGCTTGGCTTTTCATCACCTTTACTCCCTGCTGCCGTAATTTCTCGTGCTTGCACGACCACATTACGCCGACATAAGCGATATGAGAAAACTAATTTTCTCTCGCTTCACTGCTCTTGCAGATCAGTAGGTAACAGAATGATAGGGGTGGGTGTGAGTAGGTTCCATTCCTACCCACCCTATGGCCTATGGCTTATGGCCTTACACTCACCCAGGCAATACAATTATTGCCCGTGGTGACGGCCGAAGTCACACCCAGAGGCAGTACACGTATTGCCCAGTGGTGATGGCCTAAGTAAATAGCACTCTATGAGTGCATAAATGCCTGCAGGGGATGTGGCACATTTCCTTCCCCTCAGGATAAAGTAAATAACTCCCCTTTGGGAGACAAAACAGTGAAAAGAGCCCAAGTGGACGATTCACTTAAAACTTATATCATCATCATCGACCTAGTCGGCAGACGTCTCCCAGACTACTGCTCTATTTACACAGCTGAATTCTGGTCCATCCTCAAATCATTACAATGGATTGAAGAATTCAAACCTAATAAGACAGTAATTATTAGTGACTCGCTTAGCGTCCTATCTTCAATTCAAACAAATACCACCAAATGCAGGGAAGATTTTCTCAATCAAATAAACGCCAAACTAAAACAACTAAATACCGGAAATACTATTGTAGAGTTCATGTGGATACCATCCCACATCGAAATTAAGGGTAACGAAATGGCCGACAAACTGGCTAAGGAAAAACTATACGAACCGAATTTCGAGCCACTGCACTATAGCACAACCGAACTCTACAGTATAATAAACACTCAAATAGATATAAAATGGCAACATGATTGGGACAATAGTACAAAAAGGAGAGTGTTGTACACTACTGTTAAGGAAGTCAACAGGCACAAAAAACCGCCCAAGGGCTCACCTAAAGAACAGACAATCATCAATAGGATAACTTTAGGAAAAACCAAGCTGGCCAACAGCATGGGAAAATATATAGGACCCTTTCCTCATAATATAAACTGCTACAATTGTAATACCCCGGAAGATCTACATCATATCTTCAACAATTGTAGTAAAACCAAAAAAGAAAGGGACAAATTTAGATCACAACAACAGAATATAAAAGCCCCATATACATACCCAGAAATTATACAAAATACCAATCCCAACATTTTAATGACACACAAGAATATGTTGGAATTTCTACAAAACATAGGAAAAATAGGGAATATCTAAATTATCCAATCAAATCCTAACCCCAACAAACAACAAAACAGGACCCTAATGCTTACATATAATACATTAAAAAAGCCCCTTTAGGACAGGGAAACAAGAAACGGCCAGGACCGGGGTGTGGAAACTGGGTCTAACAAGGGATACCTTTGACGTGTCGCTTAACGGCCCCTGCTATTTGCGGCAAAGGTCCTTTGTCAGTGCCTGGGGGCCGCGCCTCACGGACCGTGCCGAGGGGAGGAGACTGGGTATGGTGGTGGATAATCCTTGACGTGTCGCTTAACGGCCCCTGCTATTTGCGGCGAGGACCCACTGCCATCACCTGGTACCCAACCCACACACCTGGACTAAATCAAGGGGCCATAACAAATATAGAAATAGGGTCACAATAAAAACAAAAAGGGGGAAATAAGAGTAACAACACAAACAGGTCATTAAAAATAGAAATAAAATACCCAATAAATAACATCTCAAGAAATAGCAAAGTGCCATAAGCATCAAAACATCATAGGCAATAAGAACGTAGGTCAACACTCTACTCTATCTCCTACTTTCTCTTGACACTCTCTCGCTAGGAGTACAACCAAGTGTACAGTGTAACCAACATACTATCAACAACTTAAACACCCAGATAGAACCAACAGGTGCACCGAGACCGGAGCACTATAACCAGATTGAGAAATATGATAGAGACCCCAAATTAGAACATATAAGGTAGTCTAAAAGACCAAAGACTATCAGCTCCAGCAACACAAGGTCGCACACCAAATAGAATAAGGAAGAAATTAATACAGGCCCAGCAAAATTAGAACATATAAGGTAGTCAAAAGTCCAAGACTATCAGGCCCAGCAGCACAAAGCTGCAAAGTTCACCAAACAACTCAAGAGATATGACTTAACTAGACCCCCAAATAGTGTATATAAGGTGATCAAAGTCCAGATCATTAGACACAGCAACACAAGGTTGCATATAAAAACATATTAGGAAAACAACAACATCTAAACACACACTGAGCACCTAACATTACAAAACACTGTTACACAAACGTTGTACACTCAAGAAACAGCACAGAGTATATAAATAGGGATAGGATACGTCCAAAGAAGCAGCCCCTGCCAGGCACTTCGCCTCGCCCACTAAACAGCCGCAGCAACTACACGTGCTTAACACGTCCTGAACGACCAAACAGAAAAAGAAGGAATTAATATGAGTGTGTGCTGGAACTATTCCCACTCATATAGCATGTGGCCCTACAATCACACAGCAGTAGCTCAATAGTTACTCCGATGTGACGGCCCAAGTAAATAGTGTTCCATGAACACATAAACGCCTGCAGGGTGGCGGCTCCATTCCCACCCTCAGGATAAAGTAAATAACCGTCCATTGACGGATAAAACAATGACAAGAGCCTTCGGGACGAATCACTTTAAACAAATAATGTCAGTCAGTCAGTCGACCTAGTCTGGACCAATGGCCTCATATCTCAACTCAACCAATTTGGCATAACAGGAAGAATGCACCGCTGGATAGCAAACTTCCTTACGGGAAGAACCTTTAAAACTAGAGTAAGAGAGGCCTTGTCCCAAACATATACACTGGATAATGGAACCCCCCAAGGAAGTGTGATTAGCCCAACCCTATTCAATCTAATGGTCAACAATCTAACCAACTATCTCAAAAATGGCCCAGTTGATCTGTCACAATTTGCCGATGACAGCAGTATCTGGAAAGCAGGAAACCCGAATAGTCAAAAGAACATCACTCAAATTCAGAAAGGACTAGACATCATCGGCACATGAGCCAACAACTGGGGTTTCAAAATATCCCAAATAAAAACAGTTGCCATGCTCTTCTCCCCAACTAATAAACAATCTAAATACCCTAAACTATATATGCAGAATCAGCCCATCCAATTCCAAAAGGAGACCCACTTCCTGGGAATGCTACTAAATGAAACAATCAATTGGAAATCATACATACAACAAACTATTCAAAAATGTCAAAAAGATCTAAACATACTTAAAAACATCAAAGGTACTACATGGGGAGCTGATCAGCAAACTATGCTAATGATCTACAAATCTTTAATTCGAATTAAGATAGACTATGGCTCCCAGATCTACTCCTCAGCCAACAAGAAAACACTTAGACAACTAGATAGCATCCAATATAGAGCACTTAGACTTTGCACTGGTGCATTACCGAACACTTCCCTGGAAGAACTACAAATCCTCGCATGTGAACCACCATTACAACTGAGAAGAGAAGAACACATACTTAAATACGCCTGTAGAATCTCAATACATAAGGAGATTAATCCCACCAGAAACATAATAAGTTAATGTCAAACCACCTTTAGCTCAAGACTGGTACCACATCCTCCAGCAGCTAACAAAATACACACACTCTGCAAAGAACTCAATCAAATAGAACTCCAAGCAGAACAACTACTTATCAAGGACCCCACACCTTGGAGAAATAACCAACCTAACATCAACCTAACAGCACTCCAACTGGTACATAAGCGCGACAACCCCAATATCACATTAACACAAGTACAAAGCCTAATCAACAACAACTATGATGGAGCAGCAGAGAGGGTGAACCCTACAACGTTTTCAGACAAAATTTTGATTGAATCATTAAAACGATCCTTCCTACGATCTCATTTTAACCAAAGAAAATGTCTCAGGGGCAAACCCTACAAAGTTTTTAGACAAAACATTTATTGAAATCTTAATGAGCTTTCCCTACGAAATCTCATTTTAACTAAAAAAATGAAAACGGAGACTTTTACGATTTTTTAATTAATTTTGCTCGCAACTTGTTGTCATCCACCCTCTCTGCTGCTTAGTGATTTCATCACTGGGTTAACAAAAAATAATAAATGATTTTAACCAAATATTTGATCAAGTCCTTAGGACGAAAATCATTTATGATTTTACAAACAGACTAATCGCTAACACCTCTTCTTGTAAATCAATCAGATTATTTGACTGGTCGGTGAGTTTGAAATTAATTCTGGTTAATGAATTATTATGGCATCGCATGTAGACAGGATTAATTGGGTTTTCAATAATTAGGAATCCTGGAGGAGCTGTTGGTGCAAACGAATAAAGAATATATCCCTGCTGAGCTTGATTTGATTGCTCTAGATTAATCTGATAGCTTCCTTCAATTACATCACATGTTAAATTGAGCGCAATCACTGAGGATATATTCACGTTGAACGGAGCGATATGCCTGCCACCACCGTCTGGGTCATTATTGTGTTTGAGGATTTTTATTTCCGGTGATGTTGTTTTTTTCCATGCATCATGGATTATTTTAAAACCAACATCGATGGCATCACTGAGAGATTTTTGTAGTTCTAGGATATTATATCCTGGTAGTTTGAATGTCGGAATATCCTTCACGGAGATTTTATAGTCTGTTGCAAATCTTGTTCTCGATGTGGGGGTTTTATCACCGAGTATAACTCGAATAATTTGTGAATTAAATGTTTCCATGTCATTGATGATTTTGTTACATGTTTCTACAACACTGATAAATTCATCTTGGGTGAGAGAGCCGGATTTAAGAGATATTAACAACAGTGAACAATCATTATTCATTTCTGTGAAATTTTTAACGACTTTAGGTTCGTTAACAAAAAGATCTCTCTCTATGATATCCTCCTCTCTTCCAGTTGAGTGACATGCGAAATCAAAAAAATCTACATTGGATTGGTAATCTTTATAACTTTTAATGGATTATCAGGTTTTATTCTGTCTGTGATATAATCAGATTTTTTAGGTTCGGGTGATACAACAACGGTTTCCTGAGGTGGTAATTCAGGCCATCCCAGTACGGTTCTTATCGAGCTGTTATAGATATCTACGACGTATCCTTCTGTGTTTATCTTAATTGCGGATGATAGCGTCGGTTCATGAACCGTTATAGCGATTTTTGACTCTACTCCAGTAATCGATTTTATTCTACGCGCGAATTCATTATTGATTTGTTCAATTTGGTATGACCCTGTTGGTATCGAAACGACGTTCCAGTCTGGAGTCCCGTCGGGTTTATTCTTATTTGCAAACACCAGTGAATTATTCGGTTGTTGACCACCAAATGATTTTGATCTGATATTAGGCCAACTGTGATACACTCGTAGTTTTGCTAGCGCTATCTCCTTCACTGGGACCGGAGAGGGGAAATTCACACTGAATTCTGGATTCGTTGATGTTATTGATATCATGCTTGTTTGTACTGGGTTCGTGTTCTCCACTATTCGTTGAAGTAATTCCTGCGGTGTTGTCATTGTTATTATACTCATGATTTATTTCTAATTTTGGTATCGAGGAATCATAAATACTGACCATCACTGAGAACTCACAATCTGGTAATGTTGATATTATTGAGATCATTTTGTTTTTCGGGTTCGTGTTTTCTGATTCCATCGGTGTTGTCATTGTTATTATACTCATGTTGTCGCTCTAATTTCGATATCGCGGAATAAAAAATACTGACCATCGCTGAGAATTCACTATCTGATATAATTGTATTATCGAGTGACGATGATATCATCAGGGATAACTGCGAATATGCGGTTGATGCAATATGAAATTGAAGTAAGTAATTCTGCAGTTTACTCTGGCTGCATGATGATATCTTTTTTGCTATCCCGGTTGATATACCCCCGATTGTAGCCACCGCAGAAATGCAAATTGGAACTACGACCGGGGCAATCATTGTAACAGATGCTAGTATTATTCCGGCACCAGTGAGAACGCTTGACACCGAGTACACAATAACATCAATTGCGGTGATTCTTCGTCGGTATTTTTTTATTTTTATTTGATACTCCTCAGTGAGGGTTTTGAGTCTATCCTGAAATTCTCTGACCTGATCATAGCGACATTGAGTTGATGAAATCATTTTTATTTTCAAAATACTAGCGTTTTCAATTGTGAAATCCTTTCAATTTATTTACTTAAATCTGCTACGAATTCACATACCAGGTTGCTGAAACCCCAATCAAATTTTTATCAGTAGCTGTTATAGTGAACTTTTCAGTTGTATCCTTGTCGATGATCGTTGAAATCGTATTATTGACCCCGGATGAACTCGACGATGATATATTAAATTGAGTCAATGGTGTTACTAGTGTTAATCGATAAATACCTTTAACGGTTGCAGTGATATCTAATGTGTTGTTTGTAGGTGTCCACTCAAATGATCCGTGTTGGATTGTGTACACGACGTTGTTGGTTTTCTCATGAGGAATTTTTGTTTTTTCAATGATTGTTATCATCCTCGAAAAATCACCTTTGACGGCTTCGATGAAGTTTTTCGTCTCATCGATGGATTTTTTAATATCAGGGAGTTTTATTTCAATTTTATCTAACGGGGTTCCAATAAATTTATCAATGATATTTCTACGAAATGATGTAAACTGTTTTCCGTTTTCTTCAATTCTAGATTCAAGTGTTGTTAGTACAAACACAGAATTTTTTAACTCATCGTTGAGAGTTTTTAATCGATCTGTAATCGTCGAAACGAGTACACCCGGTTTGAGTTTACCCTGATCGGAAAATAGCGCGATAGTATTCTCGATTGCGTTTTGTTGTTTAACTAAAATATCATCCAGAGAAATATTACTGGTTTTCAATTTACCCTGATCCGAAAATAACGCGATAGTATTCTCGATTGCGTTTCGTTGTTTAACTAAAATATCATCCAATGACACATCACTGGATTTCAATTTACCCTGTTTGTCTTGAAATACAACTATTTCATTAGGATCAACATCTGTTAAGTTCAACGTCTCAGCTATTTCATCTTTGATTAGTTTTTTTACATCCTTGACAGAATCAGGTGGTGCAGTGTCATCGGGTTTGGGTTTCAAAGATCTCCCCCAAATATCAATCATGTTATTGTAAAACTCTTTCTCTCTCTAAAATCGTTTCGATTTCCAGCGATTACTACTGTATTCATTAACGACAACATGTGGTGGTTTTCCGCTTGGGTTACTCAAGGAGTTAGAAATAGCGTCAAGGACATTTAATACTTCGCTGCCGCATATTGGTGGGTCAATCATCGTTTGTGTTGGTAGCGTAGAATACCAAGTCTTCATTGGAAGGGTTTTTATATACCGCATAAACTCTTTTGGTGGGGCTAATCCATATGAATCAAAATAGACAATCCCACGTGGATCAATAGCGTATGCAACCCAGTGAGTTCCAGGTCCGGTGCTGTTATCTAAATTAATGATTCCGGTTTCAACGCTGTTTGGTTGATGTGGTAATTGATCTTTCATAAAGACACCTCTGAAGTTTTTAATCGCGAGTTTTTTAGCAGCATCCATTAAATCAAAATTGGACATAGGAACCATAGGTTCCTGAATTAATAAATCGTTCCTGGTAGTCTTAGACCCTTTCCGCTGTACCACGAATACGGGGTTCCTGGTAGTCTTAGACCCTTTCCCTTTTTTTTATATCCTTTCCCAGTTGCCTTCTTTAGTGCCATTCCTGCTGCAGTACCAACGGCTCCTAACGCTGCCGCTTTAGCCACCGCTGGGGCTGCTGCTGAAATCAATGCTGGAATCGCAGATAACAACGGAAATATACCGCCTGTTTTAATCATATTTTTGATAGCAGCCGCAGAGAGAGTAATCTGAACACCTTTTTTGGCTGCAAGTGCATCATTGAAATGTTTCACCTGACAAGTTGTCAGCGATAGTTTATTTGCACCACCAGTCATTTGGTTGGGTTTCAACGTGATTGTGGTTCCACATTTTTTAGCTGATTCCGATTGCAATTTTTTTAATTGACCGGGAGTTAACGCAACACTAATAACACTATATGACATGTTATACATAATAGATTGATTCTAATTCAATGAAAATTCGAGAAAATCAATCAAAGATTTTCCACTGGTGCATCTACCACTCTCATTCTTCCACCAACACCTTCGAGTAGCATTGATTTATCACTGAGAATGACAGCAACCGCTCTATAATTCGGGATAAGGATAGGAGGTACCCCACCAACTGGTGGACCAGTCGGACGGGTTACACGGGCTCTAAAGTGTATATCAACGACAGATTGTCTTGTTAAATCAAGATGTTCAAGTGAAAAGTAATAAATCGGATAGAGGCTTTTAAAATCCAATTGCGATATTTGCAAACCAGTATCCACATTTTGATCACGTGCCATAAATGACAACAGGTTATGATAGACACGTGCAATATGATTCTGACCGTAATCAAGTTGTATATCCTCGGATGGTTCCTGCTGTCCGTTTATTCTCAGCGAGACTTCATTAACACCTAACTGATCAAATATCATATGGCTTCGTTCTTGATTACCAACTCGCGCATTATTCTGTAACGCTACGAATATATGACGTGGAGCTGAAACACCTTGTTTTGATGCCAGGTGCCATGTGAATGTACCATCAACACTGTCTTGTTTAATATCCGTAGTCACTGATAACCAACTCAACAATGATTTTCCTCCTTGGTCCATAAATGATAGTAGTCGCTGTTCTTCTGTGATTGATGGAGTTAATACTGGCATCCACAATGATAGTTTTGTTAAAATGACTTTACCGGGAGCAACCCCAGCATTACGCCAGATTGCATCATCATCAGTACCCTTTCGTACAAGCGCTACTGTGTGTTTAGCTCCATAAATAACTTTTCGGACGTTTCTACAGAATCCAAAGATATGATGCAGTGGAATCGCACATGAAAATCGTCGACGCTGCCCATGCAACGTTGCTACACGTGTTGCAAATCCTAAATTGAGATTACCATTAACGCCTCCGAGAATATCAAACGCAGCTCCGGGTCTAGTTCGACGTTCTGGATTAGCTGCTTCCTGTTGATCGGCTTCTGCATTATCTCTTGCTGTTAACACTTTAATGAATTGAAGGTGATCAGCGTTATCAGAGGTATCCTTTGCAAACATCATAGATGGACCCGCTGATCTTGTATAATCATCAGAATATCTCGCTAACCCTATGATTGTTGTGGCCACATCAACTTCACGGTCAATGGATTCAATTTCTTTTCCATCAATGAGATATCTAGCGCTTTCAAATAACGCCATTATGCCGTTATTAACAAAACCAACTCGGACATTTGCGTTATTGTCATATGGTGTATCAGCTGCAACATTTGTTACAAGTTCTCCTTCTACTTCAATAAATGCCTCACACGGTAGAAAATATTTACTGGTATCATGAACTTGAAGTTCAATTCGCGATCGGAGATCTGGTTGTACTGCGTGATAAGAATAACATTGAAAATCGCGTACAGAATCATTCTTGCCAACTGGGGCATCCATATCAAATGCTGGATCAGGTGACCTTTTGAACATTTTATTGTATTTATCAGAGTCTAAATCACGATTTTTCATTTCATCGTCGTGTTTTTTCAGAGCCACTTCCTGCTATCATGTTTGCTATCATGTTATTTTGGTCCCCTTGATTTATCAAGGGAGTCACCATCGACGCTAATTTTTCGTCTACTGCGTTATTTATAATTCTACTAACACTTGCAGGCATTTCCGCTGTAGACGGTAACGGTTTCTTTTTTCGTCTCACTAATGATGTTATTTTATTCTTCGCAGCTGAAAACGCTTTTCCCGCAAGATCTCCAACAGCACCAATACCCTTATCACGAATAACATCAATTGCTTTCATTCCTAGTTGTTTAGCCAACGGCATCACTTTTGGAGCCATTCTCGCAAATAACCCTGCAATGGTATTGCCTAAACCATCTCCGTAGTATGCTCTATAAACCGGAAACCGTGAATTAACTACGTAGACGGGGGTTGGTTGATCATGATTGTAGTGTATGATCATTATTTGAAATCAGAAACAATTTTTCAATTGGAAACGCTAGCGTTTTTATTCAATCCCGGTGATTAATCACTGTGATAATCCTCCACTAACTCACCAATGAAATCTCGATATGTGCTGATATCTGTGATACCACCCTGAAATAATCGTCTACAGATATCAGCTGCTTCATTAATTATTTCCGGTGAGTTATTTCCAGCTCGGAAACCTCCTACAAGAACTTCTAATCGTGATATATCATTGATAACACTACCAGGACATGTCGTGGTAGAGTCAAAGACATCCTTTGGATTTCCAATCGAATATCCCTTTCCGCTTGTTTCCTCAGTTGTACCAGTTGCGCCCTCACTATCATCAAGTAATTTCCTTTGTCGGCCTCGACTTTGTTGTTTTTGTATACCATAGCTATCAACTCCTACTTTAAAAGATCTATACTCAACTGTATCCTTTTTCAAATTACCAGTAATCCCCTTATTCGTTTTATATAACCAATCTACCCAGTCGTCTCGTTTAATTCTACTGTTTTTATACTCGTCTTTTAAAAACTCTTCCCTTGAATAATATTTTTGGGCAGCGAAAACGCCAAAGTCCGCATAATCGTTGGGTTTTATTAATTGATATTGTTTGATTTCTGTTATAGCTTCTTCGGTGAGTTTGTCTATAAAGGGGGTACCTTTTGGGGTGACGACATCAACAGGTTGTGGTTCAGGCGCAGAATCATCAATATCAGCTAATCGTTCATACTCGCGCTGAGTTTTTATATCACTGGATAGCTGTTGTATCCCTGCGCGTGTTTGTCCGGTCTCTGCTGCTATCTTTTCAAGCGTATCAAGCAGCGGCGCCTTCTTTACTCGTTCTCGCTCAGGAATATCTCCGTATATCGCTGCTTCAGTTAACTTTTTCACATCTTTGGTCGCACTTGTTATCGGAGTAAACAGTTGTTCACTTGACACAGAAAAGTCAGTCTGCGCTTGTTGTCGTTGTTGCAGTTTATTCCGTACAGAGTCACGAATTGGTACAAATCTCCTGATTGCATCCAGTCGTTCACGAGCCAATCGGGTTGTTAATGCTTCATTGACCATTATTTGAAATCAGAAACAATTTTTCAATTGCAAAACACTTTTTCAATCCGACCTAACACCATCGTGGAAGTGTTTTGAGATCTCTATCATTGATGGGGAAAGTGTGGAAATCCTTATAAAAATAAATAATATCACACTTTCCCCACTTTTCCATTTGATCAATCCGAACCAGCCATCAATTTTTTATTCACTGATTTCAACAGTTTTAATCAAAAAATGCTAAAAAAAAATTAAAATCTCTATGAGGGACGGTCACAATCAAATAATGATAAATGGTCAATCAAAATTGTTCATTTTCTTGAATTAACGCCCGTAGGTTTCTAACTTTAGAATTAACCTCCTTTTTCAATTCGTATTCGTACCCCAATTCTTTTCGTATTCGTTCTACGATGGTATACAACGGAGCGAACACACTTACGTCACTGGAAAATGCGAGAGAGTCCTTAATAGAATTCTGAATTCTTTTGATGAGCGCATACTTCTTTGGTAGCATATACTTGTTAGTGCTAACTCCGTATTCTATATCCTGAAAATCAGACATGATTTGATCAGGATTTAACCCATCTGATAGTTCAATATCCCAACTTTTCAATTTTGAAATCTCGGATATGATGCTATTCATGTTTTCAGAATTCATTATTCTATAATAATGATATATTTCTAAATGAAAAATATGACGCATTAGACATAACTAAATTGAATTTTTTGTCCCGTCCTTTTTGAAATAGCCGATCGACAAACCCCCTCTGCAACGAATCGTACTGAGGCTCTACAAATATTGAAATACTTGCCGGCTTCATATATTGATTTAAATATTTTTTCTTCGTTAGTTGTTGTATTCAAAGATTTTACTGGTCTCGCTTTTTTTGAGCAAATGCCAGTCTCTCCTCTTTTCAATTTCTCACTTTGTGTGATAGCTTGCAGATTTGATAAAGAATGGTTCCTTGGATTAGAATCCTTGTGATCGATAACAAAACCATTTTTGATCAATCCATTGAAACATTCAAATACGAAACGATGATTGTAATATTTCTTCTTTCCAACAGTAAAGAACAAATACCCCATACCATTATCCCACCCAACTGGGTTCTTCAGTCTACAGTGTCTTACAACACCATCACTGGATGCTTCATAATTTGTACTCACTGGGTGTGGTCTGAATTCCTGGTTCATTAGTATACTATACTATTTGTCTAATTCATTGACTGATCCATTGCAGTGATTCATTATACATAAACCTTTCATTTAGACACTTGTTTTTAGTATAGCATGAGGGAGTTCAAGAGATTGCCTTCGGAAAATGCTGAATTCAATGCTGATAAGGAGTTTAAGAGATTATTGAAAATCAATCCTAGATTTAATCTCGATAAACCCAAAAAACGTCCAAGAGACGGAAACATGAAAGAGTTTAAGAGATTATTAAAAATTAGTCCTAGATTTAATCTCGATAAACCAAAAAAACGTCCAAGAGACGGAAACATGAAAGAGTTTAAGAGATTATTAAAAATTAGTCCTAGATTTAATCTCGATAAACCAAAAAAACGTAACAAAATCAATCCTAGATTTAATCTCGATAAACCCAAAAAACGTCCAAGAGACGGAAACATGAAAGAGTTTAAGAGATTATTGAAAATCAATCCTAGATTTAATCTCGATAAACCAAAAAAAACGTCCAAGAGAGATTACCCCTGGAAAGATGCTCAATTCAATCTCGATATAGTTTCTAATACACCAAAGAATACAATTCTTGATAAAGCCATGATTAGTAAAATCAGAGACTGTTTTAATGAATTCAAGCGTGATGGAGCATCTTATTGTTGGTCAACATTTCGAATTGATGGTGTTGTTGATGCTACCATGAATGATGAAAAAGTAGCAGTGATAATTTCACGTGTTGGGGAAAAAAGACATTTTTTCCGAATCAAATTCATTATCGAAGTCGATGGCAAATGGATTATTAAGGATAAATTTGAACCAATCCTCAAGAATAAAAAGCTGTCATTGTGAGTAGAGATTCCAAACCAGGGATTTTAACCGGCATTGACAAACCATACTACGAAAGATCTTATCCCGTAACAGCAATGGTTTATGGGATATATCCGTTAAATGATAAACCCGATATCGCAAAACTAGCTCCTATGAAATATTCGTCAGGGCTTAATTGTGTAGCAGAACGAATAATAGAACACTTCACAAATGCATCCCGAGGAAATAAACTAACTGATCTGCGACGTAGGAAAATAACCGAGTGGGAACTGACAGTGAAACAGCATGGTGCAAAGATTTCTGATATAGCTAAATTAGAAACATCATTACGATTCCCAATAACCGTTATGACGATAACCGGAGAGGTTTTATACGAACCGAAATATAACAAAAATGGAGCGCCAATACAGATTATTGATCATAACAAACACGCGTGGACACCTGCGGTAACAATATTTCCACGAGAACGAACCGTGAAATATATCCCTAAGGAGTTCGTCGGGGATGTTTTCTATGAAGAGAAATTATTCGATGCTATTCATGCGTTGTGTAAGGATGATCCTGTGTCAGTGTGGTTACTTAGAAGTGATGAAGAATTCGATCAATTTGTAAAACCAAATGGTGAATTATATCGCATTGAAGAATTAGATAACAGAATGAGAAAAATCGCTAGTGATTTTTCACCGGAGAATTCCCATGAAAAACTACTCACGGATAGTTTTACTATTCCATCAGTGGTAGCTCACTTCGCATGAGAAAAAAACTCATGGCGTCCAACACGAAATGATTTTCTCGAGGATGTTAAATTGAGTTGCGTCAAATTTGGTCATGGTGGACTGTGGAATACGAAATACTCACGTGATGGTATGATTTCAATTGATATATCCGCGTGTTATCCCGGAAGTTTTCTCGGGTATGGGGAATGCGCTGAGTACTTCAAACGATTTGGACACCCCACGCATGAAATGACTCGTGTTGCGATTAATGGACCATTACCTGATTTTGATTTAACTGGATTCGCTCGTGTGATATCATTTGAATTCGCTACAGGGTTACATCCGTGTAGTTATGTTTGGCTCGGTAGACACCTATCTGAAAAACACTGGAAGCCAATAGTGCTATTGAGATATATGATTGATTGTGGTATGCTAATATCGTTGATTGTTTCCGAGGCTATTATATGCTATCGAGCTCAGAAAGAAGTTTGGCTACCACAACCCGATCTAGATCGTATAATCAGCGAACTACGAAAACAGTTTCCAGATTTCAGTGAAGAAGAAATCATAAATTGGTCTAAGAAGTTATTTGAAATTAAAAAAGAACAAGCAAAAGATCTCGGAAGAAGAATAATCGGTAAATTTACCCAGGGTGGACGATACGACAACGCAAAATACTCTTCGCGGTTGATCATAGATGTCGCTGAATACGATTTTATTGTAACGGATTTAATGAAACAGGGAAAACTTGTATCCCGTAAGGATGCTTTTCTATCCAATGGTGAGAAATTAGGTACGGTTGTTACCTACTGTGATGGATATAATTCCCAGTATACACATTTGAGAAGTTCAATGCTAGCCTATGCTTCTATTAATCTATTTTCGATGATAAATAGATTTCCTAATACCGCGGTTAGAGTGGCCACTGATTCGATGTATATACACAATAAGTACAAATCAGCTGTAGCGGCATTCACAGATCCCGAAGAAAATTGGGGGCGTTGGCGATTTAAAAAGGAGATGCTACATGAGTATTGTGAATCCGCAGACGTTGCCATGGATGATAAATATCTTTGTTGTAACCGTATTGAAATTCAATCAGAATTTTCTAATGCACCACCGGTATCTGATCCAATATGTCGATACAAGACAGTTTATTTAAACGGTTGTGGTGGGTCAGGAAAGACAACTCGTGCAATTGAATTATTTCGTCGTGGAAACGCTAGCGTTTCTAACATGATTGTGCTAACACCGACTCACAGACTCGCCAGAGAGATGATACAACGAGGGGTAAATGCTTGCACTTATCACAGTTTTTTTCGATGGAAAGGTGACAAATGGACTCCTGAGCGTATGGGTGATAAATTCATTCCTGAAATCATAATTTGGGATGAAATATGCACAGTGTCATTTGATGTATTAAAAACATTTCTTGAGTGGTTGTTAAACAAAAACACAAAAGTCGTCATGTGCGGGGATCACGGCCAACCACCACCATTTGTCGGTGCATCTCCACATGAATGGCTAAAGGGTTTTGTAGACTACTATGAAGAAATCACCACTGATTATAGATCACTTGATGAACGATTACGCGAGTTCAAAGCGCTAATTAGATTACAACCGGATAGAATCCAATGCGAAATAGCGCGTGAAGTGATTTCAGAAACCCCAATGAATGATTTCTGGGAAGCGTGGAGACCAAACGATTTGATCATTGCAAGTAGAAAAATAGTCAGGGATACACTTCAGATGAAGTTATTTGAATTGCATAAAGAAAAATTTGCAACGCTTCCAGTACCCCTTTGTTATAGGCCATCGGATACACGAAAACAAAACATTGAAGTTGATATTCCAGGACAGAGTGAAAAACAAATTCTTGTATTAAATGATATTGTGCTGGTTGATATCAATGTCGTTGAAGATGCATTGCGTGCTAATAAATCCCCGTGGACGCTAGGATACGCAGCAACAATACACTCTTCACAGGGATTGACTATATCGAATACAATTGTTTGGATGGTGGATAATCACATCGAATGGTCGAATTTAATCTATCTCGCAGTATCCAGAGTACGAAACATAAATCAACTTCGAAGAGTTGTTTTCGATGATAATGACACAACAATAAGTGATATTGATGTTAGCATCATTAATAAAAAAACTCTCCGGTTACAAACAACAGGACAAAAAAAAACAACGAGAATTTGATATTGATGCTGAACTAATAATCACTTTGAAGAAACAACAGAATAATCACTGCGCGAGTTGCAATTGTATAATGCGTTGGCAGTATTCGGATAAGGATCCTCGCCAATTTACCGTAGACAGAAAAAATAACAATCTCGGTCATGTCAGAAATAATGTGATGTTGACTTGTCTTGAGTGCAATAGACGCAACGGCGCTAGTTAAGACCATGCGGTGGCAATTGAGTATCCTCGGGAATCACTTGTAGTTGTTGTCGAGTAAAGCCCCGCTGAGGGGCAGTTGAATCCAGTTTATAGACTGGAGGTCTACCAGTTGATCGTGTTATACTAGATATCTTATGCGTAGTGACGCTCCAAATAGGATCAGTAGCCCTTTTTCTACCCCCTTCAAGCTCTCCTGGTTCGTATAAGTACCTCACAATGACACTACTACCAAGAATTGGTTCTTCGAAATCTTTTTGTGGTTGTACGGGTATTGACTTCTTTTTAATCGCGTTGATAGGTTTCATGTTGATTGTTCTAGTAATCTCGTTATTCAGTGCAGTAATCACAGATGGTAATCTTTTAACCCATTCACTGGATCGCTTTTCTTGAATGAATTCTTTTGCGTATTGATATCCAAATAACCGCTCAGCAATCGTCCGATTAAATCGTTCTACAATGGCCTGATCGCGATGTAGCGCAGTATGCCCTCGTCGTATGGTGACATTATGATGTTTCATTGTAGATAACACTGCACCCTGAAATTCCTTGCCAGGATCAACCTGCAATAGATTTGGCCAGTGCAGAGGACCTCGTCGATAAATCCTTTCAAATGCAGAAGCGACTTCAGTGGCTGATTTTGTTTTTAACGGTTCTGCTTCTTTGTATCGACTTGCAATATCAACTACGGTTAACGCATATTTGTAACCACGATCATGTGGCAGAAATAATATATCAGCCTGATGAACTTCATTAGGAGCGGTCACATCAAAATGCGAGAATTGAATTTGTTTAGGCGGTGGTAGATAAATTTGCCATAGTGCCTGTTTGGATAACCAATTAGCCGCAGTGGTTTTTTTCACTTTTGCAGCACTAGCGAGTTTATTGATTGCAGCGTTACCCCTCCAGTATCCCCTCGGAGAATAATAAATTGATTCCATATTATTAATTACCAGCACCTAACATCAATTTACTTTTCATAGCCGATTTTATCAAAAATGAAGACAATTTTTCTTTGAAGGATTTATCAGGAATAGCATTTAACGCATGAATTAATTTCACATCTGCTAGATGCCTGTGTTGCAGATTGCTGCTTTTATAAGCAACATCATGAAGGTGACAGGCCTTATGAATGGCGTTTATTGGTTCTTCACCGGGGTTGGGTTGATTTTGATTATTGAGTCTGATATCAAGTCTGGTTCCCGGTCCACAGTAGCTATATCCTGGAAGGTGCTTTTCTCCGGGGTATTTTGCCCATGGGGTTCCAGGGAGTTTTGCTAATTTGGCTGCGATATCACCTCCTCGTTTTTTTTTAAAGGTTCCTTGGGTTTAGAAACAAATCTAAATTTCTTTGTACTACATTGTACGCATTTACCAGAAAGCGCTGATCGGTTATTTTTTGTTGTAATCGTCGTCACATCATCTGTGCCAGTACGCGTTTTACACTTCACACAATATAGATCCATAATTTATGTATAGAAATATGGATATAATTGATTTTTCAGCGACTAAAACAAGAGAACCAATTAAGCATCATGCAGCGCTACCAAACTCTATCCGGATGATTATAATCGGGCCATCTGGATCCGGTAAAACGCATTTGTTGCTCAATTTAATAATGAGATGGATGAAGTGGGATAAGTTGTATTTAATTGCCCCTAGCGTAGATGATCAACGATGTTATGAAGTGTTAAAGGATTTTAACGAGAATGCATCAGAAATTAAGGGTGAGAACGCCATTGATTTTATAACCGATATCGATGAAGCACCGAGTATTGATGATATTGATGGAGATATTAACAATTTAGTCGTATACGACGATATAATGTTGGATAAACAAAAAAATCCTGCTAGAATATTTTCCCGTGGGCGTTCACAAAAACACTGACGTGATATATGTCACTCAACGCTACACTCAGGTTCCAAAAGTCATCAGAGATAACTGCAATATTCTTTCTGTATTCAACGGAGTTGATACTCATACTCTTAGAAATATTTGGCAGACATGGTGTTCTGATATGGACTTCAATCAATTTCGAGATTTCTTTAGTCATGCTCAGTCGACTCCGCACGGATTCGCAACAATAAATTTGCATGATCCTCGGACACGATATCGTATCGGACTTGATCAAATATTCGGTTAAAATCATTTATTATTTTTTGTTAACCCAGTGATGAAATCACTAAGCAGCAGAGAGGGTGGATGACAACAAGTTGCGAGCAAAATTGATTAAAAAATCGTAAAAGTCTCCGTTTTCATTTTTTTAGTTAAAATGAGATTTCGTAGGGAAAGCTCATTAAGATTTCAATAAATTTTTTGTCTAAAAACTTTGTAGGGTTTGCCCCTGAGACATTTTTTTTGGTTAAAATGAGATCGTAGGAAGGATCGTTTTAATGATTCAATCAAAATTTTGTCTGAAAACGTTGTAGGGTTCACCCTCTCTGCTGCTGATGGATATGTAAAAATCTATACTGACGGCTCAAAATCTAAAGAACTACATAGAACGGCTGCAGCGGTAGTGATCCCAGAACATCAGATCACATTTACGACAAGACTACCGGATGACTGTTTCATATATACCGCGGAATTCTGGGCCATCAACCGAGCCCTAAAATGGATAGTAACACAAAATCAAAAACAGTACGTAATCATAACAGACTCACTTAGTGTACTTGAAAGTATTGAGACAGGTAATTCCAAAAGTAGACAAAATCTTCTAGAGGACACTATGCTGACCATCAGGGAAGCAGATAAATCACACCAAACCATACACTTCTTGTGGGTGCCATCTCACATCAATTTGCCTGCAAATGAAAAAGCAGACAAAGCAGCAAAAAGCAGTCTGATGAAAGACCAAATTGAACCCGTACAGTACAACACTCAGGAACTATATAGTCAAGTCAGGGACAGAATTAATAATAAATGGCAACAACAATGGGAAAACTCCACAAAGGGTAGACATCTATACCAACTACAAAAAGAGGTCACTAGAACCCAACGTTTACCAAAAAGCCTTGCAGCCATTGATATTAAAATAATCAACAGAATCAGAACAGGTAAAACACTACTAAATGGCAGCTTTATGAAACATATAAGTACAGGACCCACGCCGGATAAATGTCCACACTGTCCAGAAACTGAAACATTGGAACATGTATTCAACATATGTCACAAATACCATCGACAACGTACCGCGGCTCCATTCCCACCCTCAGGATAAAGTAAATAACCGTCTTTTGACGGATAAAACAGTGATAAGAGCCCTCGGGACGAATCACTTTAAACACATAATATCAATCATTAGAACCCTCACCATACCATACCATACCAGTCCAGCGAGAACTATTAAGAAGAGCAGACGTGTCGGAGCCGCCCAGGACCGAAGCCACCTGTTCCCGAATTTGATCTACACCACTACCACTACGATTTCCAACAAGCAAAAGCTTATTCCTTAACTCAAGCACTGGAGTCAAGGAGGGGAGTTTTTCTCGGTTAATAAGCTCTATTTTAATCGAGGTTTTGGCCCCACAGCTTGTTGGAATACAGATGAGTCAAGTCCACTACTGCTTTACCGAAGCCTGCAACTCACCACCCTACTACGCATCCGGATCCAGCAGAGAAACAACCACCTACGCTTGCCAGCCACTCCAACAAACTGCGCTACAGGACCCAGCTGCTAACCTGAGATCAAACCAACCACCACAATCAGCCATCTACGACACCCAGCAGCCACTCCACCTCAAACCGCCCGGTCAACTCAACTGTAAGTCATTAGAAATTTACTATACTCTGTGCTGAAACAATAAGTTACTTTCAACTTTTAAAACTCTCTCGACTACCACTATCCTCGCTAAATTCTATCTTCTATCGCACGGTTATACTCAAATTAACTATCCAATATGGCCGACCAACCAAAGGCACATAACAAAGGAAAAATGGCTACCACCCAAACAGATGTTAAAACAAACAAACAGGGCATGAAAGTAAGACAAGGACAGGCCACACGTAGGAATAACAAACTAAAGAAAATGTACCAAACACCAGGCATTACAATTGATGCAAATAAAGCTAAAAAATCTAGAATGTACTCAACACCCGAGTTACAAGTTCTAATGAAAGAAGCGGCAAAACTAGACCCGCTATCGCCCATTGAGTTCAATTTACACAACGAAACATTACTCAGTGAAGATCTGGACGCCACATTGGCCCCCGGCGATCCCATGTTAAATTTATCTAACCCAAAATTATTATCCCCCACTAACAAACAGGTAGGGAATTCATCGGACGTGATTGAAAACACCCCACTCCGAACTTTCAAAAATCAGATTCCCAATACAAACTTGGCGGACGAGGTGGAAAACACTACCACCCGAACATTCAAAATAAGACAGGCGGACGTGGTGGAAAACACCCCACTCCGAACATTCAAAAACCAGATTCCAAACTTGGCGGACGAGGTGGAAAACACTACCACCCGAACATTCAAAATAAGACAGGCGGACGTGGTGGAAAACACCCCACTCCGAACATTCAAAAACCAGATTCCAAACTTGGCGGACGTGGTGGAAAACACCCCACCACCCACAGAAATAGCTAGGCAAACATACGCTCAAGCCGCCAAATGTAACACACCTCTCCATAGTAGTCCAATACCAGGACCATCCAAAAAGACAACAAAAGCTAAACAAATAACAACTAACCCAGACAAGGAAAATCCCACCCCCAACACAAACTCAAACCCCAATATCAGGGGCAATAAGGGAAAGCAAAAGGAAGCATCTAAAAAGGATCAATCACAAAACTCAAATCACAAAGCTAACAACCCGAACCAGGCCACACCCCCTAAAGAAAAAACAAATAACATAGGGCCGAAACTGAAATATCACAGGCCGGAATTAACTCTCTTCATAACGAGTAACTCAAACAAGCTCATAAACCTATCCACAAATAGCATAGCAGGAACTCTAACCAGGGTGCATCCAGGATCCTGCAAAATTATAAGGCCAAATACCGACTACTTAATCCTACACTGTAGTACTAGTCAACAAACTGCAAAATACCTAGAAATGGATAAACTAGGAGGGATACCAATAAAAGTGACCAGACCACATAAAATAACCAACCCTCACAGAAAGGATGCAGATAAAGTCAAACCCACTCACAACCCCAAACCACCGCAACAAACCAAATTCAAAGCGGTACTAAAATTAACCGGAACAATGTCACAGTGGGACACCAATATGCTCAACAAAAAACTTAAGGAAGGTGGAAATAATATAACCAACATATACCGCATAGGAGCTAGGACCCCTAAATGCACGGTCACAGTAATAGAATCCGCAACACCATTACAGCCACTTATCCATATTGGCAAAACTGGATCAAAATACAAGGCAGAACCGTACATTAACAAACCCCGTTTCTGCTCAAATTGTAAACATTGGGGCCATTACACAACCAAATGTCAACTCCCAAATAAATGCAGTAACTGTGGAGGGGCACATAGGGGAGAATGTCGAAAACCAAAACCTAAATGCGCCCAATGCAAAGGGACCCACCCAGTGAAATCCCCAATATGTATGGCCACAATCAGGGAAAAGCAAATAGTAGAGTATATGAACAACAACCAAGTTGACTACAGAACAGCCAGGAAAAAACACAAGTTCATCAAAACAAAAAGCGTAGAACGCACAAGTAGGACTCACATAGGAGATAAAGTAGAAATAGACAAAACCAAAATAGAAACAGCATTAGATAACATAATGGAAGAAATAAACAAAATTAGGAATGCACAAGGTTTGAAGAAAAAACTAAAGCATATCAAAGAACACATTCAAACCATAATTACAACAAATGACCCCATTAGAAATGGCTAACACAACTAATGGAAATGTTTCTATATGGCAATGGAATGCTAGAGGAATATACACCAACTTGAATGAATTAAAAATTAAATTAATCAACACCAAAAATAAACCCGATATCCTCCGCATTCAAGAAACAAGGTTAACCAATAAAAACAAGACATTGCCAAATATAATGGGATACGCCCCAGGATACCTACAGCAACGTAAGGAAGGTTCAGGGGGAGGACTAGCCATTTATATAAAAAATAACATAACAACTATAGAAATAGTACCTATAACAGCAGAAATAATAATCAAATCACACATAGAGGTACAATCAATAAAGATTAAAATGGGAAAATGGGAAATACAAGTAATCAACTTTTACGACCCAGGCACCTCCAACACCTTAGACAATGAACAAATATTATTAACCCTAACAAGCATAATCACCAGTGAGCGCACTGTCATATGCGGAGATTTCAATGCACATAATAAGCTGTGGGGGGGGGGGAAGATGACGGACACTAGGGGCAGGTTGATTGAGGCCTGGGCCAATATATCAACACTGTCCATATTAAATGATGGCACCGGAACGCGTCTAAATCCGATAAATGGTGCCTTGTCCGCCATCGACCTCACCCTATGCACAAAAACCCTAGCACAAGTGGCGGGATGGGAGGTGGATCAAACTGACCCCATGGGCAGTGACCACTTCCTAATTATCACCACCCTGCAAATGACGGTGCAGTCACAGGTGCAAACAAAAAACCCCAGGTGGAACTATAAAAAAGCAGACTGGGACTTATTTAAACAAATGCTAAAAGATGAAGATACTACCCAGATAGAAACAAATGACATAGACCAATACTATGAAAACATTAATTATGTTATTAACAAAGCAGCATCAAACAGCATCCCAACCACTACTTATAAGGCACCAAAACTTACTGTGCCCTGGTGGAATGACAAAATTAAAGCAACACAGCAGGCTAAAAACAAAGCACTAAGAAAATTCAATCGTTCCAAATTAACCTTACACTTTATGGAATTCAAAAATCTAACTCAGAAATTAAAAGATCTGATTAAAAAAGCCAAAATGGAAACCTGGCAAGCTTACTGTGGTACGCTCAACCACAAAACAAACTCTAAACAAGTATGGGATAAGATTAAAAGGATTAGAGGTAAAAATACCAACAATACCCCCAAATTAAGCAACACAAACAGTGATAAGGAACAGGCTGACTTACTAGCTCAACACTTTACTAATATGAGCAAAAGCAGCAACCATACTAAAGAATTTCAATTACATAGAGCCATCGAAGAAAGAGCAAACTCAAAAATATTCCAAGACTTGGGGCCCAAGGACTCCCCTTTAAACAACAAAATAACTAAATACGAATGGGACCAAGCACTAAAAACAAAAAAAGAAACTTCACCTGGGGAAGATAAAATAGGGTATATAATATATAAGCAATTACCACCAAATATAGTTCATATCATAATAAACTTCCTAAATAACATATGGGAAACAGGAAAGCTACCAAAAAAATGGAAACATGCGATAGTAATACCTATCCTAAAACCCAATAAAGACAGCCATGATGTCAACTCTTATAGGCCCATATCACTCACCAATAACATCTGTAAAATCATGGAAACTATCATCAACAACAGAATCAAGTCACACCTTACTAAAAATAACCTCATCTCAGAAAATCAAAGTGGATTCAGAAACAAGCGCTCCACCACAGACCAACTTGTAAGACTTGAAACTGCTATCAAACTAGCATTTAACTCACAACAAAAACAGAGCAGAAACCTCATTGCGGTTTTTCTCGATCTCGAGAAAGCATTCGATCTAGTATGGACCAAGGGCCTTATAGCCAAATTAAATAGTTATGGCATTACTGGACGAATGTTTAACTTTATCCAAGATTTCTTAGCAAACCGCACAATTACAACTAGGGTAGGGGCAACTTACTCTGAGAAACACTCACTTGAAAATGGAACTCCACAAGGCAGTGTACTCAGCCCCACCCTCTTTAACATAATGATAAATGACTTAGATAAAAATTTGGCAACTACCAAAGTCGAATTGTCACAATTTGCTGACGATGGTGGCCTATGGAGAGCAGGAAACCCCTCCAACCACAAAAACATCTCTGAAATTCAAACCAGCCTAAACAATATTGGAAACTGGGCTAATCAATGGGGATTCAAACTATCGCACCAAAAAACGGTAGCCGTACTGTTCACCCCATATAGACGAAACATAAAATACCCTAAATTAACAATACAAGATCAAGAAATAAAATTTGTTAAAGTAGCAAAATTTCTGGGTATGTACTATGACCAACATCTCACATGGGCATACCATATAGAGGACTTAGTTAATAGATGTAGTCGGGATCTAAATCTGATAACGAGCCTTAAAGGCACACATTGGGGTGCAGACCAAGAAACATCCCTAAAATTATATAGAGCTCTGGTAAGATCTAAACTAGATTATGGCTGCCAAGTCTACTCATCGGCCCCCATAACACAATTAAAAAAATTAGATCAAATACAAAGAGCAGCACTATTAAAGTGTACCGGAGCTCTAAAAACAACATCGACAGCCGAGCTACATGTCTTAACGGGAGAGTTGCCCCTACACTTGAGGAGGCAAGAGCTCCTTCTAAAATATGTAGCGCGGCTGTCCACCCACCCCGCCACACACCCCACCCTCCTGGCTATAAATAAAACCAACATCCCAATCAGGAAAAGCCTGAAACAAAAACTACCTATGGGAAAACAATATCATCTCTTAAAGACAATATTACCAATAGAACTAACTCCTCTAAACAATAATGTAGTGTACGAACACGAACCTTGGAACAACGTACAATCTAAAGTCAACACCTCCCTCACAGACAAAGGCAGTAAACAAAATCAAGAACAAACTCTCAAAATAGAAGCCTTAAACATTATAAATACTCAATACCAACAATATACCAAAATATATACGGATGGATCTAAAATTACTAATCCATACAGAACAGCTGCTGCAATGGTCATACCAGAGCTCAACATACAAATAGGCAGACGTCTCCCAGACTACTGCTCTATTTACACAGCTGAATTCTGGTCCATCCTCAAATCCTTACAATGGATTGAAGAATACAAACCAAATAAGACAGTAATTATTAGTGACTCGCTTAGCGTCCTATCTTCAATTCAAACAAATACCACCAAATGCAGGGAAGATTTTCTCAATCAAGTAAATGCCAAACTAAAACTACTAAATACCGGAAATACTATTGTAGAGTTCATGTGGATACCATCACACATAGAAATTAAGGGTAACGAAATGGCCGACAAACTGGCTAAGGAAAAACTACACGAACCAAATTTCGAGCCACTGCACTATAGCACAACCGAACTCTACAGTATAATAAACACCCAAATAGATATAAAATGGCAACATGATTGGGACAATAATACAAAAGGGAGAGTGTTGTACACTACTGTTAAGGAAATAAACAGGCATAAAAAACCGCCCAAGGGCTCACCTAAAGAACAGACAATCATCAGTAGGATAACTTTAGGAAAAACCAAGCTGGCAAACAGCATGGGAAAATATATAGGACCCTTTCCTCATAATATAAACTGCTACCATTGCAATACCCCGGAAGATCTACATCATATCTTCAACAATTGTAATAAAACCAAAAAAGAAAGGGACAAATTTAGATCACAACAACAAAATATAAAAGCCCCATATACATACCCAGAAATTATACAAAATAACAATCCCAACATACTGATGACACACAAGAATATGTTGGAATTTCTACAAAAAATAGGGAAAATAGAAAATATCTAAACTATCTAATCAAACCCTAACCCCAACAAACAACAAAAAATGACCCTAATGCATACATATCATACATTGAAACGCCCCTTTAGGACAGGGAAACAAGAAACGGTCAGGACCGGGGTGTGGAAGCTGGGTCTGACAAGGGATACCTTTGACGTGTCGCTTAACGGCCCCGGATAATTCCGCAGAGGTCCCTTGCTATGGTCCGGCCGCCGCGCCTCACGGACCGGCCGTGGGGATGGGACTGGGGGTGGAAATGGACAATCCTTGACGTGTCGCTTAACGGCCCGGGACATTTCCCGCAGGGACCCATCGCCACTACCCAGCAACCGAACCACACACCTGAACTAAATCAAGGGGCAAAACAAATATGGAAATAGGGTCACAATAAACCTAAAAGGGGAACATAAAGCTACTCCCAATAATTAACATCACAATAAATACCAAGATGATGCAAAATAAAAAACACCATAGGCAGTAAGGATGTAGGCCAACACTCTACTCTCCCTTCTTCTATTCTAGATACTTTCTTATTAGGAGTACAACCAAGTGTACAGTGTCAAAAAACATACGTAGCAATCACTTAAAAGCTAACTAGAACCAACAGGTGCTCCGAGACCTGAGCACTATAAACTAGATAGAGAAATATGATAGAGACCCCAAAATTAGAACATATAAGGTAGTCTAAAAATCCAAAGACTATCAGGTCCAGCGACACAAGGTCGCACACTAAATAAAATAAGGAAGAAATTAATGCAGGCCCAGCAAACTTAGAACATATAAGGTAGTCAAAAATCCAAGACTATCAGGCCCAGCAGCACAAAGCTGCAAAATTCACCAAACAACTCAAGAAATATGACTTAACTAGATCCCCAAATAGTGTATATAAGGTGATCAAAGACCAGATCATCAGACACAGCAACACAAGGTTGCATATAAAAATTTTTAGGAAATCAACAACATCTAAATGCACACTGAGCAACAAACATCAAAAACACTGTTACACAAAAGTTGTACACTTAAGAAACAGCACAGAGTATATAAATAGGGATAGGACACGTCCAAAGAAGCAGCCCTTGCCAGGCACTTCGCCTCGCCCACTAAAACACCCGCAGCAACTACACGTGCTTAACACGTCCTGAACAACCAACCAGAAACAGTATGAATTAATATGAGTGTGTGCTGGAACTATTCCCACTCATATTGTATGTGGCCCTACAATCACACAGTAGTAGCTCAATAGCTACTCCGATGTGACGGCCCAAGTAAATAGTGTTCCATGAACACATAAACGCCTGCAGGGTGGCGGCTCCATTCCCACCCTCAGGATAAAGTAAATAACCGTCTTTTGACGGATAAAACAGTGATAAGAGCCCTCGGGACGAATCACTTTAAACACATAATATCAATCAATCAACATTAGAACCCATCATATACCATACCATCATACCAGTCCAGCGAGAACTATTAAGAAGAGCAGACGTGTCGGAGCCGCCCAGGACCGAAGCCACCTGTTCCCGAATTTGATCTACACCACTACCACTACGATTTCCAACAAGCAAACGCTTATTCCTTAACTCAAGCACTGGAGTCAAGGAGGGGAGTTTTTCTCGGTTAATAAGCTCTATTTTAATCGAGGTTTTGGCCCCACAGCTTGTTGGAATACAGATGAGTCAAGTCCACTACTGCTTTACCGAAGCCTGCAACTCACCACCCTACTACGCATCCGGATCCAGCAGAGAAACAACCACCTACGCTTGCCAGCCACTCCAACAAACTGCGCTACAGGACCCAGCTGCTAACCTGAGATCAAACCAACCACCACAATCAGCCATCTACGACACCCAGCAGCCACTCCACCTCAAACCGCCCGGTCAACTCAACTGTAAGTCATTAGAAATTTACTATACTCTGTGCTGAAACAATAAGTTACTTTCAACTTTTAAAACTCTCTCGACTACCACTATCCTCGCTAAATTCTATCTTCTATCGCACGGTTATACTCAAATTAACTATCCAATATGGCCGACCAACCAAAGGCACATAACAAAGGAAAAATGGCTACCACCCAAACAGATGTTAAAACAAACAAACAGGGCATGAAAGTAAGACAAGGACAGGCCACACGTAGGAATAACAAACTAAAGAAAATGTACCAAACACCAGGCATTACAATTGATGCAAATAAAGCTAAAAAATCTAGAATGTACTCAACACCCGAGTTACAAGTTCTAATGAAAGAAGCGGCAAAACTAGACCCGCTATCGCTCATTGAGTTCAATTTACACAACGAAACATTACTCAGTGAAGATCTGGACGCCACATTGGCCCCCGGCGATCCCATGTTAAATTTATCTAACCCAAAATTATTATCCCCCACTAACAAACAGGTAGGGAATTCATCGGACGTGATTGAAAACACCCCACTCCGAACTTTCAAAAATCAGATTCCCAATACAAACTTGGCGGACGAGGTGGAAAACACTACCACCCGAACATTCAAAATAAGACAGGCGGACGTGGTGGAAAACACCCCACTCCGAACATTCAAAAACCAGATTCCAAACTTGGCGGACGAGGTGGAAAACACTACCACCCGAACATTCAAAATAAGACAGGCGGACGTGGTGGAAAACACCCCACTCCGGACATTCAAAAACCAGATTCCAAACTTGGCGGACGTGGTGGAAAACACCCCACCACCCACAGAAATAGCTAGGCAAACATACGCTCAAGCCGCCAAATGTAACACACCTCTCCATAGTAGTCCAATACCAGGACCATCCAAAAAGACAACAAAAGCTAAACAAATAACAACTAACCCAGACAAGGAAAATCCCACCCCCAACACAAACTCAAACCCCAATATCAGGGGCAATAAGGGAAAGCAAAAGGAAGCATCTAAAAAGGATCAATCACAAAACTCAAATCACAAAGCTAACAACCCGAACCAGGCCACACCCCCTAAAGAAAAAACAAATAACATAGGGCCGAAACTGAAATATCACAGGCCGGAATTAACTCTCTTCATAACGAGTAACTCAAACAAGCTCATAAACCTATCTACAAATAGCATAGCAGGAACTCTAACCAGGGTGCATCCAGGATCCTGCAAAATTATAAGGCCAAATACCGACTACTTAATCCTACACTGTAGTACTAGTCAACAAACTGCAAAATACCTAGAAATGGATAAACTAGGAGGGATACCAATAAAAGTGACCAGACCACATAAAATAACCAACCCTCACAGAAAGGATGCAGATAAAGTCAAACCCACTCACAACCCCAAACCACCGCAACAAACCAAATTCAAAGCGGTACTAAAATTAACCGGAACAATGTCACAGTGGGACACCAATATGCTCAACAAAAAACTTAAGGAAGGTGGAAATAATATAACCAACATATACCGCATAGGAGCTAGGACCCCTAAATGCACGGTCACAGTAATAGAATCCGCAACACCATTACAGCCACTTATCCATATTGGCAAAACTGGATCAAAATACAAGGCAGAACCGTACATTAACAAACCCCGTTTCTGCTCAAATTGTAAACATTGGGGCCATTACACAACCAAATGTCAACTCCCAAATAAATGCAGTAACTGTGGAGGGGCACATAGGGGAGAATGTCGAAAACCAAAACCTAAATGCGCCCAATGCAAAGGGACCCACCCAGTGAAATCCCCAATATGTATGGCCACAATCAGGGAAAAGCAAATAGTAGAGTATATGAACAACAACCAAGTTGACTACAGAACAGCCAGGAAAAAACACAAGTTCATCAAAACAAAAAGCGTAGAACGCACAAGTAGGACTCACATAGGAGATAAAGTAGAAATAGACAAAACCAAAATAGAAACAGCATTAGATAACATAATGGAAGAAATAAACAAAATTAGGAATGCACAAGGTTTGAAGAAAAAACTAAAGCATATCAAAGAACACATTCAAACCATAATTACAACAAATGACCCCATTAGAAATGGCTAACACAACTAATGGAAATGTTTCTATATGGCAATGGAATGCTAGAGGAATATACACCAACTTGAATGAATTAAAAATTAAATTAATCAACACCAAAAATAAACCCGATATCCTCTGCATTCAAGAAACAAGGTTAACCAATAAAAACAAGACATTGCCAAATATAATGGGATACGCCCCAGGATACCTACAGCAACGTAAGGAAGGTTCAGGGGGAGGACTAGCCATTTATATAAAAAATAACATAACAACTATAGAAATAGTACCTATAACAGCAGAAATAATAATCAAATCACACATAGAGGTACAATCAATAAAGATTAAAATGGGAAAATGGGAAATACAAGTAATCAACTTTTACGACCCAGGCACCTCCAACACCTTAGACAATGAACAAATATTATTAACCCTAACAAGCATAATCACCAGTGAGCGCACTGTCATATGCGGAGATTTCAATGCACATAATAAGCTGTGGGGGGGGGGGGGAAGATGACGGACACTAGGGGCAGGTTGATTGAGGCCTGGGCCAATATATCAACACTGTCCATATTAAATGATGGCACCGGAACGCGTCTAAATCCGATAAACGGTGCCTTGTCCGCCATCGACCTCACCCTATGCACAAAAACCCTAGCACAAGTGGCGGGATGGGAGGTGGATCAAACTGACCCCATGGGCAGTGACCACTTCCTAATTATCACCACCCTGCAAATGACGGTGCAGTCACAGGTGCAAACAAAAAACCCCAGGTGGAACTATAAAAAAGCAGACTGGGACTTATTTAAACAAATGCTAAAAGATGAAGATACTACCCAGATAGAAACAAATGACATAGACCAATACTATGAAAACATTAATTATGTTATTAACAAAGCAGCATCAAACAGCATCCCAACCACTACTTATAAGGCACCAAAACTTACTGTGCCCTGGTGGAATGACAAAATTAAAGCAACACAGCAGGCTAAAAACAAAGCACTAAGAAAATTCAATCGTTCCAAATTAACCTTACACTTTATGGAATTCAAAAATCTAACTCAGAAATTAAAAGATCTGATTAAAAAAGCCAAAATGGAAACCTGGCAAGCTTACTGTGGTACGCTCAACCACAAAACAAACTCTAAACAAGTATGGGATAAGATTAAAAGGATTAGAGGTAAAAATACCAACAATACCCCCAAATTAAGCAACACAAACAGTGATAAGGAACAGGCTGACTTACTAGCTCAACACTTTACTAATATGAGCAAAAGCAGCAACCATACTAAAGAATTTCAATTACATAGAGCCATCGAAGAAAGAGCAAACTCAAAAATATTCCAAGACTTGGGGCCCAAGGACTCCCCTTTAAACAACAAAATAACTAAATACGAATGGGACCAAGCACTAAAAACAAAAAAAGAAACTTCACCTGGGGAAGATAAAATAGGGTATATAATATATAAGCAATTACCACCAAATATAGTTCATATCATAATAAACTTCCTAAATAACATATGGGAAACAGGAAAGCTACCAAAAAAATGGAAACATGCGATAGTAATACCTATCCTAAAACCCAATAAAGACAGCCATGATGTCAACTCTTATAGGCCCATATCACTCACCAATAACATCTGTAAAATCATGGAAACTATCATCAACAACAGAATCAAGTCACACCTTACTAAAAATAACCTCATCTCAGAAAATCAAAGTGGATTCAGAAACAAGCGCTCCACCACAGACCAACTTGTAAGACTTGAAACTGCTATCAAACTAGCATTTAACTCACAACAAAAACAGAGCAGAAACCTCATTGCGGTTTTTCTCGATCTCGAGAAAGCATTCGATCTAGTATGGACCAAGGGCCTTATAGCCAAATTAAATAGTTATGGCATTACTGGACGAATGTTTAACTTTATCCAAGATTTCTTAGCAAACCGCACAATTACAACTAGGGTAGGGGCAACTTACTCTGAGAAACACTCACTTGAAAATGGAACTCCACAAGGCAGTGTACTCAGCCCCACCCTCTTTAACATAATGATAAATGACTTAGATAAAAATTTGGCAACTACCAAAGTCGAATTGTCACAATTTGCTGACGATGGTGGCCTATGGAGAGCAGGAAACCCCTCCAACCACAAAAACATCTCTGAAATTCAAACCAGCCTAAACAATATTGGAAACTGGGCTAATCAATGGGGATTCAAACTATCGCACCAAAAAACGGTAGCCGTACTGTTCACCCCATACAGACGAAACATAAAATACCCTAAATTAACAATACAAGATCAAGAAATAAAATTTGTTAAAGTAGCAAAATTTCTGGGTATGTACTATGACCAACATCTCACATGGGCATACCATATAGAGGACTTAGTTAATAGATGTAGTCGGGATCTAAATCTGATAACGAGCCTTAAAGGCACACATTGGGGTGCAGACCAAGAAACATCCCTAAAATTATATAGAGCTATGGTAAGATCTAAACTAGATTATGGCTGCCAAGTCTACTCATCGGCCCCCATAACACAATTAAAAAAATTAGATCAAATACAAAGAGCAGCACTATTAAAGTGTACCGGAGCTCTAAAAACAACATCGACAGCCGAGCTACATGTCTTAACGGGAGAGTTGCCCCTACACTTGAGGCGGCAAGAGCTCCTTCTAAAATATGTAGCGCGGCTGTCCACCCACCCCGCCACACACCCCACCCTCCTGGCTATAAATAAAACCAACATCCCAATCAGGAAAAGCCTGAAACAAAAACTACCTATGGGAAAACAATATCATCTCTTAAAGACAATATTACCAATAGAACTAACTCCTCTAAACAATAATGTAGTGTACGAACACGAACCTTGGAACAACGTACAATCTAAAGTCAACACCTCCCTCACAGACAAAGGCAGTAAACAAAATCAAGAACAAACTCTCAAAATAGAAGCCTTAAACATTATAAATACTCAATACCAACAATATACCAAAATATATACGGATGGATCTAAAATTACTAATCCATACAGAACAGCTGCTGCAATGGTCATACCAGAGCTCAACATACAAATAGGCAGACGTCTCCCAGACTACTGCTCTATTTACACAGCTGAATTCTGGTCCATCCTCAAATCCTTACAATGGATTGAAGAATACAAACCAAATAAGACAGTAATTATTAGTGACTCGCTTAGCGTCCTATCTTCAATTCAAACAAATACCACCAAATGCAGGGAAGATTTTCTCAATCAAGTAAATGCCAAACTAAAACTACTAAATACCGGAAATACTATTGTAGAGTTCATGTGGATACCATCACACATAGAAATTAAGGGTAACGAAATGGCCGACAAACTGGCTAAGGAAAAACTACACGAACCAAATTTCGAGCCACTGCACTATAGCACAACCGAACTCTACAGTATAATAAACACCCAAATAGATATAAAATGGCAACATGATTGGGACAATAATACAAAAGGGAGAGTGTTGTACACTACTGTTAAGGAAATAAACAGGCATAAAAAACCGCCCAAGGGCTCACCTAAAGAACAGACAATCATCAATAGGATAACTTTAGGAAAAACCAAGCTGGCCAACAGCATGGGAAAATATATAGGACCCTTTCCTCATAATATAAACTGCTACCATTGCAATACCCCGGAAGATCTACATCATATCTTCAACAATTGTAGTAAAACCAAAAAAGAAAGGGACAAATTTAGATCACAACAACAAAATATAAAAGCCCCATATACATACCCAGAAATTATACAAAATAACAATCCCAACATACTGATGACACACAAGAATATGTTGGAATTTCTACAAAAAATAGGGAAAATAGAAAATATCTAAACTATCTAATCAAACCCTAACCCCAACAAACAACAAAAAATGACCCTAATGCATACATATCATACATTGAAACGCCCCTTTAGGACAGGGAAACAAGAAACGGTCAGGACCGGGGTGTGGAAGCTGGGTCTGACAAGGGATACCTTTGACGTGTCGCTTAACGGCCCCGGATACTTCCGCAGAGGTCCCTTGCTATGGTCCGGCCGCCGCGCCTCACGGACCGGCCGTGGGGAGGGGACTGGGGGTGGAAATGGACAATCCTTGACGTGTCGCTTAACGGCCCGGGACATTTCCCGCAGGGACCCATCGCCACTACCCAGCAACCGAACCACACACCTGAACTAAATCAAGGGGCAAAACAAATATGGAAATAGGGTCACAATAAACCTAAAAGGGGAACATAAAGCTACTACACTAATAGGTCATTAAAAACATAATAACAAATTCCCAATAAATAACATCACAATAAATACCAAGATGATGCAAAATAAAAAACACCATAGGCAGTAAGGATGTAGGCCAACACTCTACTCTCCCTTCTTCTATTCTAGATACTTTCTTATTAGGAGTACAACCAAGTGTACAGTGTCAAAAAACATACGTAGCAATCACTTAAAAGCTAACTAGAACCAACAGGTGCTCCGAGACCTGAGCACTATAAACTAGATAGAGAAATATGATAGAGACCCCAAATTAGAACATATAAGGTAGTCTAAAAATCCAAAGACTATCAGGTCCAGCGACACAAGGTCGCACACTAAATAAAATAAGGAAGAAATTAATGCAGGCCCAGCAAACTTAGAACATATAAGGTAGTCAAAAATCCAAGACTATCAGGCCCAGCAGCACAAAGCTGCAAAATTCACCAAACAACTCAAGAAATATGACTTAACTAGATCCCCAAATAGTGTATATAAGGTGATCAAAGACCAGATCATCAGACACAGCAACACAAGGTTGCATATAAAATTTTTTAGGAAATCAACAACATCTAAATGCACACTGAGCAACAAACATCAAAAACACTGTTACACAAAAGTTGTACACTTAAGAAACAGCACAGAGTATATAAATAGGGATAGGACACGTCCAAAGAAGCAGCCCTTGCCAGGCACTTCGCCTCGCCCACTAAAACACCCGCAGCAACTACACGTGCTTAACACGTCCTGAACAACCAACCAGAAACAGTATGAATTAATATGAGTGTGTGCTGGAACTATTCCCACTCATATTGTATGTGGCCCTACAATCACACAGTAGTAGCTCAATAGCTACTCCGATGTGACGGCCCAAGTAAATAGTGTTCCATGAACACATAAACGCCTGCAGGGTGGCGGCTCCATTCCCACCCTCAGGATAAAGTAAATAACCGTCTTTTGACGGATAAAACAGTGATAAGAGCCCTCGGGACGAATCACTTTAAACACATAATATCAATCAATCATTAGAACCCATTCCTCATCATACCATACATACATACCAGGATACCATTCATCATACCATACCATACCAGTCCAGCGAGAACTATTAAGAAGAGCAGACGTGTCGGAGCCGCCCAGGACCGAAGCCACCTGTTCCCGAATTTGATCTACACCACTACCACTACGATTTCCAACAAGCAAACGCTTATTCCTTAACTCAAGCACTGGAGTCAAGGAGGGGAGTTTTTCTCGGTTAATAAGCTCTATTTTAATCGAGGTTTTGGCCCCACAGCTTGTTGGAATACAGATGAGTCAAGTCCACTACTGCTTTACCGAAGCCTGCAACTCACCACCCTACAACGCATCCGGATCCAGCTGAGAAACAACCACCTACGCTTGCCAGCCACTCCAACAAACTGCGCTACAGGACCCAGCTGCTAACCTGAGATCAAACCAACCACCACAATCAGCCATCTACGACACCCAGCAGCCACTCCACCTCAAACCGCCCGGTCAACTCAACTGTAAGTCATTAGAAATTTACTATACTCTGTGCTGAAACAATAAGTTACTTTCAACTTTTAAAACTCTCTCGACTACCACTATCCTCGCTAAATTCTATCTTCTATCGCACGGTTATACTCAAATTAACTATCCAATATGGCCGACCAACCAAAGGCACATAACAAAGGAAAAATGGCTACCACCCAAACAGATGTTAAAACAAACAAACAGGGCATGAAAGTAAGACAAGGACAGGCCACACGTAGGAATAACAAACTAAAGAAAATGTACCAAACACCAGGCATTACAATTGATGCAAATAAAGCTAAAAAATCTAGAATGTACTCAACACCCGAGTTACAAGTTCTAATGAAAGAAGCGGCAAAACTAGACCCGCTATCGCCCATTGAATTCAATTTGCATAACGAAACGTTACAATATGAAGATCTGGACGCCACATTGGCCCCCGGCGATCCCATACTCAATATTACCACCTCAACACTAACCCCTATCAACAAACAGTTAGGAAATCAAGGTTCATACTCGGCGGACGTGGTGGAAAACACCCCAAACCGAACTTTCAAAACGGGGGATCCAAATTTATACTTGGCGGACGAGGTGGAAAACACCCCAAAAAAAACTTTTCAAATTACCAAACCAAAACGCCAAGCGGACGCAGTTGAAAACACCCCCCCCCCAACAAAACTCACATATGCCCAAACCACTAAATTAAAAAAACCATCCCATAGTAGCCCAATACCAGGACCATGTAAAGTAACAACACAGGCAAAGGAAACCTCAGTCCCCCACCCAAAGGGACAAAATTACAACAAAGCAGGCCAAAACGTTCGCAATACCAAAGATAAAACGCAGGAACAAACAGCTAACATAGGGCCAAAACCTAGTTTCCACAAACCGGAACTAACACTGTATATTAAGAGTCAATCCAGTAAATTAATTAACCTATCTACAAATACCATAGCAGGGGCCATAACTAGGGTACATGCAGGCTTATGCAAAATCATCAGGCCAAATACCAACTACATAATACTACACTGTAGCACTGGCCAACAAACAGCCAAATATTTAGAAATAAATACCCTAGCCGGAATACCAGTACAGGTAACCAAACCATACAACATAACGGCCCCGCGCAGGAAAAACACAGAAAAAGGCCAAACCACCCACAGCCGCCCCCTACCGCCACCCACTAAATTTAAAGCAGTGATAAAGCTAACAGGGACAATGTCTCAATGGGACACAAACACACTGAACGAAAAACTAAGAGAAGGTGGCAATAACATCACTAAAACATATAAGATAGGCAAAAGGGGCCCCAAATGCTCAATAACAGTGATAGAAACAGAAACCCCATTGCAGCCACTTATCCAAATAGGTACCACAGGATCCCACTATAGAATAGAACCCTACAAAAATAAACCTAGGTTCTGCTCAAATTGTAAGCACTGGGGCCATTATACCACAAAATGCAAACTCCCAAACAAATGCAGCAACTGTGGACGGGGACATAAGGGAGAATGCGTAAAACTAAAACCCAGATGCGCACAATGTAAAGGGGCCCACCCAGTGAAATCCCCACTATGTCCGGCTACAAAACGAGAAAAAGAAATCATTGAATACATGGAAAGTAACCTGGTAAACTACAGCACAGCAAGGAAAAAACATAAACTCCTTAGGGCAAAAACCATAGAACCTGAAAGTAAACCAAACTTAGAAGCCAAATTAGGGGTAGAACTCAATAAAATCAATAAAATCATGGAATCAATAATGAACCTAACCGGCATTAAACCTGGACTACTTAAAAAACTAAAACAAACTAAAAATCAAATAAAGACCCTAATTACAGTAAATGACCCCAGTAGAAATGGCTAACACAACTACTGGTAATGTTACTATATGGCAATGGAATGCCAGAGGTATATCAACAAACATGAATGAACTAAAACTTAAACTAATTAACACCAAAAACAAACCAGATATCCTCTGCATTCAAGAAACAAGACTAAAGAATAAAACCAAAACATTGCCCAATATAATGGGATACGCCCCAGGGTACCTCCAACCACGAAAAGAAGGACCGGGGGGAGGACTAGCCATTTATGTAAAAAACACCATAAAATCTGTAGAACTAATACCTGTTACAGCAAAAGAAATAACAAACTCACATGTAGAAGTACAATCAATAAAAATCAAAATGGGTAACTCTGATCTACAAATCATCAATTTTTATGACCCAGGCACAGATACCGCCCTAAGCAATGAACAAATATTCTTAACCCTAAATAACATAATCACCAGTGAGCGCACTGTCATATGCGGAGATTTCAATGCACATAATAAGCTGTGGGGGGGGGGGGAAGATGACGGACACCAGGGGCAGGTTGATTGAGGCCTGGGCCAATATATCAACACTGTCCATATTAAATGATGGCACCGGAACGCGTCTAAACCCGATAAACGGCGCCTTGTCCGCCATTGACCTCACCCTATGCACAAAAACACTAGCACAAGTGGCGGGATGGGAGGTGGATCAAACTGACCCCATGGGCAGCGACCACTTCTTAATTATCACCACCCTGCAAATGACGGTGCAGTCACAGGTGCAAACAAAAAACCCCAGGTGGAACTATAAAAAAGCAGACTGGGACTTATTTAAACAAATGCTAAAAGATGAAGATACTACCCAGATAGAAACAAATGACATAGACCAATACTATGAAAACATTAATTATGTTATTAACAAAGCAGCATCAAACAGCATCCCAACCACCACCTATAAGGCACCAAAACTTACTGTGCCCTGGTGGAATGACAAAATTAAAGCAACACAGCAGGCTAAAAACAAAGCACTAAGAAAATTCAAGCGTTCTAAATTAACCATACACTTTATGGAATTCAAAAATCTAACTCAGAAATTAAAAGATCTGATTAAAAAAGCCAAAATGGAAACCTGGCAAGCTTACTGTGGTACGCTCAACCACAAAACAAACTCTAAACAAGTATGGGATAAGATTAAAAGGATTAGAGGTAAAAATACCAACAATACCCCCAAATTAAGCAACACAAACAGTGATAAGGAACAGGCTGACTTACTAGCTCAACACTTTACTAATATGAGCAAAAGCAGCAACCATACTAAAGAATTTCAATTACATAGAGCCATCGAAGAAAGAGCAAACACAAAAATATTCCAAGACTTGGGACCCAAGGACTCCCCTTTAAACAACAAAATAACTAAATACGAATGGGACCAAGCACTAAAAACAAAAAAAGAAACTTCACCTGGGGAAGATAAAATAGGGTATATAATATATAAGCAATTACCACCAAATATAGTTCATATAATAATAAATTTCCTAAATAACATATGGGAAACAGGAAAGTTACCAAAAAAATGGAAACATGCGATAGTAATACCTATCCTAAAACCTAATAAAGACAGCCATGATGTCAACTCTTATAGGCCCATATCACTAACCAATAACATCTGTAAAATCATGGAAACTATCATCAACAACAGAATCAAGTCACACCTTACTAAAAATAACCTCATCTCAGAAAATCAAAGTGGATTCAGAAACAAGCGCTCCACCACAGACCAACTTGTAAGACTTGAAACTGCTATCAAACTAGCATTTAACTCACAACAAAAACAGAGCAGAAACCTCATTGCGGTTTTTCTCGATCTCGAGAAAGCATTCGATCTAGTATGGACCAAGGGCCTTATAGCCAAATTAAATAGTTATGGCATTACTGGACGAATGTTTAACTTTATTCAAGATTTCTTAGCAAACCGCACAATTACAACTAGGGTAGGGGCAACTTACTCTGAGAAACACTCACTTGAAAATGGAACTCCACAAGGCAGTGTACTCAGCCCCACCCTCTTTAACATAATGATAAATGACTTAGATAAAAATTTGGCAACTACCAAAGTTGAATTGTCACAATTTGCTGACGATGGTGGCCTATGGAGAGCAGGAAACCCCTCCAACCACAAAAACATCTCTGAACTTCAAACCAGCCTAAACAATATTGGAAACTGGGCTAATCAATGGGGATTCAAACTATCGCACCAAAAAACGGTAGCCGTACTGTTCACCCCATATAGACGAAACATAAAATACCCTAAATTAACAATACAGGATCAAGAAATAAAATTTGTTAAAGTAGCAAAGTTTCTGGGTATGTACTACGATCAACATGTCACATGGGCATACCATATAGAGGACTTAGTCAATAGATGTAGTCGGGATCTAAATCTGATAACAAGCCTTAAAGGCACACATTGGGGTGCAGACCAAGAAACATCCCTAAAATTATATAGAGCTCTGGTAAGATCCAAACTAGATTATGGCTGCCAAGTCTACTCATCGGCCCCCATAACACAACTCAAAAAATTAGATCAAATACAAAGAAAAGCACTATTAAAGTGTACCGGAGCTCTAAAAACAACATCGACAGCCGAGCTGCATGTCTTAACGGGAGAGTTGCCCCTCCACTTGAGACGGCAAGAGCTCCTTCTAAAATATGTAGCGCGGCTGTCCACCCACCCCGCCACACACCCCACCCTCCTGGCTATAAATAAAACCAACATCCCAATCAGGAAAAGCTTGAAACATAAACTACCTATGGGAAAACAATATCATCTCTTAAAGACAATAATACCAGTAGAACTAACTCCTCTAAACAATAATGTAGTGTACGAACACGAACCTTGGAACAACGTACAATCTAAAGTCAACACCTCCCTCACAGAAAAAGGCAATAAACAAAATCAAGAACAAACTCTCAAAATAGAAGCCTTAAACATTATAAACACTCAATACCAACAATATACCAAAATATATACGGATGGATCTAAAATTACCAACCCATACAGAACAGCTGCTGCAATGGTCATACCAGAGCTCAACATACAAATAGGCAGACGTCTCCCAGACTACTGCTCTATTTACACAGCTGAATTCTGGTCCATCCTTAAATCATTACAATGGATTGAAGAATTCAAACCTAATAAGACAGTAATTATCAGTGACTCGCTTAGCGTCCTATCTTCAATTCAAACAAATACCACCAAATGCAGGGACGATTTTCTCAATCAAATAAATGCCAAACTAAAACTACTAAATACCGGAAATACTATTGTAGAGTTCATGTGGATACCATCCCACATTGAAATTAAAGGTAACGAAATGGCCGACAAACTGGCTAAGGAAAAACTACACGAACCAAATTTCGAGCCACTGCACTATAGCACAACCGAACTCTACAGTATAATAAACACCCAAATAGATATAAAATGGCAACATGATTGGGACAATAGTACAAAAGGGAGAGTGTTGTACACTACTGTTAAGGAAATCAACAGGCACAAAAAACCGCCCAAGGGCTCACCTAAAGAGCAGACAATCATCAATAGGATAACTCTAGGAAAAACCAAGCTGGCCAACAGCATGGGAAAATATATAGGACCCTTTCCTCATAATATAAACTGCTACCATTGCAATACTCCGGAAGATCTACAACATATCTTCAACAATTGTAGTAAAACCAAAAAAGAAAGGGACAAATTTAGATCACAACAACAGAATATAAAAGCCCCATATACATACCCAGAAATTATACAAAATAACAATCCCAACATTCTGATGACACATAAGAATATGTTGGAATTTCTACAAAAGATAGGGAAAATAGGGAATATCTAAACCATCCAATCAAATCCTAACCCCAACAAACAACAAAAAATGACCCTAATGCATACATATCATACATTGAAAAGCCCCTTTAGGACAGGGAAACAAGAAACGGTCAGGACCGGGGTGTGGAGGCTGGGTCTGACAAGGGATACCTTTGACGTGTCGCTTAACGGCCCCGGATATTTCCGCAGAGGTCCCTTGTTATGGCCTGGCCGCCGCGTCTCACGGACCGGCCATGGGGTGGGGACTGGGGGTGGAAATGGACAATCCTTGACGTGTCGCTTAACGGCCCGGGACATTTCCCGCAGGGACCCATTGCCACTACCCAGTAACCAAACCACACACCTGAACTAAATCAAGGGGCCAAAAACAAATATGGAAATAGGGTCACAAAAAACCTAAAAGGGGAATAAAGTGCTACTACACTAATAGGTCATTAAAAACATAATTCAAATTACCAATAAATAACATCACAATAAATACCAAGATGATGCAAAATAAAAAACACCATAGGCAGTAAGGATTTAGGACAACACTCTACTCTCCCTTCTTCTATTCTAGACACTTTCTTATTAGGAGTACAACCAAGTGTACAGTGTTAAAAAACATACGTAGCAATCACTTAAAAGCTAACTAGAACCAACAGGTGCTCAGAGACCTGAGCACTATAACTAGATAGAAAAATATGATAGAGACCCCAAATTAGAACATATAAGGTAGTCTAAAAATCCAAAGACTATCAGGTCCAGCGACACAAGGTCGCACACTAAATAGAATAAGGAAGGAATTAATGCAGGCCCAGCAAAATTAGAACATATAAGGTAGTCAAAAGTCCAAGACTATCAGGCCCAGCAGCACAAAGCTGCAAAGTTCACCAAACAACTCAGGAAATATGACTTAACTAGATCCCCAAATAGTGCATATAAGGTGATCAAAAGACCAGATCATCAGACACAGCGACACAAGGTTGCATATAAAAATTATTAGGAAAACAACAAAATCTAAAATGCACACTGAGCACCTAACACCAAAAAACACTGTTACACAAAAGTTGTACACTTAAGGAACAGCACAGAGTATATAAATAGGGATAGGATACGTCCAAAGAAGCAGCCCTTGCCAGGCACTTCGCCTCGCCCACTAAAACACCCGCAGCAACTCCACGTGCTTAACACGTCCTGAACGACCAACCAGAAACAGAATGAATTAATATGAGTGTGTGCTGGAACTATTCCCACTCATATTGTATGTGGCCCTACAATCACACAGTAGTAGCTCAATAGCTACTCCGATGTGACGGCCCAAGTAAATAGTGTTCCATGAACACATAAACGCCTGCAGGGTGGCGGCTCCATTCCCACCCTCAGGATAAAGTAAATAACCGTCTTTTGACGGATAAAACAGTGATAAGAGCCTTCGGGACGAATCACTTTAAACACATAATATCAATCAATCACATTAGAACCATCATTCAGGCGAAGACTGCTGACCAAGTAAGACGGCTTTTCCAGAGCTGGCGACCTGGTGACGTCACAGTGCTATTGCGAAAGCATGAATCTTGGGCTTAACAGTTAAAGATGTACGCTGTTATGTTATCCCGTCACAGCAATGGAATGTAACATCAACTAGTATAGCGGCGAATTACACAGCGGACTCAAAGAAGAAATTTCGTAACTCCCGACTTGTTCGTGGCTGAAATGGAAACAGCGAGAATACTGTGTAGCAGCGACCTCGACTTTCTCAACGCAGAATCAACATAAGTCCCGAACTTGATTTGTGGCAGAGGATTTAGCGAGGGGAGAATAGTGGCCGTTTTTTCATCAAAATACAAGGAGAAGAATAATGGATGCTGTAGCTGCTTGACTGCTGCTTTATCATACTTTTGAGACCATACTGTAACCTGCCATGGATATTTAAACAGTATGGCGGACCTTGGGCGCGCTGACTGGCGATATCAGAATAGGAGTGAGATTGTCCCACAGGACTGCACGAGGACATAGGATGATATCGTTAAGTCAGCGAAACTCCACCCTTGATACTCAGAAGTGTGATACGATTTCAGCTTCCATGCGGATACAGTGACCACCACCAGTACTACAAGGAATGCAGTCGTATAATGAAAAGATTTTCATTGTCTTTGCCTGAATAATAGGGGACTCATTTGGTTACGAGTAACCCTCTTTGAACAACTTTCCGTGGCCCTAAAAAGCTAATTTGACCTTATTGGTATTGCCTCCGGCAAAATTCAAGACCAAAATTACCTACCATTGACTACACTACTAAATATGTCGTTTAGACATTTTAATTTCTAAATTTGTTAGGGACTTATTTCATGTACGCTTATGTACTAGATTTTTAGAACAATAGGATGATAAATAATAATTCTTCAACTTAAATATTTGAATAATTGCACAGGTGGCTAACACATTATTGGATGTTATTTGTCCATTAGTACAACTGGACTGAATTTGACCTTTGGTATGACCTTGTTTTTTCAGGTGTGGACTGCGTTCGTGGCCTTGCTGTCTTGCTGTTTGCGTGCTCTGTGTGTGCTGCTGTGTCAACGCCCTCCTGGACCTGGACCTTTTCCTCCTTTGCCGTTCCTGCTCACAAAATTACTAGCGAAATGAGGAAACATTTCCCCTCGCTACCTTACAACTGCTCGATTGGATGATAGGGGTGGGTGTGTGTGGGTACTATTCCTACCCACCCCCAATATAGGCTTTCATTTCCCCTGATAGTTACTTTTTAGTAATTCAGGGGAACGCCTAAATCTATAGTGCAATTAAGCACTTAAACGGGAGGGGGAACACCCCTCCCACTAAATGGGTACCGACATGGTACCTATAAAAGTTGCCCAAATGCCCCTAGAGGGCGGTGGCAACTAAAAAACGCACATTATCGTATCGTATCATTAGAACCATTCCACGGAATAACCATAGAAGATGGCGAAAGCATCAAGTTTATTCAACAATTTAAGACACAGCTATTTCTGGATATTAGACGGGGAATATGAAGTGGAAAAACTACATCATAAATGGAAGATTACGAAGAGTTTGGACTTTGCAAAAAGACTGAAAATAGCCAGGGAGCTCTTAGGAGGAATGCTAGAAGAAGAAGCCAAAAAGTTACGAGGCTGCATTAATTCACCCTATGTTAGAGTGGGGACATTGAAGCAAGTGATAGATATTGTCGAAAACATCAAGTGTTTTTTGGATAATATCTTGACAGAGTACCCCCATGTCCAAAAGGGTTTGGACCCGCTCAAGAAAGCTGAAGAACTGATGAGAAAGGAACTATTAGAAGAAGTGAAGAAGATAAAAGATAACTGGAGTAAGGAGAGAAAGGAAAGAAAGGACAATGAAAACCAAAAAAAGAAAGAGGACTTTGAAAGATTAAATAACAATTGGATAAAGATACAAGAGAAGTTTAGAGCTATGGGACATCCTGACTGGATTCCCGAGGAAGAAAAGAAGAAGAAGGGAATTATTGGTAAAATCAAAAGGTGGTGGAACAAAGGCAGAAAATAAAAGAAGAAGTATCCAAAGGCCCTTTTCAGGGCCACTCATAAGTCTCGAAAAGATAGTAGCTTTCATTGCCACCCTTTTTTTCCCTTGTCCCTCTACAGTCCCCTATACCCATCATATTCCCCATGTTATATTTCCCTTGAGGCTATATAGACCCACTATGTTCAATTTCCCTTGAGGCTAGATAGACCCACCCTGTTCCATTTCCCTTGAGGCTATAGTACCCCAAGCTGTTTTGAGGCTATAGTGCCCCAAGCTGTTTTTGACTGGATTTTCCCTTGAGGCTATAAATCTTGAGGCTATATTAGCCCAAGCCTTTTTTGACTGGATTTTCCATTGAGGCTACGGTGCCCCCATTAACTACTATTCATCATCGATAAACGTTTATTATATCATACTTGATCGAACACTCCTATTTAATATAGATTGGATACCTTATACATGAATTGACACTCGTAATCCATATCTAGTTTAATTAATAATAATAATAATAATCATGAGGAGTTTGTATAGAGCCTAATCTTTCGAAGCTCTAAGCGCTTTACACCATCGGTAATGATATGACTACACTACAGAACAACAAATGACAAAAACAATGAAATTGGAAAACATAAAACATGCTGAAAACATATAAGATACAAGACATGATTTGGTCGCTACGTTTGTCTCTGCAGTCGAAACAGGTGAGTCTTGAGAGCACTTTTAAAAGGGACCACTGTGTCTTTGTGTCTAATTTCAATGGGCAATTCGTTCCACGTCGCCGGGCCCTGGTGTGCAAACTAACCTTGTCCATATGAATTTTTTTTCACCTTGGGAACAATGAGTATACGATTATCAGAAGAAGAGCGTAATGATCTAGCTGGTGTATACACATGGCTGAGGCTGGATAGGTATGTTGGACTGGAGTCTGTCAGTGAAACATAGCACAGAGAACACATTTTGTGTTTGGTTCTGTATCGAATTGATAGCCAATATAGGGTACAGAGCAGTGGTGAGGTGTGCTCTGATCGAGGTACTTTAAAGATGATACGTGCAGCTGTGTTTTGAACTTTTTGAAGTTTCTGGAGTAAATATTGTGATGAACCAGACAGAATTGAGTTACAATAGTCCAGTCTTGAAAGTACTAATGAACACACAAGTGTTTTTGTGGCATGAAATGAAAGATAATTACGAATGGAAGTGATGCGTCTCAATTCAATATATGCAGCCCTGCAGATGTTCATGACATGTTGGTGCAATGTGAGAGTACTGTCTAGAGTAACGCCTAGGATTCCGTACTGACTGTGAGAATTTAATGATGGTGTTGCTGATATTTATTGTCTGAGGTAAACTATGTGAATGAGAAAGTCATTGTGTTGTGATCAGAATAGCCTGTTTTATGGTCATTCATCTGCAACTTGTTACAGGTCATCCATGATTTCACATCCGAAATGCACCTCTCTACTCCATGGATGGTAGCATCAACTTCAGTTGGGTGGCTAGACTTGTATATTTGGGTGTCATCAGCGTACAATTGCTGCGACACTGGGTGATGATCTATGACACTTGAGAGCGGCTGAGTGTACAGAATGAAGAGAACAGGTCCAACAACAGACCCCTGTGGAACACCACAACATACGTCAACTGGGCTGGAGTGTATTCCATTTGCAGATATAATTTGTGTCCTGTTGACTAAGTAGGACTTGAACCACTGTAAGGCTATATTCTGAATGCCAAATACATGCTGGAGATGGTGAAGTAATATATCATGGTCTATTGCGTCAAATGCTGCAGATAAATCCAGGAGAGTGAGGACTGTAATCTTTCCACTATCAAAAGCAGAGAGAATGTCACTAAATACTTTCAGAAGAGTAGTTTCCGTACTGTGGCAAGGGCGATATGCAGACTGTACATTGCTAAAAAGACTGTTTGAATTCAAATGAGATACAAGCTGAGTTAGAACAACCTATTCTAAGATTTTTTTATATGAATGGGAGATTAGAAAGTGGGTGGTAGTTCTTTAAATCGTTATGGTCCAGTGTTGGTTTCTTCAGCAGTGGCCTTACGATGGCAGTTTTGAAAAATGATGGGAATTCTCTTTATGATAAAGAGATATTAATAACATCAGTTAGTGAAGGCAATATTGAGTCTAAGCACTCAAGCAGCGGTGATGTCGGAATTGGATCACGTTCACAAGACTTTGGTGCACTTTTCATCATGATTGTCCGTTCTAAATCTATAGACATAGGTTCAAATGCTCCTAACGGTTGTCGCTGAAATTCTGCATCATTACTGTATGGTGACGAATCAGTTGAAATTGTGCTGTCAAGCAAATCTCTAATTGTTTGAACTTTGTCATCGAAGAAATTTGCAAATTGGTCTGGTAGGTTTAGGGAGAGAAAGTTGTTGGAAGTGGCGTACATTTGTTCCTTGACATTAGTTTGTTAGTTGTCTCGAAGAGCTCTTTGCGGCTGGAACTCTCCGTGATCTTAGTACTGTAGTGGGATGATTTGGCTAAATGGACTATGTTTGTAACGTTCTCCTTAGCGGCTTCGTAGATTTTTTTTATGAATAGTGAGTCTGGTGGAAAGCGAAAGCCTCTCTGCTTTTCGGCGATGTCTTTTAGCAGAGCGAAGCTGGTCCCTAACACTGCTATACCAACGAGAACACTTTTTTTTTTATTGATACTCTGCATTTGGGGGCTGGGGCATGTTTTTCAGGTAATGAACGTAGGCAGTTATCAAGTTGTTCCGCTGTTGAATGTAAGAAAGTTGCTAGGTTTTCTTGGATGTCATGCAAGAATTTGGGTCTATTTATCATACGGAGGTTTCTCTTAGTAGCAAATAGAGGTGGAGGGTTATGGACTGATACGTCGAGATGGCATACACTGCAGAGGTGATCCGATGCAAGTTCGTGGGATACAGGGTTGATTGCAGAATATTATCATCAGGTCTATAAAGAAACCAGTCTAGAATGTGACCAAGTTTATGGGTAGGTTGGTTAACTAACTGTTTAAGATTGAAAACATGAATGGAATCTAGGAGTTTTGACGTGTTTGGTTTACAAGGACAGTCATAGTGAAAGTTGAAATCTCCAAGAATAATTAGGTTTAAACTCACAATACTGCTATAAATATTCCAACAGACACACTTATGATTTACATGCAAGACATTGCTGCAAATATTCCGACAAACACGCTCATAATTTGCATGCAAGAAACGCTTTCAACATTGGAGCAGAAAACTATATCAATATAGCCCTGTTCAATAAGGGTTGTTACCTCCCTTGCATGAGTTATCCTTCTTTGTTAAATCTACTTCCGGTGAGCAAAAAATCAACCAACCCCCCCAAACACTTGACCATAATTGGCTCTGTTGATACTGAGCTTCTATTCTGGTTATTAATAAAAATAAGTTTATCTGCAGGAAAAGAATTTAAATTCAGTACACTATTGAATTCCACAAAAAGTTAATCATTATGCTATATATGTATATATATATATATATATATATATATATATATATATATATATATATATATATCTTATTTCCCCATGTGTTGTCAAAGTAGATACATATATATATATTCATATATACATAGATATGTACATATATATATATATATATATATATATATATATATATATATATATATATATATATATATATATGCGTATATATATTCATATATATTTGCATATATATGTATTCATATATGCAGACAAATATATATATATATATATATATATATATATATATATATATATATATATATTTCTCTATATGTATACACACACACACATATATATATATATATATATATATATATATATATATATATATATATATATATCTTATTTCCCCATGTGTTGTCAAAGTAGATACATATATATATATGTATTCATATATGCAGACAAATATATATATATATATATATATATATATATATATATATATATATATATATATATATATATATATATATTCCTCTATATGTATACATATATATATATTCCTCTATATGTATGTATATATTTTCTCTCTCTCTCTCTCTCTCTCTCTCTCTCTCTCTATATATATATATATATATATATATATGGTCTCTACTAACCATGGGTGTGCCATTTTTGCTCCCCAAAATTTTGGGAACAGGTCAATTTTATTTTTATTTGTGAAGAGCATGCAAAGGGAGGTTATAAATCAGGGGAGATAACAACCCTTATTGAACAGGGCTATAGAGAGGAAACCATATTTAGTCCAGAATCTCACCCCTCTGCCGTTCTGTGATTTCAGAAGGACAGAACCATACACAGATACACACCAAAATCTCAACATCAGCTTCAATTGCTTTGTGTACCACTGTACCACTAAAATGACTCTGTTTTGAACAAGTTCCATAACTTTGAGATAATTCTAAACCGTACAATTGTTAAATAAGTCAGAATAAAATGTTTTATTTTTAAAGAAAATATGTTTTTAGTTTCGATTTTGGTGTTTTGTTATCTTTATGCATATGTAAATGTAAACAACGAATTTTTAATATTCATAAAATGTTGTTCATTTCGTGTTTGTTTGTGTTATTATAGTGTGGCTTAAGGGATGCGTAGGTCAAACTTAGGCATGAGTGACATTAGTTCTACACTTGGTAATATTTGCTAATAATGTCATCTCTCTCTTTCTCTCTCTCTCTCTCTCTCTCTCTCTCTCTCTCTCTCTCTCTCTATATATATATATATATATATATATATATATATATATATATATATATATATATATACATATTAGCCGTGATACAAGCCATGTTTTTGTTTCCTAATTATAATTCATTATTCTGCTGGTCATAAGGAACAGTTAAAACTGTCGTTCTTGTTTTCCTACGTTAACACTTGATTAGTTGCGTGTCTTGGCGCATTTTTACTTACCCATAAACATGATTGTATTGATTATATAATACTAAACCTGTGCTGGATGGAAGTCTACATTTGTCGTGTATTTCAATTACTTTTAGTAATTGGCGTGTCTTCAATGTGCTGTATATGCGATACAATAGTTCCTTGTCCTCTACGTAATAAGTGAATAACACTTTTCGTAAAGATTCAGCAATACCATATATACCCAGACAAAACTCAAGTCAACTGTAACGGAGTAAACAGGAATGCCCTCGCATAATTCGTCATCAAGTCAGGATTTACGCTGTAATAATTTGCGAAACACACCAACATAGAGACCGATATCCCAGTGTATTATTTAAGGGCTGCTTAGGTAGCTCTTTTTTTCTAGCTTATTGAAGATCATTGTACACAAATATTAGACATTAAAAAGCATGATAACTCATTTATAGGTTCAGTCACAAATCTATCAAACTTGAAATTGGTTGCAACTGTAAATAAACTGACTGCAATCTGAGTCCGAAAGCATTTATTTATCATAAACATGGTATTCTAATGTAGTGCCACATTTGGCACTCAATTTTCTAAATGATAGTAGCATTAATCAAGCCTAACAGCGACTAGGAACTCAATTTTCTAGCTGACTTGGCGCATTAATCAGTTTAACAGCAAAGTACTAAGTTGAGAGCGAAACAATTTACTAATGTTAATTATATCAGGATAGACTATTAGGAGGATCTAAGTGAGTAGCCATTTCAAATGAAATTTATAAAACACGATAAACAAGTTAATATTCCACGATCTGTTTGCCGCAAGTAATGCAATTAATTATACAACGAAAACAAGTTTTAATGAATTATATCTCAAATACCAGCAAAATTTATGTTTTATTTATGTTATGATATCAAGGGTTTCGCATTGCACAACGGCGTTGATATATAGCGTTTACGAGCATTACGACACGGTATGCTGAACGATTTCCATTGCATAATGACAATTAAATGTAAATACTGCACGAATAAGGGTCCTGGTTGGCGATACAGATTACGGCGCTCGCATTTACAAATCGCTAACCTCTCCGCATGAGTTACAGTATGTGAGAAAGCTAACCAGTTGCTTTCAGTGGGTCGGTTATACTTGCCATCTTTTTTTTTGGTTCTAGGTGCTATGACCACAGGTGCTTTGACCATAGGTGGTTTGTTCACAACGGGGGTTTGATCATAGATGGTTTGTCCATAGGTGGTTTGTCCACATGTGGTTTTTTTAATAATAATAAACTGTTATTTAGAGTTTAAAATTATGGTTCAATTAATGAAATTTTATGTGACAAGTTTCCTTTGAGTTGCCAATAAGTGAATGTTAATTAGTAATTAACATGTAATAAATAAAAGTCAATAACAGCTTGTTTTCGGTCCACATAAAGGCTGGTGCTAGGCCTACTCGATTTATTATTAAACAGAAAATGAACACAAATTAGGCAACAAGTCCAACGTTTCACAAATTAAGGCTGTAGATCTACTAGAAAATTACATTTAGTCCTACAAAATACATACCGCATATAAATGATAAAATCAAATCAAAACATTAATGTCATGCAAATATTATAGTTAATGGAATAACAGTTTTATGGTTAACTAAATGACAGATGTGCAATAGCACGCAAATATGTTAGTATATCTGTTTGACCATATGTCTGAACAGCACGTTGTACTTTTTCATGCACGATCCTGTATCGCTCTCGGCTGGATGGTTTGCTCCTGCGACACCTTGCAGGAATGTTGTCTTCTGCTTCGTGCAGTCCATATGCAGATCGTCAAGGAAACGCCACATTGTTGGGTGACTACATTGTAGGAGAGACTGTAGACTGTGATGCCATCCTTCGCAAATGTTGTTCGTTCGAGCTACACCATCGCTTATCGTCTGCATTTGATTCCACGTTTCAATTGGAAATAAGGCAGGTCTGTAGTTTTCTCCACGACCACGGATGCGACATCCTCGGATGTAAGTGTGCTCGAAGTATGTCAGCAACTCGTCGATGTGGTTCATTGCTGGCATAGAGTCTGATAACAGTTCGAACGCTTCTGTAACATTTTGGACTGGTACATGAGATAGGGCGGCAAGACAACGAACAGCGATACGTACATCGTTACTAGTTTCATATTCCACTTTCAGTCCAACCTCATGTAACTTTCGTATTACGCTTTGGGCAAGATGGAAGTAGCAGCCTGTAGTACGAGCATCAGGAAATTTGTCTTGAAATGCTCCCATTGCTACCATTTCAAAATCGGTGAGAATAAATCTTGGTGCTGCTAACGGAATGAGACGCACTACTTCCTGGAGTAATCGGTCGTTCGTACGTCGCACGTGTTTTATTTGGAATCACATCACAATTAATACTTCCAGTTCAGTACCCACGAATGTAGTTCCAGTCTATTTTTCGAACATTTTTTTCCTCTCTCATTTTGGTGGTGATAGAAGAGTTATATTGATGCTTATTTGGTAGGGATTTAAAGGTAATTGTTTATTCTTGAGAATAAGAGCAGAGAGAGTGGTTGTCAGTGTGTAATTTGGCGACAGTGCACATGGAGTAATAAGGCCTTGGTAATGACCCGGAAGTGAAATATGTGGTCTGTGTACATGCTGTTATGTTTACAGTGCAGCAGCTCACCAAAATGCCGGTCAACCCTTGACAAGAATTTCACGGTGAAGTCATCTTTGGGGGTATTTTAGATTTTCATATGATTTGTATTGATTGTCACACTGTGGAAAGGTCAGTGCTGAGAAATATATGTAGAGAACATATAGTAAAATTAATTGTGGTGTATGGCCTGTAAAGACAGTATAACGCAGCTGGGTTGATGCCGTTGACAAATTGAAAATGAATAATGTAAAGCTGGAAAAATAAGTCTGGCACCGTCTTGAATGTACCATCTGCTAGCCACACGGACGCACGTGCCAAGCCATTGATCACCTCGTGACATCCAAGTATGATAATACGATCATCACCAGGACCCGAATCAAACTGTACGAAGTGACTAAAACGTTCCGGCATCTCAAAATCGAGATCGTGTGGAATCGGAGGCATTGCTCTGTCTCCGTGGGCGTTAGTTTTCGGTCTGTGTTTCCTCAATGCTCTTGATAAAGTAGTTTTCTTTGGTAATGCGTGTAAAACATGATCGGCGAGAGTTGAAGTGACTAAAGTTTGTGTTGCAGTTGGCGTAGCAAGAGTATCCTCGAGTCTTCGTTTCATTTCTCCCACAGCTCGTCTTGCCAAATCGTAGCTGATGTTTGCTTCGTGTGAGTGTTGAGGAATCTTGTTTCCAACAATTACAAGATCACGTGCCACAATTGTAGCTTTGCACTTACAAGTGCGATTCTTCGTACAGCGCCAAACGCGTGACTCATTCTTCAGTTCTCTATGAATCCAAAATTCATGTCCGCGATACAGTAAAGTTCTATTACCTCTTTTTGACGTACTATTCTCTCCAAGATTCTCCATGATTTTGACTTGGGTGGGCTAGATGACTTGTATTTATACATAAATACATGTAAAGTACCAACGTAAACAGAGATTGTTGCTACCTCTATTACCATATGTTCAGACATATGGTCAAACAGATGTACTGACATATTTGCATGCTATTGCACATCTGTCATTTAGTTAAATAAATAATATATGGATTAATTGCCGCAACTTAAGATATAATTACGCAACTTACTGTATAATCCCTTCATAATGTTAAGATATAATTATGCAACTTATAATCCTTCAACAATACAAATTTTAGTGAATAAAATGCCGCAACTTATAATCCCTGAAGATCTGCTTTACGCAACTTTATGGTCAAACCCCCTGTGGACAAACCACCTATGATCAAACCCCCGTGTGGACAAACCACCTATGGTCAAACCACCTATGGTCAAAGCACCTGTGGTCAAACCCCCGCGTACCTTTTTTATCTTCAACCACCAAACTATTATGTCACCCATGTATATATTATCATGTGCTAAAATAAATCGCGTTAATTCCCACCCCACCCCCCAACCCAAAGCAAACCTAACTGATTAATAACAATTATACTTGAAATTGATGATAATATTTGTATGGAGCTTACAAAAAGCCATTTAATATTAATGACATTCGAGTTGCAATTTCCTTTCACTCCCTATGAAAGTGCCCTTTATCAATTTCCTGTCGGGAAAATTTCTTTCTTCGGGATATGTTTATTACCGATATTTACAGGAAAAAGGTTGTTCTATATGTCAATTTCAATGTTGTGGAGGCAGATGATTTCTGTAATAAAAATAGCAATTATATGTTCTTGAGAACCGGCACTTGTAGCCACTGACTGTAGAAATTGTCAGTCTTTGTAACGTATTGTTGACCATGGATAGTATCAAACCTTTTCTTGCATCAAGAGCTACCCGTATACTATACTTCAAAGTTAGGCCCATCTCGGTATTAACTGCAAATATCGTTACATTGCTCACCCCCATGTCTATAGCATGAATTAGCTTTAGGTTAGCATCGTCTGCTTTGTATCGATATGGATGGCGTACTTGACGTGCAAAAATATACCAAACAATGAATGGATACAGATGTTATTAGGCTACATTGCAATGTAACAACATTGAAATGTGGACTACAATGCAGCAGTTATATTCTATTATTTAAAAATGCAAGGTTGCCCAACTTGAACGAAGAGGTTGCTAGACTCAGAACATAGTTCAATGTCATGTATTATCTGTACATTTGTTTATCAGTATTGAACTTTTGTCTTTGTGACAATCAACACAAATCATTTATTAATCTAAAAACAAAAAACTTCAAATATGACTTCACGGTGACGTTTTTGACACAGGTTCAATTAAATTTCTTTGAGGGCTGGATTGTAAACTAAGTAATGTGCAGTGGAACATGGATTTCATTTCCGGACCAAATATGCCTTATTACTGTATGTGCACTGTCGCCGAAATACATATTCATATAAGCTCATATTCTAAAGAATTCAACAGTTACCTTAATATCCATACCAAGAATTTCTAAATCTAACTCGTATATAACCACCAAAAGTAGACAGAGAAAATGTTTTAAAAATGCGAATACTTATCACGTGACCAATAAAAGCAAGTATACACATACATTCGCATGATGGAAGCGGAATATGAACTACCAGTAGAACCTGCAACTTCGTTATCACTGCTACCTGTTACTTTCAATGACACTTTAACGTTTTCTTAGCACAAATGCAACTATGTCGCAAAAGCAAAAATAATTCGCAGATTAATTTAAAAAATTCATTATGGAGCGACATATGATTAAACTCAATACACATCTCTGATTAGTCGTAACTTTGGATATTTGTCATATGATTAAACTCAATACACATCTCTGATTAGTCGTAACTTTGGATATTTGACATATGATTAAACTCAATACACATCTCTGATTAGTCGTAACTTTGGATATTTGACATATGATTAAACTCAATACACATCTCTGATTAGTCGTAACTTTGGATATTTGACATATGATTAAACTAAATACACATCTCTGATTAGTCGTAACTTTGGATATTTGACATATGATTAAACTCAATACACATCTCTGATTAGTCGTAACTTTGGATATTTGACATATGATTAAACTCAATACACATCTCTGATTAGTCGTAACTTTGGATATTTGTCACAACCGCTCTTCAGTATTATGGCTAATACGGCAGACAGGAGGATATTTTAAATTACAAACGAATCATGAGGTCCCAATCAGCAATGCAGACGGCCTAAATCAATAAAAACTCAAGAAAAAAATATATAACAATTTAATCTATATTAATAATAAATGAAAGATTCATGCAAAATATGGATATAAATCTTACAATCACTCTTCACTCAATAATTTAATAGGACCTACATTAATTTAGTCCGCTACAAATTACTTTTTTTTTTTATTACATTACATGAGAGTTAATGTCCTAATAAGAAAGGGGCTCCTTCCAATGAATAGGCCCTTGTATAAATTTATATTCTTTAATCTCTCTTCTCCTTCCCTCTTGCCCTATTCATTTCCGGCCTTTGCAATATTCACCTCATCCTGCACTTTCACGTGCTTCTTCGTGTACTACACTACCCATTGTACTAATCCCATACTTCCTCCTTCCTTCTCTTGAGAGTTTAGTGCCGTCTTTACGTAGCCCATGGGAGCTTCTTGAAGATAATATAAGTGACATACATCTGGTTCTCCCTATACTCTTCTCGTAATCTATCACTCTCTCACGGACTTCTAATACGACAAAGGTCGAAACACTGTATCAGGCCTTTCGCACACACACGAACATCTCCATACACGCCTTGCTCTATATAGAAATAATCTTACTTAACGAAGTTTCATAACACATGCACACGCATATAAAATGTTACATTTTGACACATTCAATACCATTGTTACGACAATCGTTCACATTGCTTGTGTCCTATGAATAATAATATGATACACCTAAATACGCAAATACATACTATTTAGTATACATACTGACAAATGCTAATACACATCACAATTCTACTGTTTAATAGATTCAACTGTACACTTTGATGCAATATTCTCTAATAATTACACATGTTATATTCGATATTCTACTTAATTAGTTATTTGTTATAATACACAAAATACCAAATTTCTATTTACATAGATCACCACGAATATTTGTGTAAGATATTTACTACAAATATAAGCTTTCTATTCCTTTTCTAGTTCGATTTTTCCTTCCATTTTGACGAGTCTTTTCACAAATAATTCATTTTTAATTCCTTGTATCCTCTGTTCCCTGAAAACATCAGTAAAAAAAAACCTCATTAATTTTACACAGGTAATTTATAGACGTTTAATTGTTTCCCAGTCTAACTGACACATTGACTACTCCTACTTGTAGATTTTTAAAATGGACTAATTTTGATTGGCTGGTATGTTTCATTTGCTGTTAGCTGTTTGGGTCCAAATGCTTTCAGATTTACCCCTGGCCTTCTTAACGGTACACAGATATTAAATGGTTTGAAATGACTAGCCGACCCAACCGTCTTATTACTGAATAAACGCATCTGTTGTCGGCTTCACAAAGCTGGTTGTCAACTTTCATAAATCTTATGTATAACATAGCCAGCTTGGGTACGTTACATAAGTGTAAATAATTGTACGTGATAAAGATGTAATAACCTGAGAGTATACATATATGAGCAGCTAAATTTGTTCCTGCTATTGCAAAAAGAAACAATTCTTGATGGACTAAACTAACTGGGACATCTGAAGTGCCAGAGGTGATTATATAGAAGAGGAGAGCTGTGTTTTAATGGGATTAATAACAAAAACAATGGATAAATATTCTCTAGAAATAACAAGTATGAATAAGGACATAGTTGAATATAGTTGTTAAACAATACTTGACGTTAAACATAATGAAATTGTCCTTTTCCAGTTGAGTTGAAAATACATTAAATGCTTTTCAGACTATACGGCATCGTCATAACGTTGAATATGTTAAAAGCAGACTAAACAAATACCGGACTAATTATCGATGTAACTTTAAGGTTTTGTTTTGCTTAAACCGTTTCGAGTACAAAGGTAACATACATCTCTCCATTGGAACCGCTAGATGAACGAAAGGGTAGCGCGTAGCCGACCGCAAGGAATGGCAATGGATGTGATTAGATCTCGCAAGCACTCACACAAGGAAACGCATTGCATTGGATTTCCTCTCGCATCACCTCTCTGCCCATCATTTACGACTTATCCTTTGCAAATCTTTTTAATAAAGTAAATTATCTTTAAAAAACGCTAAATTTAAATAGTAATTGTCAATTTTTAGTTTCATTTTAGTTTGCACATGCTTTTGTCAGTGTTGTTTTGATAAGCCCATGTGTGATATATATTTCAGGTTTTAAAATTCCCAACGGAACTCACATTTACTGCATCATCGATCGTCTCACAAATATAACTGATATTTAGCTGAAATAGAAATGGCGCCAGCTATCCGAGCCAGATCGCTAAATCATTAAAACAAATTACAAATATTTTCGACTTAATTGAGATCTGGACAATGAAACAAATTCCTTTATGAGCAATTATAATGATAACGATGAAGCATAATATTATATCCTCTCATTCGATCTAGATACTATTTGCCCAATAGGACGGTTAAATACATAGATCATCTCATTCGATCTAGATACTATTTGCCCAATAGGACGGTTAAATACATAGATCATCTCATTCGATCTAGATACTATTTGCCCAATAGGACGGTTAAATACATAGATCATCTCATTCGATCTAGATACTATTTGCCCAATAGGACGGTTAAATACATAGATCATCTCATTCGATCTAGATACTATTTGCCCAATAGGACGATTAAATACATAGATCATCCAGAATACACCATAGGTAATATCTAACCTCTATTTTTCAAGTTAATTTCGAACCAAATTCTTGAACTTCGTAGGATGGCAAGGCTAGCCTGTATGTAGTTATTTTATATTCTGAGTCTAAAAGAAGAACAACGCTTGATACACTATTCGACCTAGTCTATTGGTTATATCGTACATCTCGGATGAGGGAGGTCACGGGTTTGAACCCCGGCCTAGTCATATCGGAGATTTATAAAAATGGTACTAACAGCTGTCTTGCTAGGCGTTCAGCATTACGAGGCTACTTTTAGTAATGTTAGGAATGGTCTGGCTGGTGTCAGGGTATTTTAACTGGGTGGGACATGATGCTAAATGTCTGCTGCATGGGGCTTCAGTGCTGGACATAAATGTCTGCTGCATGAGGCCTCAGTGCTGGACATAACGTAGCGATATGACTGTAAATTTGTTGATACTTAAAGATTTAAGCTACGTGTAACACAAAATCACTCACTGAAATAAGAGTGTCTACACGAAGATACAATAGGCCTGTCATTTGCAGACCCACACAGATACAACAGGCCTGTAATGTTTCAGACACACAAAGATACAATAGGCCTGTCAAATTGCATACACACAAAGATACAATAGGCATGTAATTTTTCAGACACAAATATACAATAGGTCTGTCATTGTTCAGACAACACAGAGATAAAATAGGCCTGCCATGTTTCAGACACACAAAGATACAATAGGCCTGTTATTTTTTCAGACACACAAAGATATAATATGGCTGTGAATTTTCAAACACAAAGGTCTCGATCAACTTACATAATTGCCATGGAGCTTTACACATGTCCTCTTATTAATTAGACTGTTAAGGGTAGGATGTCAGATTTATCGGCATTCATTCAAACCCATACGTTTGTTTGATTTCATTTCTACTTCCAACGTCGTTTCCATCATGAAGTTAGAATGTTATAATTAAAATTTAAGGGAAACATGACGTTTTTCATGTTTAGAACCTTCAGTAACTTTGCTTTCAGCTCTGGAGTTGCATTTTCTAGTAAATTTTCATTATTGATGGAAGCCAGAAGAACCTATTTAATTTCACTAACTACTAATTAACCAGTCAGTGAAGAAGTTCAAAATATGTCTGATGAACGAAATTGTAGTCCTCGTTCCAAGCTTTGCTCCAATTGCTGATGTAACAATTAAAAATTGAATTTTAAATAAATTACACAATCAAGACTTTGCGCAATATATATGCCTTCCTAAGTGTTGGGCTATTTAAACTCTTTATGCGTGCCTTCCTTAGTGTTGGAGCTACTTAAAATCCTTATGCGTGCTTTCTTTAGTGTTGAGGCTATTTACAATCCATACACATGCTCTCCTTAGTGTTGGAACTACTTAAAATCTATACACATGCTCTACTTAGTACTTATAATTCACACCCATGCTCTCCTTAGTATCGGGACTACTTAAAATCCATATGCATGCTCTCCTTAGTATCGGGACTACTTAAACTCCATTCACATTCTATCCTTAGTATCGGGACTACTTAAAATCCACACCAATACTATCCTTAGTATCGGGACTACTTAAAATCCACACCCATGCTATCCTTAGTATCGGGACTACTTAAAATCCATAATCATGCACTCCTTAGTATTGGGACTACTTTGGATTTTCCGGAAAGATGGCGGCCATCGCTTAACTGCTTGAGGAAGGCTCTTCCGATTTTGAGCTATTTTTCATGACATATGTGCTTATTGTCTTTCTTTGTCTACATTATTGTGTTTCATCATGCATTGGCTGTTCAGTCCGTATGTGTTAATTCATCTCCTTGTTTTGGAAACGAGAACAATTAGAATTTGTCTCAGCTGTTTTGTTCCGCTGTTAAGACGTCATTTGTTTTTTAAAAAACTGCCATCACGTGATCACCCGTCAACCCGCTTACAATATGCTGGACCCTCATTAATTGCATTAAATGATCACACCTTGGCTCTTGATACTACATTGTGCTCAAGACTAAACGAATTGGGACTATATTCATCATTACTTAAACGTAAACGGAAGCGAAAAAAGAAACGTTGTTTCAAAGCTGGCCGGAGTAGAACAGGAAGAAAAGTTTCAGTTATCTCCCTTTCGTCCGTACCAGATAAACAATTTAAAAATTCTGTCGTTAATTTTGATAACCATTTTCAAATTCTTCTTAAATCGTCAACCGTTGTGTCAACTGTCCAACGGATACCACTACGTATTGTATTATTCAACGCTCAATCAGTACAATCACAGAAATAGTTAATTTTATCAACGACCAGAATATCGACGTCTTCTTCCTGACAGAAACATGGTTAAAACCATCAGACGATGAAGCCAAGTGTGCGGATTTAACACCCAGCAATTACTCCATCAAGTCGTTCCCACGCAACTCTCGCGGAGGTGGAATTGCTGTCATTACAAAGAATTCCATGATCAAATGCCTTAAATACAACACAACCTTCAATTTCTGCCACACAGCGTTTGAACTAGTCCAAACAACGCTCACACTGGAACAAAGCTGACTGACTCTATCTTTATGGAGCAGTTTCCCAATCTTCTGGAGTATGGACTTCGATAGGTGGCAGCCTAACTATTCTTGGACATTTCAACTTTCACTTTGACTGTCCTGGAAACGAATACACGTCAAAACTCCTAGATTCGATTCATGTTTTCAATCTTAAAAAGTCAGTTAAGCAACCCACCCATAAACATGGTCACATTTTAGACTGGTTTCTTCATAGACCTGATGATAATATTCTGCAATACACCCTTGTATCCCACGAATTTGCATCAGATCATCTATGCATTATATGCCATCTCGACGTATCAGTCTCTAACCCTCAACCTCTATTTGCTACTAAGAGAAACCTCCGTATGATAAATAGACCCAAATTCATGCATGACATCCAAGAAAACCTAGCAACTTTCTTACATCCAACAACGGAACAACTTGATAACTGCCTGTGTTCACTGCTTGAAAAACAAGCCCCAGCCACCAAATGCAGAGTATCAATAAAAAAAGTGTTCTCCTTGGTATATCTGTGTTAGGGACCAGCTCCGCACTGCTAAAAGACATCGCCGAAAAGCAGAGAGGCTTTCGCTTTCCACCAGACTCAATATTCATAAACAAGTCTATGAAGCCGCTAAGAAGAACGTCACAAATATAGTCCATTTAGCCAGATTATCCCATTACAGTACTAAGATCACGGAGAGTTCCAGCTGCAAAGAGCTCTTCGAAATAACTAACAAACTAATGTCAAGGAATATATGTACACCACTTCCAACTACCTTCTCTCCAGTAGACCTTCAGGACCAATTTGCAAATTTCTTCCGTGACAATGTACAAACCATTAGAGATTCGCTTGACAGCACAATTTTAACTGACTTGTCACCAGTTATAATACAGAATTTCAGCGACAACCATTAGGAGCATTTGTACCTATTTCTATTGATTTAGTACGGACAATCATGATGAAGAGTGCACCAAAGTCTTGCGAACTCGATCCAATTCCAACATCACTGCTGGTTGAGTGCTTAGACCCAATATTGCCTTCACTAACTGATGTTATTAATATCTCACTCTCATCAGGGGAATTCTCATCATTTTTCAAAACTGCCATCGTACAGCCTCTGCTCAAGAAACCAACACTTGACCATAACGATTTAAAGAACTACCGCCAACTTTCTAATCTCCCATTCATATCAAACATCTTAGAAAAGGTTGTTCTACCCCAATTTGTATCTCATTTGAATTCAAACAGTCTATGTACAGTCTGCATATCGCCCTTGCTACAGTACGAAAACTACTCTTCTGAAAGTATTTAATGACATTTTCTCGGCTTTGGATAGTTGAAAGAGTACAGTTCTCACCCTCCTTGATTTGTCTGCAGCATTTGACACAATAGACCATGATATATTACTTCACCGTCTCCAGCATGTATTTGGTATTCAAAATATAGCCTTACAGTGGTTCAAGTCCTACTTAGTCAACAGGACACAAATTATATTTGCAAATGGAATACATTCTAGCCCAGTTGACGTATGTTGTGGTGTTCCACAGGGGTCTGTTCTTGGACATGTTCTCTTCATTCTATACACTCAGCCGTTCTCAAGAGTCATAGATTATCACCCAGTGTCGCAGCAATTGTACGCTGATGACACCCAAATATACAAGTGTAGCCACCCAACTGAAGTTGATGCTACCATCCATGGAGTAGAGAGGTGCATTTCTGATGTGAAATCATGGATGACATGTAACAAACTGCAGATGAATGATGATGCAACTGAGGCTATTCTAATCACAACACAAAGATTTTCTCATTCACATCCTTTACCTCAGACAATAAATATCAGGAACACCAACATTAAATTATCACAGTCAGTACGAATCCTAGGTGTTACACTAGACATTACTCTCACATTGCATCAACATGTCATGAACAAGGCTGCATATCTTGAACTGAAACGCATCAGTTCCATTCGTAAATATCTTTCATTTGATGCCATTAAAACACTTCTGTGTTCATTAGTACTTTCAAGACTGGACTATTGTAACTCAATTCTGTCTGGTTCGTCACAATATTTACTCCAGACACTTCAAAAAGTTCAAAACAAAGATACACGGATCGTCTTTAGAGTAACTCGATCAGAGCACACCTCACCACTGCTCTGTACCCTACACTGGCTATCAATTCGATACAGAATCAAACACAAAATTTGTTCTATGTGTTATGTTTCACTGACAGACTCCAGTCCAACATACCTATCCGGCCTTACCCATGTGTATACACCAGCAAGATACTTACTCCCCTCTTCTGACAATCGTATACTTATTGTTCCCACTGTGAAAACGAAGGCATATGGACAACGTTCGTTTGCATACCAGGGACCGGCGGCGTGGAACGAATAGCCCATTGAAATTAAACACAAACACGCAGTGGTCCCTTTTAAGAGTGCTCTTAAAACTCACCTTTTCGACTGCAGGGACAAATTTAGAGACCTAATAATGTTTTGTATCTTATATGTTTTAAGCATGTTTTTTATGTTTTCCAGTTTCATTGTTTTTGCTATTTGTTATTCTGTAGTGTAGTCATATCATTATAGATGGTGTAAAGCGCTTAGAGCTTCAAAAGATTAGGCGCTATCATTATTATTATTTACAATCCATACACATGCTATCCTTAGTATTGGGACTACTTAAAATCCACACCCATGCTCTCCTTAGTTTTGGGACTACTTACAATCTATATGCATGTACTCCTTAGTATTAACACTGTTTAAAATCCATATTCATGCTCTTCCTAGTATTGGGACAGCTTAACATCACTATGCATGCTCTCCTTAGTGTTGGGGATTTCAAGGTTACTATTTCACCAGGGGGCGTATCGGTGCAGCTCACTTTCGGATAGTTCAATAACTATACACTGTATAATAAGGAATACACGTGGAGAGAATTTGGCTTGTAACCACTCTAGGAGAAGAGAATGGTGCCCAAGATGACAACCTTTTACATGAAAAGCAGTCTGCTAGAAATGTTCTCAAGTAGAATTAAAGAGACCTTCCTCTTTACATCAAAAATGAATTATATTCGGGACTGTGACTCCATTCATCATTAGGACAATTTTAAATTATTCGATTCACATAGTTTGATATCAACCTCTGTAAATATATACTTTACATTTTCCCTGTGCAAGATACAATTGTTGTAACTAGCACAGAATTTTACATAAACAGTAGGTTGAATATTTGAATATTGAGAGAGAGAGAGAGAGAGAGAGAGAGAGAGAGAGAGAGAGAGAGAGAGAGAGAGAACCATCAATACATAAGACAAACTTTAAAAACAAAAGAAGGAGGGAGAAAAATGAGCTTGACAATTGTATACAATGTGCTGCATCGATTATTATTTATGTCCAAAATAATTGTTACTTTAATATAAATAAAATTTACACATAGCAGGGTCCAACAAATCATGTTTACTGGGTTTGGGTTACCTAATGTTGATTTCAGCTAAAATAGTGAGTTAGTCCTGTACAATTGATGGCTGGAGTGTTGTTAGTGCAGCACAGATTTTGAAAATTTCCGATGCTGTTAAATGGCAACAAAATGGCATCACCCCATTAAGGATTATAAAAAACTTTAATTCGTAGAACCTCCCGTTCCACATATATCCTCGTATTTGTTATCCGTCTTGTCTCTTCAACCTGCCTCCGTGTAAACTGTTTTAGTTTTTACTTGTAATGCAGACTGAAGCAATTTCGTTTGGAGTTGTCAGGTCACTTATTAAAAAACCATTATCAACCATTATTGAATCAACTGGCTCACAGAGATCCAACACACCAGACATTACTGTAATTTTCTTGTCCGAAATACATCCTGCATAGCAGTCAGATACAAGTTTGTTCACATCTAATAAGCATGCTACTTATCCTTGAAACCGGTCCTATGTAATCATGCATCTGCACATAAACGTTTACTGAATATTAATCTTGAAGCGAACGCTTTAATGATGTGCACATATTTAACTGATTATGTCAAATACACAATATACTACATAACCTATTTGTTTCATAGATTCCAATACATAATTTAAGCAATAAGATAACAATTGTTTTGTAATGGTATGTCACCTGACAAATGTTTTACCACATTTTATAGAACTGAGGCACTGACCATTTAATTTTCCAAGGAGGATGGTGGGGCTGACTTATATTTTGACGCGTGTGTGTGTGTGTGTGTGTGTGTGTGTCTTGCTTTGGGTGAAAGATAATTTGTTTTAATGTTGGCTAGTATGGTGCGAAATTCTGAACTATCCGGAACTGGAAATCTTTATTGGGCATGCGTATTGTTGCTAAGGGAGGTAATTTTAAGCGCTACGATCAGTAACTCCGTTGAACCATGAAACCCCCTATTGGAATACTTCAATTCCTTACAAATGTTATCCTTAGTATCGGGACAACTTAAAATCACTATGCATGCTCTCCTTAGTATAGGGACTATTTAAATCCATATGTATGCCCTCTTTAGTACTGGGACTACTTAACAGCCATGTGCATCCTCTCCTTAGTATTGGGACTACTTAAAATCTATACCCATGCCCTTCTTAGGATTGGGGCTATTTAAAATCCACATGTATCCTTTCCTAAATATTATCACTACTTAAAATACACACGCATGCTTGGTGTTGGGGCTACTTAAATTCAATACCCATGCTATCTTAAATATTGGGACTACATACAATCCATACACATGCTAGCCATAAAATCCATACACATGCTAGCCCGAACAAGTAACATGCCAAATATGGTTAAAGTGTAGACGGTATGACCCATCAATCCATAAATTTCTTCTAAAGAAACCTTTTCTGTATTGGTTGCAGTTTGTTTCAAATACTACTGAGTGTTTGGTTCTTGTTTTTGCGAGAGTTTCTGGAATTTATGATTGTAAAGTGTACCTAAGCTTGCATATTTATTGTTAAAACTATCTTCGTCCAAAGTTGTTTTGTAAGATATTTGACTATAAATGTCATTACATGTAATTATCCAACTTCTTTGCTCATGTTTTATCATTTGTACGTTTTGTTGTGTTTATATATTGCGCACACGAACCATTACTTCTACTATATTTGTCACAGCAACAAAACGCTTCGTTAAGTTCAGAATAACTTTAATATCGCACGTATGTGGATAGAATTCTTCTCACATTTTGACTAATGGAATTTGTATAGAAAGGTACATATGTTTTGACTAATTAATTGAGTTTGTATACAACGACACTTACGTTTTGATTGAATTTGTATACAATGATACTTACGTTTTGACGAAACTGAAGATTGTATTCAACGATGCTTACGTTTTGTTTAATTGAGTCTGTGTACATCGATACTTATATTTTGATAAAATGGGATTGTAAACAATGATATTATACAATGAAATACTATAGTTCTCTCTCTCTCTCTCTCTCTCTCTCTCTCTCTCTCTCTCTCTCTCTGAATTTGTATTCATCGATAGTTACGTTTTTTGTCTTCCTCAGGATATCATTATGTAGCATAAAGAAATGCGATTTAATGGAAACTTGGATTGTAGTAATTTGCCAATACAGCCAAACATGTCAGAGTTCATAATATGAGATACATTTAACAAAGCGTATGAAAACATAAACTTAGACCAAAGAAATTCAAAATTAAATGGTATGCACTACTGAATAAAATAAAAAGTAACTTGCATGAATTCGTGAAATATTAAAAACTAACTTATATGCACTCCTGAAATTCTCTCTCTCTCTCTCTCTCTCTCTCTCTCTCTCTCTCTCTCTCTCTCTCTCTCTCTCTCACACACACACACACACACACACACACACTGACACAGACATGCGCACACAGAGCTGCAAATGAGCTGGCACATTTAATTAAACCACTTTTCTATTTGTAATCTTTGCTATTCTAATAGCCTCAATCTAAAATTATTGTGGAAATTTCGCAAGAAATACTATTTAATACTTAATTGCATTTTAATACATACACACCCATATATATATATATATATATATATATATATATATATATATATATTTCAGACTGTGTCAACTACTATTGTGTGTTCTTCTTTTACTCCATCCAATGGTCTCGCTACTAAATACTATATTTCTATTAATGAGCCGTTTAGCCAAATAAATTCGATCACCTTTATCCCCATTTGTGGCTGGAATTGATAAAAGAAACACTTGCCATAGATACAATATCCCACCCACCCATACCCACCCACTCACTCACCCACCCACACCGAACACACCCATATATATATATATATATATATATATATATATATATATATATATATATATATATATATATATATGAAAAATGATGTAGTTTAAGATATGACAAAGTCATTAGTTCGACGATCTTGTATTATTATAAACATTTATAAATCAATTAGTATGAAATCAGTCTGAAATATTAATCAACATAATTTATAATACTGCCAAATTATGAGTGTAAAGAATGAGTAAGAATTATAAATATTTCTTTTCTGCAACACTGTCTTATTTATGTTTGAATCTCGCTAATGTCTTGCTACTACAAAAATGTTCCCCGTAAAATGGAATATTTACGCACTGTCCTCTTGATATATTCACGATAAAAGCAATCTGGCGGAATGACAAAATCGTCGTAAATAACAACGTTTAAAGGAAACGCGCAAGATGGATACTGGGTAGTTGATGTCATAGTAGGAACAAAGTATTATACAATAATGATCAATTTACCAATTACGTTATACCTAACTATCTATTTATCTATTGAAAGTTTTCATTTGCTCGAAGTATTTTGTTTTAGAAAAGAAACGTTATACCGTGATAAGTTCATATTCAAAATTTGTTATCACAGAAAGTATAATTTAATTGTCTTATAAATTGCATCAATTGTTCGCAAAAGAAAAATTGGCAGTTGAAGCCACACCAAGCACATCATATGAACCATATCACACAAACACTTATTAAACGCGTACAATTTATTCAAAAGTTTAGTCAATGTTTTTTTGTTGTTATTTACGTGTGTAGTTAGATGCAATGACTATTACTTTGAAATTCACGTGTTTAGTTAATTGTTATGACTATAAGGTTTAGATTGTGCTATGACTAGCGATTTTTAATTCACGTGTTTTGTATCTTTAGTAGATTACTTGACTAGCGTTTTGAAATTCATGTCTTTAGTTAGTTGATTTTACTAGCGTATTGAAATTCATGTCTTTAGTAAGCTGCTTTGACTATCGTATTGAAATGCACCTCTTTAGTAAGTTGATTTGACTAGCTCTTGAAATTTACGGTAGTAAGTTGATTTGACTAGCGCTTTGAAATTTACACTGTTAGTAAGTTGATTTGACTAGCGCTTTGAAAATCACGTCTTTAGTTAGTTGATTTGACTAGCGGATTGAACTTCATGTCTTTAGTAAGTTGCTTTGACTAGCGTATTGAAAGGCATGTCTTTAGTAAGTTGATTTGAGTCACGGATTTAAATTCACGTCTTTTGTAAGTTGCTTTGACTAGTGCTTTGAAATTCACGTCTTTTGTAAGTTTATTTGACTAGCGAATTGAAATTTACGCCTTTTGTATGTCGCTTTGACTAGCGTATTGATATTTATGTCTTTAGTTAGTTAATTTGTCTAGCTCTTTGAAATTCATGTCTTTAGTTAGTTGATTTGTCTAGCGCTTTGAAATTCATGTCTTTAGTTAGTTGATTGGAACAGCGCTTAGTAATTCACGTGTTTAGTTAGTTGCTGTGATTACAGATCGGATGTTATCAGGTTTTCATGCTTTGAGAAATCGCCATGATTATTGCTCGTGCTTAGTCTACATTATTAAATCTGTCCTTTACATTCAACATTTTAAAAATTTATATATAGCAAGATTACTGCCCGTACTAGAATCTTGTTAAATATTCAGAATTATATAAAGACTTCATCAGATGATAGCTGTTTAAAAAAAGCATTCATCGTGTCGAGTTTATTTGCATTATAATGTACCATTTAGTACCAGTATCGAATTTTAAATAGGCATTGAACCCTACAGTTGAATGCACCGAGCATTAAGATTTGATCACATTTAGAAAGGGGAGTTTTTGTGAAGGCTCATTTCGACCTTTATTCTTAATTTCTTCAATGAAAGTGTTAAAATTTCAAAAGGAACTATGTTTCAATTCAATGACATTGATCGAATGTTTTAATACCGTTTGAGAAAGAGACAGCTGAACTTACGAACCGTGTCAAATAGCCATTCTGTAAAGGGAAACGTTGATCTGACTAGAGGATTGAAATTCATGCCTTTACTAATTTGCTTTGACTAGCGTATTGAAAGGCATGTCCTTAGTAAGTTGCTTTGACTAGCGTATTGAAAGGCATGTCCTTAGTAAGTTGCTTTGACTAGCGTATTGAAAGGCATGTCCTTAGTAAGTTGCTTTGACTAGCGTATTGAAAGGCATGTCCTTAGTAAGTTGATTTGACTAGCGTATTGAAAGGCATGTCCTTAGTAAGTTGATTTGACTAGCGTATTGAAAGGCATGTCTTTAGTAAGTTGCTTTGACTAGCGTATTGAAAGGCATGTCTTTAGTAAGTTGCTTTGACTAGCGTATTGAAAGGCATGTCCTTAGTAAGTTGATTTGACTAGCGTATTGAAAGGCATGTCCTTAGTAAGTTGCTTTGACTAGCGTATTGAAAGGCATGTCCTTAGTAAGTTGCTTTGACTAGCGTATTGAAAGGCATGTCTTTAGTAAGTTGCTTTGACTAGCGTATTGAAAGGCATGTCTTTAGTAAGTTGCTTTGACTAGCGTATTGAAAGGCATGTCCTTAGTAAGTTGATTTGACTAGCGTATTGAAAGGCATGTCCTTAGTAAGTTGCTTTGACTAGCGTATTGAAAGGCATGTCCTTAGTAAGTTGCTTTGACTAGCGTATTGAAAGGCATGTCTTTAGTAAGTTGCTTTGACTAGCGTATTGAAAGGCATGTCCTTAGTAAGTTGCTTTGACTAGCGTATTGAAAGGCATGTCCTTAGTAAGTTGATTTGACTAGCGTCTTGAAAGGCATGTCCTTAGTAAGTTGATTTGAGTCGCGGATTTAAATTCACGTCTTTTTGTAAGTTGATTTGACTAGAGCTTTGAAATTTACGCCTTTTGTAAGTTGCTTTGACTAGCGTATTTAAATTCATGTATTTAGTTAGTTGATTTGACTAGAGCTTTGAAATTCATGTCTTTTGTAAGTTGATTTGACTAGCACATTCAAATTCATGTCTTTAGTTAGTTGATTGGAACAGCGCTTAGTAATTCACGTGTTTAGTAAGTTGTTATGATTACAGATCGGATGTTATCAGGTTTTCATGCTTTGAGAAATCGCCATGATTATTGCTCGTGCTTAGTATACATTATTAAATCTGTCCTTTACATTCAACATTTTAAAAATGTATATATAGCAAGATTACTGCTCGTACTAGAATCTTGTTAAATATTCAGAATTAGATAAAGACTTCATCAGATGATAGCTGTTTAAAAAAAAGCATTCATCGTGTCGAGTTTATTTGCATTATAATGTACCATTTAGTACCAGTATCGAATTTTAAATAAGCATTGAACCCTACAGTTGAATGCACCGAGCATTAAGATTTGATCACATTTAGAAAGGGGAGTTTTTGTGAAGGCTCATTTCGACCTTTATTCTTAATTTCTTCAATGAAAGTGTTAAAATTTCAAAAGGAACTATGTTTCAATTCAATGACATTGATCGAATGTTTTAATACCGTTTGAGAAAGAGACAGCTGAACTTACGAACCGTGTCAAATAGCCATTCTGTAAAGGGAAACGTTGATCTGACTAGAGGATTGAAATTCATGTCTTTAGTAAGTTGCTTTGACTAGCGTATTGAAAGGCATGTCTTTAGTAAGTTGCTTTGACTAGCGTATTGAAAGGCATGTCCTTAGTAAGTTGCTTTGACTAGCGTATTGAAAGGCATGTCTTTAGTAAGTTGCTTTGACTAGCGTATTGAAAGGCATGTCCTTAGTAAGTTGCTTTGACTAGCGTATTGAAAGGCATGTCCTTAGTAAGTTGATTTGAGTCGCGGATTTAAATTCACGTCTTTTTGTAAGTTGATTTGACTAGAGCTTTGAAATTTACGCCTTTTGTAAGTTACTTTGACTAGCGTATTTAAATTCATGTCTTTAGTTAGTTGATTTGACTAGAGCTTTGAAAGGCATGTCCTTAGTAAGTTGATTTGAGTCGCGGATTTAAACTCACGTCTTTTTGTAAGTTGATTTGACTAGAGCTTTGAAATTTACGCCTTTTGTAAGTTGCTTTGACTAGCGTATTTAAATTCATGTCTTTAGTTAGTTGATTTGACTAGAGCTTTGAAAGGCATGTCCTTAGTAAGTTGATTTGACTAGCACATTCAAATTCATGTCTTTAGTTAGTTGATTGGAACAGCGCTTAGTAATTCACGTGTTTAGTAAGTTGTTATGATTACAGATCGGATGTTATCAGGTGTTCATGCTTTGAGAAATCGCCATGATTATTGCTCGTGCTTAGTATACATTATTAAATCTGTCCTTTACATTCAACATTTTAAAAATGTATATATAGCAAGATTACTGCTTGTACTAGAATCTTGTTAAATATTCAGAATTAGATAAAGACTTCATCAAATGATAGCGGTTTAAACAAAACTTTCATCGTGTCGAGTTTATTTGCGTTATAATGTACCATTTAGTACCAGTTTGGTGTTAAGAGAATTTTAAAGTATCAACATTCAACGTTAAAGAAAATGAAGCTCTTAGTTGTATTGATTATACGGAGTGGAACGTGACAGGACAACTAAAATATGTAAGGTCTTGATAAATGCTGGGCTGCTTGTCTAGTGCTTTAATCAATTTTTGCTATTCATTTGTTCATCAAGGATTGGACCCTGCTATTATAGAGGCAGAGAAACAGATTGACATGGACTGTACTGCTATGTTTTTCCGCAGTAAATTCGAGGCAGATTGAGACGTGTATAAAGGAGTTTATTAAGAAGTAGTAATTCCGAGCTTTTCCAAGTTTTATCAGAGCATTAAGATGACTTTAATTAGACATCCAACTCTGAAAATTCAATTAATCCAAAGAAGTGTTTTCCTCCTTTTCTTCTAACATCGATCACGATCAAGGAAACCTTAAGCCAATTACACGCTTAGTGATCGATTAAACAAGGCGTCCAGCGCATTAGTCTATTCAACTTGCATTAGCTGGAAAAATTTATCTTTTCTTGTTGCGATCAAGACACAAGATAACAGTTTTGAAAATTGCTTGCTTTTCAAAATACTTTCTTTAATATGTACTGAAGACAAGGAATGCAAATATAAATGATTTCCATATTTTCGAAAGCTATGATGAGTTACCCATAATTGAATCAACTGAGTCTCATGCATTTTAAAACAAAATTTCTACCACATTAAGATTAGAAATAATTAAATTTATAAAACAAATATGATTAATGGCGTTACAGGCTGTTTATCTATGAAGAAATTGTACGTTCTCCATAAATTTAGTTTGTAAAATAATTTTCTTAACCGTTACTCTTGGAACCAAACTTACATTGGCATACTGTTTTTGTAACGTCTCCCTCTAAGTAAGAGGGGTAGTTAATTGGATTTAGGGACTTTATCTAGGGAATGACCCCCCTCGATATTATGACCCAGTGTGAGTTAAAAGATAGAACTGGGCATAGAACTGGGCAAGATTTTGGGAAGAAATAATGCACTACGATCCCCCTTAGACAAGAAAAGTTGCAAATTTAACCAAACAAGTTAATAGTGGTAATGTCAACAGGATTTAATTGCAGTGTCTAATTTGGATTCATTTAGTCATCATAACGAGTGGTGAAAAGAGCGCAATGTCAGACATCTGATTGCATAATCTTCCTCTCGACCGTATTCCAACGTTTACTATTTCCTCGGGTTATCCTATTCCGACTGCCTCGTCCTACTTGGACTTAATAGATTTTACTCGGAACTCGTCACTTCCCCATTCCGGACATCACTCGTCACGTCTCCCTTTTTCTGTTCCTAATTCGTTACATTTTTCGTACACGTATCTACATACGGTAGCACCTTGCCATACTTTACCACGTGAGCTGTCTATCGCAAAATGTACCGTATGCTACTACATGGTCGATTACTATTCCATAACATTCACAGATCCTTACTCATTTTCCCGATTATTTAAATATTATAAAAGCAAATATAAAGGGTAGTTATTTTTGAACTCACGATAAACTGTATTGTTCCAAGAGACAAAGGAAATTATTTCATATTTATTTCATATTACACTATTTAATCCTGCAGATATACACATTTAAATTGCATGCAATCAATTCTGTTAATGAACTAATAACTGTAAAATGAAAGATAAATTGCATAGCGACTCTTGCAATAACACAGTTCAATGAAACTGAAATAGATTAATTGCAATAACTCTAGCATGAACCACTTTCCATGAAACTGAATAAGATAAATTGCATAACAGCTCTAGCATCAACAACTTTCTATGAAATCTAATGAAAGATCCATAATATGAACCTAATTATATCAAACAAGATCGCGTACAATAAGCAATTAAAAGATGGAATATTACGTGAAATTAAGTTTGCCTACATTAATGCGATTGGCTTTAGGATTTGTGCATCCAACACTAACCGCTGTCGTTCTCACAAGACAGACACATGTTCCCTTTCTTGTTTAACGAGGAAAGCATGGCTTTGTCAAATCCTACCTTCTTGGGCTAAACAATTTCGATCAAGGTTGTCACTTGAAATTCAAATTACATCCAATGTGTACACCTTAATTTTACTCGGCCAATCATAAGCATGAGTTTTTAAGATATTTTCCTATGACAATCATTTGTTTCATGAGTCAGAATCTCTGAGCTACGTTATAGAACTTTTCCCTTTGAAGAATGGCTATTTGCCACGGTTCGGAAGTTCAGCTGTCTCTTTCTCAAACGGTATTAAAACATTCGGTCAATGTCATTGAATTGAAACATTGTTCTTTTTGAAATTTTAACACTTTCATTGAAGAAATTAAGAATAAAGGTCGAGATGAGCCTTCACAAAAACTCCCCTTTCTAAATGTGATCAAATCTTAATGCTCGGTGCATTCAACTGCAGGGTTCAGTGCTTATATTTAAAATTCGATACTTCAGTTTTCTTACTAACCACGTTTTACTACATGTAACATTTGGTTAGTGAGACCCTTCAACGTAGAATGCTTATGTATTACGTTACGACTCTATGGTCATAAGCTGAGTAATAAAAAGAAGTAATGTGAACAAGTTTTATACAACTTAAGAAAGAATTTATTTATCGATGTCATACATGAAAAGGTGGGATGAACTTACGGTACTTTGAAGTCAATCGAAGAAAGTCATGACAAAGTGATATGACAGCCCAAATGGAGGAAACATTTTTTCAACCCATTATTGTCGAAACCGGAAATGCACTGGTTCTCAACAGTTTCAGACATTATAGTCCAAATAATGGGCACTTATTATTTCCACTAACGAAGCGTTTTCATGTTGAATAATATATCCCCTGTACCATCAACCCACCCCACTTCTACATAATTATAAAAGGAACAAAATAAATAAGGCTGACTCCAAAATCAGAATGAATCTGATTGCTCAGTTCTCTCCTTATATACGACATTCTATTGCACCCATATTTCACAATGTACCCATATTTTGGGACTTGCTTTTTTTGCCTCGTTCAGTCTTATCATTAGGATTATTATCAATAAATGTCACCACATACGTCAGCATCTACTAAGTAATTTTATGTTCTTAACAGACTCAGGCCGCTTATGCAAAATCTAACCAAAACTATGCAGTACAATTAACAACCATACTTAGAAGTCACACAAATTAAAAAGAATCACGTGTCAGGCGGTGCCAAAAATATAGATACACATACCAATTACAAAAACAACTGTTGCCTTTCTACGTTTTTTGAAAAGAATATACATGTTTTTACGTTTATGTTTTATCATAAGGACGTTCGAACAAAACAAGCACATCTATGAGAATATATGGCAAATTGCCTGATGAAACGAAGTTCTAATAATGGACGAGGAAATCAAATGGTTCTTTACCCTCTCCACTCAAACATTTTAAAAACCTAAATTCTACATTTATTTAATAGTTTTATTTTCCTTTATTTTCTTTCCGTGTTTTTCTTATAGTGTATTTTAAAAGAAAGAAAATATATTAAGCTCCTTTTAAAATTCAAGATTATAAAGGGACACTGAAATAGTGTGATATTTTATTTCTATGATGTACATTGTTAGGTACAGGTTTGATATCCAGTATGATAATGATGCTTATTATCAGCGATAACGACCTTGTTATATGCTTTACATTTTGAATTGCCAATCCTCGAGATAATATTAATAAATGGCCTTTTAAAGTGGCACTAAAGTCGAGTTAAGGACAAGACGAAGGGCATGGTTAACACTATCACTCGTTCGTAGTTATGGTGGGGACATAAACGTTGGTTTTGAGAGTGAAAAAAATGAAGTAGAATTTAAAATTGTGTCGAATATTCATTTAAATTCTGCGATGCCTCTTTTAAGGAGGTGGGTAATTGTTTTTCTAAATATATTTTAAACATTTATGCAAAGTATACAATTTTTTACAGAAATAATGACGTTTTCGCAGGTTGTATCATAATTTCGTGACATATAAGTGACTTAAAATTCTTTTGTAATTGTCATTGTACCTGACATACTCTTCGTGGTTTCAGTGATATAAGACACATCTATCATTGTACCTTACATACTCCTCGTGGTTTCCGTAATATAAGACACACTTCTCATTATACCTTACATACTTCTCGGTGGTTTCCGTGATATAATACATATTTATCATTGTACCTTACATACTCCTCGTGGTTTCCGTGATATAAGACGCACTTCTCATCGTACCTTACATACTTCTCGATGATTTCCGTGATATAAGACACAATTATCATTGTACTTCACATATTCATCGGTGGTTTCCGTGATATAAGACACATTTATCATTGTACCTTACATACTCCTCTTGGTTTCCGTGATATATTATACATTTATCATTGTACCTTACATACTTCTCGTGGTTTCCGTGATAAAAGACGCACTTCTCATCGTACCTTACATACTTCTCGATGATTTCCGTGATATAAGACACAATTATCATTGTACTTCACATACTCATCGGTGGTTTCCGTGATATAAGACACATTTATCATTGTACCTTACATACTCCTCGTGGTTTCCGTAATATAAGACACATTTATTATTGTACCTTACATACTCCTCGTGATTTCCATGATATAAGACACATTTATAATCGTACCATACATACTCCTCGTGATTTTCCTGATATAAGACACAGTTATCATTGTACCTTACATACTCCTTGGTGGTTTCCGTGATATAAAGCACACTCCTCATTTTGCTTCACACTCTCCTCGGTAGTTTTCGTAATTTAAGACATTGTACGTTACATACTGTTACATGCTTAGGCTCGAATAAGCAGCAACACAGAAAGAGTGAAAACTAACAAGCCTGTATAACTTGAACAATGAATTTATTAAGTACAATTATTTTCATAAAATAAATAAACTTACAGTTTTAGAGAATCAAATCCAACATTAATCCAATATAGAATTCACAAAAATAATCCACTAATGGAATTGTAAGAGTCCTGATAAATAAATGTTCTAATAGTTCCAGGTTCGAATCTTGACGATGTAATCCAAAATGGCTGACAATGTCACGTGATGCAGTTCTTGATTTAATATCATCCAGATGAAATTATGAAACATATGTTCTTTTCCAGATAAATAGAATAATTCTTCTTTTCCAACGAATTGACACAAAGTCCAGAATAAAATTAACACTCAAACATGAAATACACAACTAATAACTTACAGCCCAAAGATTCTACTAAAGTTAGCCTCCAATATATATATATATGTAATTCCCTCGTAAACAAGAAGAATCATGTGATTCTGGAAGGTCACAGAAAGAAGCTACCTTCTCCCAGTCACGTAATAATGGAATGTTCTAGAAGGAAATCATTCACTTCCCACCCTCAAGAACTAAACGTTATCCTTGAAATTGACCAATAGTTTTAGAGGCTTGTTGACAATGTCTAAAGCAAGGTCAGGATTTAGGTCAAACAAGCCAAGGTCAAAACTTGTTTACAATTAGAGAATCTAAGTCAGCCTATATTTTCTAGAAAAATCTCCCAATTAATGAATAAATATTAAACCCTAAATGACAAATTTGGATTTAACAATAATAAATAAATAAATTAAATCCAATAGCCGTAACAATACTCATTGGTGGTTTCCGTGCTAGAGACACAATTATCATTGTACCTTGTATACTCATCGGTGGTTTCCCTGAAAAAATACAGAACTCATTTAATTTTACATACTCTTCGGTGGTGTCCGTGATAAAAGAAATGTTGATTTTGCTTTACACAATCCTCGGTGGTTTCCGTGACATAAGACAATTATCCTTGTACCTTACATATTCATCAGTGATTTCCGTGATATAAGACATCATTGTACATTAACGCTTTTAGCTGGTTTCCGTAATATAAGACACAACTATCAGTGTACCTTAACACTTCTCGCTGGTTTCCGTAATATAAGACACAACTATCAGTGTACCTTAACACTTCTCGCTGGTTTCCGTGATATAAGACACAACTATCAGTGTACCTTAACACTTCTCGCTGGTTTCCGTAATATAAGACACAACTATCAGTGTACCTTAACACTTCTCGCTGGTTTCCGTGATATAAGACACAACTATCAGTGTACCTTAACACTTCTCGCTGGTTTCCATGATATAAAACACAACTATCAGTGTACCTTCGCTAGTTTCCATGATATAAGACACAACTATCAGTGTACCTTCGCTAGTTTCCATGATATAAGACACAACTATCAGTGTACCTTAACACTTCTCGCTGGTTTCCGTGATATAAGACACACTACGCATTGTACCTTATAATATATACTCCTCGATGGTTTCGTGATACAAAACAATTATCATTGTACCTAACATACTATCTGTGGTTTCCAAGATACAACACACAATAATCATTGTAACATGTCCAAGATACAACACACAATAATCATTGTAACATGTACACGTCTCGGTAAGTACAGAAAATATACATACATAACACCTCTCCTTATAAATAGAAAGAAAGATTTACACAAAACAATTATAATGACATAGGAAAAAGTCTTTCAAACGGTATTCGGTTAAATTACACAGGATACACACCAAATAATGTAATATAGTACTTCTATACTCGTGAGAGTGCGACTGCAATCATATTATCTTTTCATCTAATGTGTTTAATATCAATTCCTGCAGCATCTTACGCCACATGATTTGAACAGTCTCTAAGCCATTGTTTTCATTTTGGTAATGAATACATTGAATACATTCTGTGAAGAAGGAACTGAACTAGTACGCACGATTGTGTATTAATGTCTATGGTGGTTGTTAAATTTTGTTATACAAGAAGCACGCTTGATGATCCACACTATTTTTTATCTTTTTAAGTTAATACTCCACCAACAGCTGTATCACTGGCATAGCCGGATATTATAAATAATTGGCAAAACGGTGGATGTGAAAGAACTGGTGCAATTTTAAGCATGGAATTAAATTTGTCAAATTATTACTGACATTTGTCATCGCAGTGAAAACTTGGATTTATTACTCAATCAGTTTCAGTAGGTTATTCATAATGGAACGATTTGTCCAAAATCACGGATAATATCCACAATTACACATAGTTACATATCTACTGGAAATTCTAATAGCCTTGACCTTCTTTTGTTGCAGATTAACTTGACCATGTCCCATAATTTGTACTACAGTATGTTACAATCATCAAAAACTCACATTTAACTACATTAACAGCACGATTTCGAATTGTTTCCAGCTGATCTTTTCATATATCATTGTAGATTATGACGTGTGTCACATGTATCTAGAACATTATCAAGCATTAATTGCTGCAATATTCAGAGACTTTATGACAACAGTCTCATGTTCAACCACAGTAAATAGTATTTCAGTTATTGAACACCATAATATCCACAATTACACATAGTTACATATCTACTGGAAATTCTAATAGCCTTGACCTTCTTTTGTTGCAGATTAACTTGACCATGTCCCATAATTTGTACTACAGTATGTTACAATCATCAAAAACTCACATTTAACTACATTAACAGCACGATTTCGAATTGTTTCCAGCTGATCTTTTCATATATCATTGTAGATTATGATGTGTGTCACATGTATCTAGAACATTATCAAGCATTAATTGCTGCAATATTCAGAGACTTTATGACAACAGTCTCATGTTCAGCCACAGTAAATAGTATTTCAGTTATTGAACACCATAATATCCACAATTACACATAGTTACATATCTACTGGAAATTCTAATAGCCTTGACCTTCTTTTGTTGCAGATTAACTTGACCGTGTCCCATAATTTGTACTACAGTATGTTACAATCATCAAAAACTCACATTTAACTACATTAACAGCACGATTTCGAATTGTTTCCAGCTGATCTTTTCATATATCATTGTAGATTATGTGTGTCACATGTATCTAGAACATTATCAAGCATTAATTGCTGCAATATTCAGAGACTTTATGACAACAGTCTCATGTTCAACCACAGTAAATAGTATTTCAGTTATTGAACACCATAATATCCACAATTACACATAGTTACATATCTACTGGAAATTCTAATAGCCTTGACCTTCTTTTGTTGCAGATTAACTTGACCATGTCCCATAATTTGTACTACAGTATGTTACAATCATCAAAAACTCACATTTAACTACATTAACAGCACGATTTCGAATTGTTTCCAGCTGATCTTTTCATATATCATTGTAGATTATGATGTGTGTCACATGTATCTAGAACATTATCAAGCATTAATTGCTGCAATATTCAGAGACTTTATGACAACAGTCTCATGTTCAACCACAGTAAATAGTATTTCAGTTATTGAACACCATAATATCCACAATTACACATAGTTACATATCTACTGGAAATTCTAATAGCCTTGACCTTCTTTTGTTGCAGATTAACTTGACCATGTCCCATAATTTGTACTACAGTATGTTACAATCATCAAAAACTCACATTTAACTACATTAACAGCACGATTTCGAATTGTTTCCAGCTGATCTTTTCATATATCATTGTAGATTATGATGTGTGTCACATGTATCTAGAACATTATCAAGCATTAATTGCTGCAATATTCAGAGACTTTATGACAACAGTCTCATGTTCAACCACAGTAAATAGTATTTCAGTTATTGAACACCATAATATCCACAATTACACATAGTTACATATCTACTGGAAATTCTAATAGCCTTGACCTTCTTTTGTTGCAGATTAACTTGACCATGTCCCATAATTTGTACTACAGTATGTTACAATCATCAAAAACTCACATTTAACTACATTAACAGCACGATTTCGAATTGTTTCCAGCTGATCTTTTCATATATCATTGTAGATTATGATGTGTGTCACATGTATCTAGAACATTATCAAGCATTAATTGCTGCAATATTCAGAGACTTTATGACAACAGTCTTATGTTCAACCACAGTAAATAGTATTTCAGTTATTGAACACCATAATATCCACAATTACACATAGTTACATATCTACTGGAAATTCTAATAGCCTTGACCTTCTTTTGTTGCAGATTAACTTGACCATGTCCCATAATTTGTACTACAGTATGTTACAATCATCAAAAACTCACATTTAACTACATTAACAGCACGATTTCGAATTGTTTCCAGCTGATCTTTTCATATATCTTTGTAGATTATGATGTGTGTCACATGTATCTAGAACATTATCAAGCATTAATTGCTGCAATATTCAGAGACTTTATGACAACGGTCTCATGTTCAACCACAGTAAATAGTATTTCAGTTATTGAACACCATAATATCCACAATTACACATAGTTACATATCTACTGGAAATTCTAATAGCCTTGACCTTCTTTTGTTGCAGATTAACTTGACCATGTCCCATAATTTGTACTACAGTATGTTACAATCATCAAAAACTCACATTTAACTACATTAACAGCACGATTTCGAATTGTTTCCAGCTGATCTTTTCATATATCATTGTAGATTATGATGTGTGTCACATGTATCTAGAACATTATCAAGCATTAATTGCTGCAATATTCAGAGACTTTATGACAACAGTCTCATGTTCAACCACAGTAAATAGTATTTCAGTTATTGAACACCATAATATCCACAATTACACATAGTTACATATCTACTGGAAATTCTAATAGCCTTGACCTTCTTTTGTTGCAGATTAACTTGACCATGTCCCATAATTTGTACTACAGTATGTTACAATCATCAAAAACTCACATTTAACTACATTAACAGCACGATTTCGAATTGTTTCCAGCTGATCTTTTCATATATCATTGTAGATTATGATGTGTGTCACATGTATCTAGAACATTATCAAGCATTAATTGCTGCAATATTCAGAGACTTTATGACAACAGTCTCATGTTCAACCACAGTAAATAGTATTTCAGTTATTGAACACCATAATATCCACAATAACACATAGTTACATATCTACTGGAAATTCTAATAGCCTTGACCTTCTTTTGTTGCAGATTAACTTGACCATGTCCCATAATTTGTACTACAGTATATTACAATCATCAAAAACTCACATTTAACTACATTAACAGCACGATTTCGAATTGTTTCCAGCTGATCTTTTCATATATCATTGTAGATTATGATGTGTGTCACATGTATCTAGAACATTATCAAGCATTAATTGCTGCAATATTCAGAGACTTTATGACAACGGTCTCATGTTCAACCACAGTAAATAGCATTTCAGTTATTGAACACCATAATATCCACAATTACACATAGTTACATATCTACTGGAAATTCTAATAGCCTTGACCTTCTTTTGTTGCAGATTAACTTGACCATGTCCCATAATTTGTACTACAGTATGTTACAATCATCAAAAACTCACATTTAACTACATTAACAGCACGATTTCGAATTGTTTCCAGCTGATCTTTTCATATATCATTGTAGATTATGATGTGTGTCACATGTATCTAGAACATTATCAAGCATTAATTGCTGCAATATTCAGAGACTTTATGACAACAGTCTCATGTTCAACCACAGTAAATAGTATTTCAGTTATTGAACACCATAATATCCACAATTACACATAGTTACATATCTACTGGAAATTCTAATAGCCTTGACCTTCTTTTGTTGCAGATTAACTTGACCATGTCCCATAATTTGTACTACAGTATGTTACAATCATCAAAAACTCACATTTAACTACATTAACAGCACGATTTCGAATTGTTTCCAGCTGATCTTTTCATATATCATTGTAGATTATGATGTGTGTCACATGTATCTAGAAGATTATCAAGCATTAATTGCTGCAATATTCAGAGACTTTATGACAACAGTCTTATGTTCAACCACAGTAAATAGTATTTCAGTTATTGAACACCATAATATCCACAATTACACATAGTTACATATCTACTGGAAATTCTAATAGCCTTGACCTTCTTTTGTTGCAGATTAACTTGACCATGTCCCATAATTTGTACTACAGTATGTTACAATCATCAAAAACTCACATTTAACTACATTAACAGCACGATTTCGAATTGTTTCCAGCTGATCTTTTCATATATCATTGTAGATTATGATGTGTGTCACATGTATCTAGAACATTATCAAGCATTAATTGCTGCAATATTCAGAGACTTTATGACAACAGTCTCATGTTCAACCACAGTAAATAGTATTTCAGTTATTGAACACCATAATATCCACAATTACACATAGTTACATATCTACTGGAAATTCTAATAGCCTTGACCTTCTTTTGTTGCAGATTAACTTGACCATGTCCCATAATTTGTACTACAGTATGTTACAATCATCAAAAACTCACATTTAACTACATTAACAGCACGATTTCGAATTGTTTCCAGCTGATCTTTTCATATATCATTGTAGATTATGATGTGTGTCACATGTATCTAGAACATTATCAAGCATTAAGTGCTGCAATATTCAGAGACTTTATGACAACAGTCTCATGTTCAACCACAGTAAATAGTATTTCAGTTATTGAACACCATAATATCCACAATTACACATAGTTACATATCTACTGGAAATTCTAATAGCCTTGACCTTCTTTTGTTGCAGATTAACTTGACCATGTCCCATAATTTGTACTACAGTATGTTACAATCATCAAAAACTCACATTTAACTACATTAACAGCACGATTTCGAATTGTTTCTAGCTGATCTTTTCATATATCATTGTAGATTATGATGTGTGTCACATGTATCTAGAACATTATCAAGCATTAATTGCTGCAATATTCAGAGACTTTATGACAACAGTCTCATGTTCAACCACAGTAAATAGTATTTCAGTTATTGAACACCATAATATCCACAATTACACATAGTTACATATCTACTGGAAATTCTAATAGCCTTGACCTTCTTTTGTTGCAGATTAACTTGACCATGTCCCATAATTTGTACTACAGTATATTACAATCATCAAAAACTCACATTTAACTACATTAACAGCACGATTTCGAATTGTTTCCAGCTGATCTTTTCATATATCATTGTAGATTATGATGTGTGTCACATGTATCTAGAACATTATCAAGCATTAATTGCTGCAATATTCAGAGACTTTATGACAACGGTCTCATGTTCAACCACAGTAAATAGTATTTCAGTTATTGAACACCATAATATCCACAATTACACATAGTTACATATCTACTGGAAATTCTAATAGCCTTGACCTTCTTTTGTTGCAGATTAACTTGACCATGTCCCATAATTTGTACTACAGTATGTTACAATCATCAAAAACTCACATTTAACTACATTAACAGCACGATTTCGAATTGTTTCCAGCTGATCTTTTCATATATCATTGTAGATTATGATGTGTGTCACATGTATCTAGAACATTATCAAGCATTAATTGCTGCAATATTCAGAGACTTTATGACAACAGTCTCATGTTCAACCACAGTAAATAGTATTTCAGTTATTGAACACCATAATATCCACAATTACACATAGTTACATATCTACTGGAAATTCTAATAGCCTTGACCTTCTTTTGTTGCAGATTAACTTGACCATGTCCCATAATTTGTACTACAGTATGTTACAATCATCAAAAACTCACATTTAACTACATTAACAGCACGATTTCGAATTGTTTCCAGCTGATCTTTTCATATATCATTGTAGATTATGATGTGTGTCACATGTATCTAGAACATTATCAAGCATTAATTGCTGCAATATTCAGAGACTTTATGACAACGGTCTCATGTTCAACCACAGTAAATAGTATTTCAGTTATTGAACACCATAATATCCACAATTACACATAGTTACATATCTCCTGGAAATTCTAATATCCTTGACCTTCTTTTGTTGCAGATTAACTTGACCATGTCCCATAATTTGTACTACAGTATGTTACAATCATCAAAAACTCACATTTAACTACATTAACAGCACGATTTCGAATTGTTTCCAGCTGATCTTTTCATATATCATTGTAGATTATGATGTGTGTCACATGTATCTAGAACATTATCAAGCATTAATTGCTGCAATATTCAGAGACTTTATGACAACAGTCTCATGTTCAACCACAGTAAATAGTATTTCAGTTATTGAACACCATAATATCCACAATTACACATAGTTACATATCTACTGGAAATTCTAATAGCCTTGACCTTCTTTTGTTGCAGATTAACTTGACCATGTCCCATAATTTGTACTACAGTATGTTACAATCATCAAAAACTCACATTTAACTACATTAACAGCACGATTTCGAATTGTTTCCAGCTGATCTTTTCATATATCATTGTAGATTATGATGTGTGTCACATGTATCTAGAACATTATCAAGCATTAATTGCTGCAATATTCAGAGACTTTATGACAACAGTCTCATGTTCAACCACAGTAAATAGTATTTCAGTTATTGAACACCATAATATCCACAATTACACATAGTTACATATCTACTGGAAATTCTAATAGCCTTGACCTTCTTTTGTTGCAGATTAACTTGACCATGTCCCATAATTTGTACTACAGTATGTTACAATCATCAAAAACTCACATTTAACTACATTAACAGCACGATTTCGAATTGTTTCCAGCTGATCTTTTCATATATCATTGTAGATTATGATGTGTGTCACATGTATCTAGAACATTATCAAGCATTAATTGCTGCAATATTCAGAGACTTTATGACAACAGTCTCATGTTCAACCACAGTAAATAGTATTTCAGTTATTGAACACCATAATATCCACAATTACACATAGTTACATATCTACTGGAAATTCTAATAGCCTTGACCTTCTTTTGTTGCAGATTAACTTGACCATGTCCCATAATTTGTACTACAGTATGTTACAATCATCAAACACTCACATTTAACTACATTAACAGCACGATTTCGAATTGTTTCCAGCTGATCTTTTCATATATCATTGTAGATTATGATGTGTGTTACATGTATCTAGAACATTATCAAGCATTAATTGCTGCAATATTCAGAGACTTTATGACAACAGTCTCATGTTCAACCACAGTAAATAGTATTTCAGTTATTGAACACCATAATATCCACAATTACACATAGTTACATATCTACTGGAAATTCTAATAGCCTTGACCTTCTTTTGTTGCAGATTAACTTGACCATGTCCCATAATTTGTACTACAGTATGTTACAATCATCAAAAACTCACATTTAACTACATTAACAGCACGATTTCGAATTGTTTCCAGCTGATCTTTTCATATATCATTGTAGATTATGATGTGTGTCACATGTATCTAGAACATTATCAAGCATTAATTGCTGCAATATTCAGAGACTTTATGACAACAGTCTCATGTTTAACCACAGTAAATAGTATTTCAGTTATTGAACACCATAATATCCACAATTACACATAGTTACATATCTACTGGAAATTCTAATAGCCTTGACCTTCTTTTGTTGCAGATTAACTTGACCATGTCCCATAATTTGTACTACAGTATGTTACAATCATCAAACACTCACATTTAACTACATTAACAGCACGATTTCGAATTGTTTCCAGCTGACCTTTTCATATATCATTGTAGATTATGATGTGTGTCACATGTATCTAGAACATTATCAAGCATTAATTGCTGCAATATTCAGAGACTTTATGACAACAGTCTCATGTTCAACCACAGTAAATAGTATTTCAGTTATTGAACACCATAATATCCACAATTACACATAGTTACATATCTACTGGAAATTCTAATAGCCTTGACCTTCTTTTGTTGCAGATTAACTTGACCATGTCCCATAATTTGTACTACAGTATGTTACAATCATCAAAAACTCACATTTAACTACATTAACAGCACGATTTCGAATTGTTTCCAGCTGATCTTTTCATATATCATTGTAGATTATGATGTGTGTCACATGTATCTAGAACATTATCAAGCATTAATTGCTGCAATATTCAGAGACTTTATGACAACAGTCTCATGTTCAACCACAGTAAATAGTATTTCAGTTATTGAATACCATAATATCCACAATTACACATAGTTACATATCTACTGGAAATTCTAATAGCCTTGACCTTCTTTTGTTGCAGATTAACTTGACCATGTCCCATAATTTGTACTACAGTATGTTACAATCATCAAAAACTCACATTTAACTACATTAACAGCACGATTTCGAATTGTTTCCAGCTGATCTTTTCATATATCATTGTAGATTATGACGTGTGTCACATGTATCTAGAACATTATCAAGCATTAATTGCTGCAATATTCAGAGACTTTATGACAACAGTCTCATGTTCAACCACAGTAAATAGTATTTCAGTTATTGAACACCATAATATCCACAATTACACATAGTTACATATCTACTGGAAATTATAATAGCCTTGACCTTCTTTTGTTGCAGATTAACTTGACCATGTCCCATAATTTGTACTACAGTATGTTACAATCATCAAAAACTCACATTTAACTACATTAACAGCACGATTTCGAATTGTTTCCAGCTGATCTTTTCATATATCATTGTAGATTATGATGTGTGTCACATGTATCTAGAACATTATCAAGCATTAATTGCTGCAATATTCAGAGACTTTATGACAACAGTCTCATGTTCAACCACAGTAAATAGTATTTCAGTTATTGAATACCATAATATCCACAATTACACATAGTTACATATCTACTGGAAATTCTAATAGCCTTGACCTTCTTTTGTTGCAGATTAACTTGACCATGTCCCATAATTTGTACTACAGTATGTTACAATCATCAAAAACTCACATTTAACTACATTAACAGCACGATTTCGAATTGTTTCCAGCTGATCTTTTCATATATCATTGTAGATTATGACGTCTGTCACATGTATCTAGAACATTATCAAGCATTAATTGCTGCAATATTCAGAGACTTTATGACAACAGTCTCATGTTTAACCACAGTAAATGGTATTTCAGTTATTGAATACCATAATATCCACAATTACACATAGTTACATATCTACTGGAAATTCTAATAGCCTTGACCTTCTTTTGTTGCAGATTAACTTGACCATGTCCCATAATTTGTACTACAGTATGTTACAATCATCAAAAACTCACATTTAACTACATTAACAGCACGATTTCGAATTGTTTCCAGCTGATCTTTTCATATATCATTGTAGATTATGACGTGTGTCACATGTATCTAGAACATTATCAAGCATTAATTGCTGCAATATTCAGAGACTTTATGACAACAGTCTCATGTTCAACCACAGTAAATAGTATTTCAGTTATTGAACACCATAATATCCACAATTACACATAGTTACATATCTACTGGAAATTCTAATAGCCTTGACCTTCTTTTGTTGCAGATTAACTTGACCATGTCCCATAATTTGTACTACAGTATGTTACAATCATCAAAAACTCACATTTAACTACATTAACAGCACGATTTCGAATTGTTTCCAGCTGATCTTTTCATATATCATTGTAGATTATGATGTGTGTCACATGTATCTAGAACATTATCAAGCATTAATTGCTGCAATATTCAGAGACTTTATGACAACAGTCTCATGTTCAGCCACAGTAAATAGTATTTCAGTTATTGAACACCATAATATCCACAATTACACATAGTTACATATCTACTGGAAATTCTAATAGCCTTGACCTTCTTTTGTTGCAGATTAACTTGACCGTGTCCCATAATTTGTACTACAGTATGTTACAATCATCAAAAACTCACATTTAACTACATTAACAGCACGATTTCGAATTGTTTCCAGCTGATCTTTTCATATATCATTGTAGATTATGTGTGTCACATGTATCTAGAACATTATCAAGCATTAATTGCTGCAATATTCAGAGACTTTATGACAACAGTCTCATGTTCAACCACAGTAAATAGTATTTCAGTTATTGAACACCATAATATCCACAATTACACATAGTTACATATCTACTGGAAATTCTAATAGCCTTGACCTTCTTTTGTTGCAGATTAACTTGACCATGTCCCATAATTTGTACTACAGTATGTTACAATCATCAAAAACTCACATTTAACTACATTAACAGCACGATTTCGAATTGTTTCCAGCTGATCTTTTCATATATCATTGTAGATTATGATGTGTGTCACATGTATCTAGAACATTATCAAGCATTAATTGCTGCAATATTCAGAGACTTTATGACAACAGTCTCATGTTCAACCACAGTAAATAGTATTTCAGTTATTGAACACCATAATATCCACAATTACACATAGTTACATATCTACTGGAAATTCTAATAGCCTTGACCTTCTTTTGTTGCAGATTAACTTGACCATGTCCCATAATTTGTACTACAGTATGTTACAATCATCAAAAACTCACATTTAACTACATTAACAGCACGATTTCGAATTGTTTCCAGCTGATCTTTTCATATATCATTGTAGATTATGATGTGTGTCACATGTATCTAGAACATTATCAAGCATTAATTGCTGCAATATTCAGAGACTTTATGACAACAGTCTCATGTTCAACCACAGTAAATAGTATTTCAGTTATTGAACACCATAATATCCACAATTACACATAGTTACATATCTACTGGAAATTCTAATAGCCTTGACCTTCTTTTGTTGCAGATTAACTTGACCATGTCCCATAATTTGTACTACAGTATGTTACAATCATCAAAAACTCACATTTAACTACATTAACAGCACGATTTCGAATTGTTTCCAGCTGATCTTTTCATATATCATTGTAGATTATGATGTGTGTCACATGTATCTAGAACATTATCAAGCATTAATTGCTGCAATATTCAGAGACTTTATGACAACAGTCTTATGTTCAACCACAGTAAATAGTATTTCAGTTATTGAACACCATAATATCCACAATTACACATAGTTACATATCTACTGGAAATTCTAATAGCCTTGACCTTCTTTTGTTGCAGATTAACTTGACCATGTCCCATAATTTGTACTACAGTATGTTACAATCATCAAAAACTCACATTTAACTACATTAACAGCACGATTTCGAATTGTTTCCAGCTGATCTTTTCATATATCATTGTAGATTATGATGTGTGTCACATGTATCTAGAACATTATCAAGCATTAATTGCTGCAATATTCAGAGACTTTATGACAACGGTCTCATGTTCAACCACAGTAAATAGTATTTCAGTTATTGAACACCATAATATCCACAATTACACATAGTTACATATCTACTGGAAATTCTAATAGCCTTGACCTTCTTTTGTTGCAGATTAACTTGACCATGTCCCATAATTTGTACTACAGTATGTTACAATCATCAAAAACTCACATTTAACTACATTAACAGCACGATTTCGAATTGTTTCCAGCTGATCTTTTCATATATCATTGTAGATTATGATGTGTGTCACATGTATCTAGAACATTATCAAGCATTAATTGCTGCAATATTCAGAGACTTTATGACAACAGTCTCATGTTCAACCACAGTAAATAGTATTTCAGTTATTGAACACCATAATATCCACAATTACACATAGTTACATATCTACTGGAAATTCTAATAGCCTTGACCTTCTTTTGTTGCAGATTAACTTGACCATGTCCCATAATTTGTACTACAGTATGTTACAATCATCAAAAACTCACATTTAACTACATTAACAGCACGATTTCGAATTGTTTCCAGCTGATCTTTTCATATATCATTGTAGATTATGATGTGTGTCACATGTATCTAGAACATTATCAAGCATTAATTGCTGCAATATTCAGAGACTTTATGACAACAGTCTCATGTTCAACCACAGTAAATAGTATTTCAGTTATTGAACACCATAATATCCACAATAACACATAGTTACATATCTACTGGAAATTCTAATAGCCTTGACCTTCTTTTGTTGCAGATTAACTTGACCATGTCCCATAATTTGTACTACAGTATATTACAATCATCAAAAACTCACATTTAACTACATTAACAGCACGATTTCGAATTGTTTCCAGCTGATCTTTTCATATATCATTGTAGATTATGATGTGTGTCACATGTATCTAGAACATTATCAAGCATTAATTGCTGCAATATTCAGAGACTTTATGACAACGGTCTCATGTTCAACCACAGTAAATAGTATTTCAGTTATTGAACACCATAATATCCACAATTACACATAGTTACATATCTACTGGAAATTCTAATAGCCTTGACCTTCTTTTGTTGCAGATTAACTTGACCATGTCCCATAATTTGTACTACAGTATGTTACAATCATCAAAAACTCACATTTAACTACATTAACAGCACGATTTCGAATTGTTTCCAGCTGATCTTTTCATATATCATTGTAGATTATGATGTGTGTCACATGTATCTAGAACATTATCAAGCATTAATTGCTGCAATATTCAGAGACTTTATGACAACAGTCTCATGTTCAACCACAGTAAATAGTATTTCAGTTATTGAACACCATAATATCCACAATTACACATAGTTACATATCTACTGGAAATTCTAATAGCCTTGACCTTCTTTTGTTGCAGATTAACTTGACCATGTCCCATAATTTGTACTACAGTATGTTACAATCATCAAAAACTCACATTTAACTACATTAACAGCACGATTTCGAATTGTTTCCAGCTGATCTTTTCATATATCATTGTAGATTATGATGTGTGTCACATGTATCTAGAACATTATCAAGCATTAATTGCTGCAATATTCAGAGACTTTATGACAACAGTCTTATGTTCAACCACAGTAAATAGTATTTCAGTTATTGAACACCATAATATCCACAATTACACATAGTTACATATCTACTGGAAATTCTAATAGCCTTGACCTTCTTTTGTTGCAGATTAACTTGACCATGTCCCATAATTTGTACTACAGTATGTTACAATCATCAAAAACTCACATTTAACTACATTAACAGCACGATTTCGAATTGTTTCCAGCTGATCTTTTCATATATCATTGTAGATTATGATGTGTGTCACATGTATCTAGAACATTATCAAGCATTAATTGCTGCAATATTCAGAGACTTTATGACAACAGTCTCATGTTCAACCACAGTAAATAGTATTTCAGTTATTGAACACCATAATATCCACAATTACACATAGTTACATATCTACTGGAAATTCTAATAGCCTTGACCTTCTTTTGTTGCAGATTAACTTGACCATGTCCCATAATTTGTACTACAGTATGTTACAATCATCAAAAACTCACATTTAACTACATTAACAGCACGATTTCGAATTGTTTCCAGCTGATCTTTTCATATATCATTGTAGATTATGATGTGTGTCACATGTATCTAGAACATTATCAAGCATTAAGTGCTGCAATATTCAGAGACTTTATGACAACAGTCTCATGTTCAACCACAGTAAATAGTATTTCAGTTATTGAACACCATAATATCCACAATTACACATAGTTACATATCTACTGGAAATTCTAATAGCCTTGACCTTCTTTTGTTGCAGATTAACTTGACCATGTCCCATAATTTGTACTACAGTATGTTACAATCATCAAAAACTCACATTTAACTACATTAACAGCACGATTTCGAATTGTTTCTAGCTGATCTTTTCATATATCATTGTAGATTATGATGTGTGTCACATGTATCTAGAACATTATCAAGCATTAATTGCTGCAATATTCAGAGACTTTATGACAACAGTCTCATGTTCAACCACAGTAAATAGTATTTCAGTTATTGAACACCATAATATCCACAATTACACATAGTTACATATCTACTGGAAATTCTAATAGCCTTGACCTTCTTTTGTTGCAGATTAACTTGACCATGTCCCATAATTTGTACTACAGTATATTACAATCATCAAAAACTCACATTTAACTACATTAACAGCACGATTTCGAATTGTTTCCAGCTGATCTTTTCATATATCATTGTAGATTATGATGTGTGTCACATGTATCTAGAACATTATCAAGCATTAATTGCTGCAATATTCAGAGACTTTATGACAACGGTCTCATGTTCAACCACAGTAAATAGTATTTCAGTTATTGAACACCATAATATCCACAATTACACATAGTTACATATCTACTGGAAATTCTAATAGCCTTGACCTTCTTTTGTTGCAGATTAACTTGACCATGTCCCATAATTTGTACTACAGTATGTTACAATCATCAAAAACTCACATTTAACTACATTAACAGCACGATTTCGAATTGTTTCCAGCTGATCTTTTCATATATCATTGTAGATTATGATGTGTGTCACATGTATCTAGAACATTATCAAGCATTAATTGCTGCAATATTCAGAGACTTTATGACAACAGTCTCATGTTCAACCACAGTAAATAGTATTTCAGTTATTGAACACCATAATATCCACAATTACACATAGTTACATATCTACTGGAAATTCTAATAGCCTTGACCTTCTTTTGTTGCAGATTAACTTGACCATGTCCCATAATTTGTACTACAGTATGTTACAATCATCAAAAACTCACATTTAACTACATTAACAGCACGATTTCGAATTGTTTCCAGCTGATCTTTTCATATATCATTGTAGATTATGATGTGTGTCACATGTATCTAGAACATTATCAAGCATTAATTGCTGCAATATTCAGAGACTTTATGACAACGGTCTCATGTTCAACCACAGTAAATAGTATTTCAGTTATTGAACACCATAATATCCACAATTACACATAGTTACATATCTCCTGGAAATTCTAATATCCTTGACCTTCTTTTGTTGCAGATTAACTTGACCATGTCCCATAATTTGTACTACAGTATGTTACAATCATCAAAAACTCACATTTAACTACATTAACAGCACGATTTCGAATTGTTTCCAGCTGATCTTTTCATATATCATTGTAGATTATGATGTGTGTCACATGTATCTAGAACATTATCAAGCATTAATTGCTGCAATATTCAGAGACTTTATGACAACAGTCTCATGTTCAACCACAGTAAATAGTATTTCAGTTATTGAACACCATAATATCCACAATTACACATAGTTACATATCTACTGGAAATTCTAATAGCCTTGACCTTCTTTTGTTGCAGATTAACTTGACCATGTCCCATAATTTGTACTACAGTATGTTACAATCATCAAAAACTCACATTTAACTACATTAACAGCACGATTTCGAATTGTTTCCAGCTGATCTTTTCATATATCATTGTAGATTATGATGTGTGTCACATGTATCTAGAACATTATCAAGCATTAATTGCTGCAATATTCAGAGACTTTATGACAACAGTCTCATGTTCAACCACAGTAAATAGTATTTCAGTTATTGAACACCATAATATCCACAATTACACATAGTTACATATCTACTGGAAATTCTAATAGCCTTGACCTTCTTTTGTTGCAGATTAACTTGACCATGTCCCATAATTTGTACTACAGTATGTTACAATCATCAAAAACTCACATTTAACTACATTAACAGCACGATTTCGAATTGTTTCCAGCTGATCTTTTCATATATCATTGTAGATTATGATGTGTGTCACATGTATCTAGAACATTATCAAGCATTAATTGCTGCAATATTCAGAGACTTTATGACAACAGTCTCATGTTTAACCACAGTAAATAGTATTTCAGTTATTGAACACCATAATATCCACAATTACACATAGTTACATATCTACTGGAAATTCTAATAGCCTTGACCTTCTTTTGTTGCAGATTAACTTGACCATGTCCCATAATTTGTACTACAGTATGTTACAATCATCAAACACTCACATTTAACTACATTAACAGCACGATTTCGAATTGTTTCCAGCTGATCTTTTCATATATCATTGTAGATTATGATGTGTGTCACATGTATCTAGAACATTATCAAGCATTAATTGCTGCAATATTCAGAGACTTTATGACAACAGTCTCATGTTCAACCACAGTAAATAGTATTTCAGTTATTGAACACCATAATATCCACAATTACACATAGTTACATATCTACTGGAAATTCTAATAGCCTTGACCTTCTTTTGTTGCAGATTAACTTGACCATGTCCCATAATTTGTACTACAGTATGTTACAATCATCAAAAACTCACATTTAACTACATTAACAGCACGATTTCGAATTGTTTCCAGCTGATCTTTTCATATATCATTGTAGATTATGATGTGTGTCACATGTATCTAGAACATTATCAAGCATTAATTGCTGCAATATTCAGAGACTTTATGACAACAGTCTCATGTTTAACCACAGTAAATAGTATTTCAGTTATTGAACACCATAATATCCACAATTACACATAGTTACATATCTACTGGAAATTCTAATAGCCTTGACCTTCTTTTGTTGCAGATTAACTTGACCATGTCCCATAATTTGTACTACAGTATGTTACAATCATCAAACACTCACATTTAACTACATTAACAGCACGATTTCGAATTGTTTCCAGCTGATCTTTTCATATATCATTGTAGATTATGATGTGTGTCACATGTATCTAGAACATTATCAAGCATTAATTGCTGCAATATTCAGAGACTTTATGACAACAGTCTCATGTTTAACCACAGTAAATAGTATTTCAGTTATTGAACACCATAATATCCACAATTACACATAGTTACATATCTACTGGAAATTCTAATAGCCTTGACCTTCTTTTGTTGCAGATTAACTTGACCATGTCCCATAATTTGTACTACAGTATGTTACAATCATCAAAAACTCACATTTAACTACATTAACAGCACGATTTCGAATTGTTTCCAGCTGATCTTTTCATATATCATTGTAGATTATGATGTGTGTCACATGTATCTAGAACATTATCAAGCATTAATTGCTGCAATATTCAGAGACTTTATGACAACAGTCTCATGTTCAACCACAGTAAATAGTATTTCAGTTATTGAATACCATAATATCCACAATTACACATAGTTACATATCTACTGGAAATTCTAATAGCCTTGACCTTCTTTTGTTGCAGATTAACTTGACCATGTCCCATAATTTGTACTACAGTATGTTACAATCATCAAAAACTCACATTTAACTACATTAACAGCACGATTTCGAATTGTTTCCAGCTGATCTTTTCATATATCATTGTAGATTATGACGTGTGTCACATGTATCTAGAACATTATCAAGCATTAATTGCTGCAATATTCAGAGACTTTATGACAACAGTCTCATGTTCAACCACAGTAAATAGTATTTCAGTTATTGAACACCATAATATCCACAATTACACATAGTTACATATCTACTGGAAATTATAATAGCCTTGACCTTCTTTTGTTGCAGATTAACTTGACCATGTCCCATAATTTGTACTACAGTATGTTACAATCATCAAAAACTCACATTTAACTACATTAACAGCACGATTTCGAATTGTTTCCAGCTGATCTTTTCATATATCATTGTAGATTATGATGTGTGTCACATGTATCTAGAACATTATCAAGCATTAATTGCTGCAATATTCAGAGACTTTATGACAACAGTCTCATGTTCAACCACAGTAAATAGTATTTCAGTTATTGAATACCATAATATCCACAATTACACATAGTTACATATCTACTGGAAATTCTAATAGCCTTGACCTTCTTTTGTTGCAGATTAACTTGACCATGTCCCATAATTTGTACTACAGTATGTTACAATCATCAAACACTCACATTTAACTACATTAACAGCACGATTTCGAATTGTTTCCAGCTGATCTTTTCATATATCATTGTAGATTATGATGTGTGTCACATGTATCTAGAACATTATCAAGCATTAATTGCTGCAATATTCAGAGACTTTATGACAACAGTCTCATGTTCAACCACAGTAAATAGTATTTCAGTTATTGAACACCATAATATCCACAATTACACATAGTTACATATCTACTGGAAATTCTAATAGCCTTGACCTTCTTTTGTTGCAGATTAACTTGACCATGTCCCATAATTTGTACTACAGTATGTTACAATCATCAAAAACTCACATTTAACTACATTAACAGCACGATTTCGAATTGTTTCCAGCTGATCTTTTCATATATCATTGTAGATTATGATGTGTGTCACATGTATCTAGAACATTATCAAGCATTAATTGCTGCAATATTCAGAGACTTTATGACAACAGTCTCATGTTTAACCACAGTAAATAGTATTTCAGTTATTGAACACCATAATATCCACAATTACACATAGTTACATATCTACTGGAAATTCTAATAGCCTTGACCTTCTTTTGTTGCAGATTAACTTGACCATGTCCCATAATTTGTACTACAGTATGTTACAATCATCAAACACTCACATTTAACTACATTAACAGCACGATTTCGAATTGTTTCCAGCTGATCTTTTCATATATCATTGTAGATTATGATGTGTGTCACATGTATCTAGAACATTATCAAGCATTAATTGCTGCAATATTCAGAGACTTTATGACAACAGTCTCATGTTCAACCACAGTAAATAGTATTTCAGTTATTGAACACCATAATATCCACAATTACACATAGTTACATATCTACTGGAAATTCTAATAGCCTTGACCTTCTTTTGTTGCAGATTAACTTGACCATGTCCCATAATTTGTACTACAGTATGTTACAATCATCAAAAACTCACATTTAACTACATTAACAGCACGATTTCGAATTGTTTCCAGCTGATCTTTTCATATATCATTGTAGATTATGATGTGTGTCACATGTATCTAGAACATTATCAAGCATTAATTGCTGCAATATTCAGAGACTTTATGACAACAGTCTCATGTTCAACCACAGTAAATAGTATTTCAGTTATTGAATACCATAATATCCACAATTACACATAGTTACATATCTACTGGAAATTCTAATAGCCTTGACCTTCTTTTGTTGCAGATTAACTTGACCATGTCCCATAATTTGTACTACAGTATGTTACAATCATCAAAAACTCACATTTAACTACATTAACAGCACGATTTCGAATTGTTTCCAGCTGATCTTTTCATATATCATTGTAGATTATGACGTGTGTCACATGTATCTAGAACATTATCAAGCATTAATTGCTGCAATATTCAGAGACTTTATGACAACAGTCTCATGTTCAACCACAGTAAATAGTATTTCAGTTATTGAACACCATAATATCCACAATTACACATAGTTACATATCTACTGGAAATTATAATAGCCTTGACCTTCTTTTGTTGCAGATTAACTTGACCATGTCCCATAATTTGTACTACAGTATGTTACAATCATCAAAAACTCACATTTAACTACATTAACAGCACGATTTCGAATTGTTTCCAGCTGATCTTTTCATATATCATTGTAGATTATGATGTGTGTCACATGTATCTAGAACATTATCAAGCATTAATTGCTGCAATATTCAGAGACTTTATGACAACAGTCTCATGTTCAACCACAGTAAATAGTATTTCAGTTATTGAATACCATAATATCCACAATTACACATAGTTACATATCTACTGGAAATTCTAATAGCCTTGACCTTCTTTTGTTGCAGATTAACTTGACCATGTCCCATAATTTGTACTACAGTATGTTACAATCATCAAAAACTCACATTTAACTACATTAACAGCACGATTTCGAATTGTTTCCAGCTGATCTTTTCATATATCATTGTAGATTATGACGTCTGTCACATGTATCTAGAACATTATCAAGCATTAATTGCTGCAATATTCAGAGACTTTATGACAACAGTCTCATGTTTAACCACAGTAAATGGTATTTCAGTTATTGAATACCATAATATCCACAATTACACATAGTTACATATCTACTGGAAATTCTAATAGCCTTGACCTTCTTTTGTTGCAGATTAACTTGACCATGTCCCATAATTTGTACTACAGTATGTTACAATCATCAAAAACTCACATTTAACTACATTAACCGCACGATTTCGAATTGTTTCCAGCTGATCTTTTCATATATCATTGTAGATTATGACGTGTGTCACATGTGTCTAGAACATTATCAAGCATTAATTGCTGCAATATTCAGAGACTTTATGACAACAGTCTCATGTTCAACCACAGTAAATAGTATTTCAGTTATTGAACACCATAATATCCACAATTACACATAGTTACATATCTACTGGAAATTCTAATAGCCTTGACCTTCTTTTGTTGCAGATTAACTTAACCATGTCCCATAATTTGTACTACAGTATGTTACAATCATCAAAAACTCACATTTAACTACATTAACAGCACGATTTCGAATTGTTTCCAGCTGATCTTTTCATATATCATTGTAGATTATGACGTGTGCCACATGTATCTAGAACATTATCAAGCATTAATTGCTGCAATATTCAGAGACTTTATGACAACAGTCTCATGTTCAACCACAGTAAATAGTATTTCAGTTATTGAACACCATAATATCCACATTTACACATAGTTACATATCTACTTGAAATTCTAATAGCCTTGACCTTCTTTTGTTGCAGATTAACTTGACCATGTCCCATAATTTGTACTACAGTATGTTACAATCATCAAAAACTCACATTTAACTACATTAACAGCACGATTTCGAATTGTTTCTAGCTGATCTTTTCATATATCATTGTAGATTATGATGTGTGTCACATGTATCTAGAACATTATCAAGCATTAATTGCTGCAATATTCAGAGACTTTATGACAACAGTCTCATGTTCAACCACAGTAAATAGTATTTCAGTTATTGAACACCATAATATCCACAATTACACATAGTTACATATCTACTGGAAATTCTAATAGCCTTGACCTTCTTTTGTTGCAGATTAACTTGACCATGTCCCATAATTTGTACTACAGTATGTTACAATCATCAAAAACTCACATTTAACTACATTAACAGCACGATTTCGAATTGTTTCTAGCTGATCTTTTCATATATCATTGTAGATTATGACGTGTGTCACATGTATCTAGAACATTATCAAGCATTAATTGCTGCAATATTCAGAGACTTTATGACAACAGTCTCATGTTCAACCACAGTAAATAGTATTTCAGTTATTGAACACCATAATATCCACAATTACACATGGTTACATATCTACTGGAAATTCTAATAGCCTTGACCTTCTTTTGTTGCAGATTAACTTGATCATGTCCCATAATTTGTACTACAGTATGTTACAATCATCAAAAACTCACATTTAACTACATTAACAGCACGATTTCGAATTGTTTCTAGCTGATCTTTTCATATATCATTGTAGATTATGATGTGTGTCACATGTATCTAGAACATTATCAAGCATTAATTGCTGCAATATTCAGAGACTTTATGACAACAGTCTCATGTTCAACCACAGTAAATAGTATTTCAGTTATTGAACACCATAATATCCACAATTACACATAGTTACATATCTACTGGAAATTCTAATAGCCTTGACCTTCTTTTGTTGCAGATTAACTTGACCATGTCCCATAATTTGTACTACAGTATGTTACAATCATCAAAAACTCACATTTAACTACATTAACAGCACGATTTCGAATTGTTTCCAGCTGATCTTTTCATATATCATTGTAGATTATGACGTGTGTCACATGTATCTAAAACATTATCAAGCATTAATTGCTGCAATATTCAGAGACTTTATGACAACAGTCTCATGTTCAACCACAGTAAATAGTATTTCAGTTATTGAATACCATAATATCCACAATTACACATAGTTACATATCTACTGGAAATTCTAATAGCCTTGACCTTCTTTTGTTGCAGATTAACTTGACCATGTCCCATAATTTGTACTACAGTATGTTACAATCATCAAAAACTCACATTTAACTACATTAACAGCACGATTTCGAATTGTTTCTAGCTGATCTTTTCATATATCATTGTAGATTATGACGTGTGTCACATGTATCTAGAACATTATCAAGCATTAATTGCTGCAATATTCAGAGACTTTATGACAACAGTCTCATGTTCAACCACAGTAAATAGTATTTCAGTTATTGAACACCATAATATCCACAATTACACATAGTTACATATCTACTGGAAATTCTAATAGCCTTGACCTTCTTTTGTTGCAGATTAACTTGACCATGTCCCATAATTTGTACTACAGTATGTTACAATCATCAAAAACTCACATTTAACTACATTAACAGCACGATTTCGAATTGTTTCTAGCTGATCTTTTCATATATCATTGTAGATTATGATGTGTGTCACATGTATCTAGAACATTATCAAGCATTAATTGCTGCAATATTCAGAGACTTTATGACAACAGTCTCATGTTCAACCACAGTAAATAGTATTTCAGTTATTGAACACCATAATATCCACAATTACACATAGTTACATATCTACTGGAAATTCTAATAGCCTTGACCTTCTTTTGTTGCAGATTAACTTGACCATGTCCCATAATTTGTACTACAGTATGTTACAATCATCAAAAACTCACATTTAACTACATTAACAGCACGATTTCGAATTGTTTCTAGCTGATCTTTTCATATATCATTGTAGATTATGATGTGTGTCACATGTATCTAGAACATTATCAAGCATTAATTGCTGCAATATTCAGAGACTTTATGACAACAGTCTCATGTTTAACCACAGTAAATGGTATTTCAGTTATTGAATACCATAATATCCACAATTACACATAGTTACATATCTACTGGAAATTCTAATAGCCTTGACCTTCTTTTGTTGCAGATTAACTTGACCATGTCCCATAATTTGTACTACAGTATGTTACAATCATCAAAAACTCACATTTAACTACATTAACAGCACGATTTCGAATTGTTTCCAGCTGATCTTTTCATATATCATTGTAGATTATGACGTGTGTCACATGTATCTAAAACATTATCAAGCATTAATTGCTGCAATATTCAGAGACTTTATGACAACAGTCTCATGTTCAACCACAGTAAATAGTATTTCAGTTATTGAACACCATAATATCCACAATTACACATAGTTACATATCTACTGGAAATTCTAATAGCCTTGACCTTCTTTTGTTGCAGATTAACTTGACCATGTCCCATAATTTGTACTACAGTATGTTACAATCATCAAAAACTCACATTTAACTACATTAACAGCACGATTTCGAATTGTTTCTAGCTGATCTTTTCATATATCATTGTAGATTATGATGTGTGTCACATGTATCTAGAACATTATCAAGCATTAATTGCTGCAATATTCAGAGACTTTATGACAACAGTCTCATGTTTAACCACAGTAAATGGTATTTCAGTTATTGAATACCATAATATCCACAATTACACATAGTTACATATCTACTGGAAATTCTAATAGCCTTGACCTTCTTTTGTTGCAGATTAACTTGACCATGTCCCATAATTTGTACTACAGTATGTTACAATCATCAAAAACTCACATTTAACTACATTAACAGCACGATTTCGAATTGTTTCCAGCTGATCTTTTCATATATCATTGTAGATTATGACGTGTGTCACATGTATCTAGAACATTATCAAGCATTAATTGCTGCAATATTCAGAGACTTTATGACAACAGTCTCATGTTCAACCACAGTAAATAGTATTTCAGTTATTGAATATAAATTTCAGTACATGTCTTTGTCCAATAATTATTAGAGTAATTTTGTATTTCCAGGCAAATCAATGAAGTGAATTCAGTGATATGAAGAATGTTTATTTTATAGCCCAAACTGGAACGTAAATCAACTTGACGTCTCCAGTGTTAAAACAGAATGGTATATTTCTTATAGTAACTTCAGTTATAAGACTAACTAAAACGCAGGATATATTCCTGGATGGGAGTCAAGAGTTCATCCGTCTGGAAAAAAAGTAGGAGTTTGTTTATCGATTGACACATACTTGATGTCACGTAGTCCACGTATGACCTTCATACAACTTAATGATTCTTACACTGAGAAGGATCGTAATAAAAAAGTTGTTTACTAAAACAGTCACTGATATTAAAACAAGGTCAGCAACTAGATAAAATGTTTATATTATTAGTTGCTTAAATTAAAAACCAAAAACAGATTTTAAAAAATCAGTCAGAGCTGAACTCTATTATTTACAATGTCAAATCCAGTAAACAGTATATTATAATATCACATAACGGAATAAAACATGTAAAACTAACAAACAAGCAGTTAAATTACATATACATAAGAAAATGCAGACATTTATGGTGATGTTTCCTGCTTCGAATACACCATAATCTTTTTAAAGTAGCAAACTTGGTGAAACATTTCGCATTTCCAATTTTCGATGCGATTATCTGTTCTTTGCAAATATGTCCTTATGAGCAACACAGTTCACTTTTCTACAGTCAGTACACATGCAGAATATATTATCTGGTTTCGGCACAGAATACATGGTGAACATTTATTAAATTGTTTTCTTGGTTCTAACAATCACTCTCTAATAAATATATGTATGTTATCCTCGATTACTCCTGCTGAACAGGATTTATCATCTAAAGATGATGTTTCACTAGAGTGGAATCTACAGTTTAAATGTCATGATATATATTTGTTCCTTTAAGAACACCAAGAAAGAAGTCATCATATTAACTTATCAGGCCTTTTTTAAATTTTACTTCTACTCTGTTGTTGTAGACAGTAAAGTTCCTGGTCCAGATTCATTTAATATTGCTGTAATCCGAACACTGATTAAACCAAATATACTACAATCAGATTGTATCCGCACTATACGTGACAGATACAACTAAATTGATTGAATAATTAACTCTGCTGTCACTACCAATATTATTCTTAAACATATTTATACGCCAAAGTTGTTTTTGATTTCCTCTTTGCAGAAATGTTACTGATGTCACGTAGGGTGGTTTGTTTACCGAGAGATTTCAACCCAATCGTAAATCACCAGAAGTCACTTGTTTTCCGTAATTTCGAAATGACTTCTATACAAGCTATGCGTCCAGACTTTACATAATTTTTCTCTAATCCTCACATGACTAAAAATCTCAAAACTTCACAATTTGCATGCCAACGTCACAACTGCATGGTTTCTCTTCATTTCATTTCCGTAACGTCGTTCACGCCGTGAACATGAACAACTCAGAAACCTAATAAAGGCCAGTCTAATTATGTATTTATGCCTTATTTAACTCTACATATTTTTTTACCATCATATCAACACTAAATATCGCCTCCTGATAACGGAACAGTGCCGTTTTGTTTTTTCCATTGTGCAATTGATTAGTCCCCAATCACAAATACTGAACATGGAGTCGTAATTAATCCACATAATTAGATTTTAGTAAGTACTACTGAGCTCTGGGATACTTATGCAGCTCTGAACTGAACTCACTAAAACTAAACCATGCCTATCACAGAATTAGGCAAAAATTGAACTGATTTTTGTTCTTCTTGAATTGCAAACGAAACTCACCATTTTCTTGATTTCGTCGTACACGCATTACCTGGGGTGATTAAGTGATTTTCTCCAAGGTAAGTGGCGTGTAACGATTTGCATGTGCCAGTTTGTTATTTACATGAAATCCGAAATACTCGTTTCACGTGGTGCACGGCAAGCTCGATGTGATTTATGTTCACGTATAGAGAGTATATAAGGCGAGATATTTCTCATAATAATTACGGGAACCAAAATATCTAATCGAAGGATAGATAAGCTCGTCTTGCAATCTCCAGCCAAAGGGGTGAGTGTTAAATTTACATTTTCGTTTTATTGTGAATTTTATTCAGATTATCATTTCGTATAATGATGCTTTTATTGCAATTAAACGTGGAATATTTGGAATTACTAGTCACTATTAGACTTTAAATGCAATATCGTAATCTACGGCTTAGATTATTTTTGAGACAACTATTATTAGTCTGGTTTTGTTTATTGTAGCTGTTACCGTGTTTCCGATACTGTAGCTGACAATCGCTGTTACCATAGATCTGATAATCGCTGATACCGTAGATGTCAATGTTTCTGATACCGTAGCTGCTAACGTAGTTGATACCATTTCTGATACCGTAGCTGTTAACACATCTGATACCATCTTTTGATAAACGTCTTTGATATCGTCTGATTTGTTATGGGACATCTATTATTTGTTCCGGAACATCTCTGTATAAATATCTGAATGTGATTGTGCCGTTAATTTGTGCAAACGGAATTGAAGTATCTGTCTGTGTGTCGAACTGTCTGTTGGTCAACATCTGTGTAACGTGTAAATATCCGGAAATCTAGAAGTCCGAGTGTCGGAGCTGTCTGAGTTGTAAAACATCCGGGTCGACATCTAGGGTAGTGAGGAACCGTTGGTTCTGGTAGATGTTGTATGTTGTCTGAACGTATAACTGTGGTGGATCCGTGAAGGGAAACGTCCGATAATAGTATTGGTCAACCCTAGGTTTTCGGGGAAACTGGGAGACGATTCAACTGTTGCTGAATCGTGCGGTTATACGGGGTCGAGACACATATGTGTATTGAAATTGTAATACAATTTAATACATTGTTGTATTTGCATGCTTATGTCAGAACACAATAATATTTCAAGTGATCGCATAGATATCAATAAAAGCTAGCAACTTGATTGAATACAAGTATATGGTCGTGCTAGTTATCGCAATCCATCGTGCGATAGTATAGTTTGTCGTTTGTGTTCATTTTTCGTAATTTATACTTGCATTAATTTAACTTTCGTAAAGGTTCCTTGGATCTGTGTATAGTCCAAGAGATCCCTTTACATCTGAGATTCCTTTTGTATTAATATTTAATTTGTTCATGTATTGTGAATGGTTGTGAGTGTAATTGTGGGTTGAGTGCATGAATTATTGTGTTGTTACATCTGTATTTTTTTCATTTATAATTTATTACATAAATTTATATTTTCTTTCACAAATTGTGTTTGTATTGTTCATTTAATCCACCCTCCTCTCGGTAACAATTCTGTTACAATGCCATCATGCAACCTCACCAACACGTCACTCTTTGACATTGATCCTAGTTATTGGCTAATTATGTGGAGTGAAGACTGTCCCTTGAACCGATTTCCGTTAATTGAACAAGTTATCACAAGTAATCACACACATATCATAAATTATTACAATGGAGTTATATACTCCAAATTTATTACAATATGCAATTCAAGGTAAATGTTTTATTCTTCTTAAATTGTATAATAATCATAGAACAATGTAACACGAAGAGGGATTTTGAAGTATGGGTTATAGAGAAATGACTTGATCACTTGGATCACTCCTTTGTATTTCTCTCATACGTTAATTTCGTTTTGTGTGAAGCTTAGTTCGATTTAATGCACACGCATTCGACAATTTATATTTGAAATCAGAGACCTAGTCAAGAAGAATAATCTTCATTAAGAGAAGTTTCGCTTTTAATAACTTCAATGGTCCACAAATAGTGCATCCAAAACTTAGGTTTAATGGACTAAAATGCAACGATTCGTAACCCGGCACCATAACAGCAAACAACAGCGAATGAACGCCTTCATTCCAAGCATTTCCTGTGTCAAAACAATGTGACAGAACTGTGTTTTCCAAAGTTTAAAGAGACATTTTTAAAGTCCCTTGATTTATTAAGATGTAGATCCAAATCATGTATGAACGGGCAGGAAAATTCCAGACAAACAATTTGAGACTTGCCCACACTAAACAAATTTGGTTAGGTCAAAAAGAGTAAAATAACTGTATCAAATCTTTGAGTAAAAGGAATTGCCTTTGAAAATCTTGTAGACGAACACATTATGGCCAACAAGTGTATGATGCCTGACAATCACTCATTTTGAACAGGAAAGTATGGTACCAACACACTCTACCATTATTCTACAAATGGTTCCTCAAATATAGCGATAGACTGTATATGAGCCGTATCTATCTTCTCATAGGGTTTTCCTACCATTAAAACTTTGGACAAGGTTTACAGTATTCAGAAGCATCACGACTTCATTTCGGACAATTTATTGATGATCTTGATCCTTTTGTTGTCCTAGATGACCTGTTAAATGTGCATGGCTAGACAATGAATTTCCTGTCGGCATTTGACGTCGGAGCGACAACCGGACATCTCCATGCACAATTGCTACTTTAGGGTACCTCAGTTTGCCTCCATTTACTCACAATCAACCTATTTGCACAATGTGAAAAGCTGTAACTTTTGTTGCTTCAGCATCTGAAAGAGACAGGAGATCACATGATCTTGTTTCCTGTTCAATAATGAGTGATTGACCCAACAAATATATTGCTTCTGTCACAGAATTAGGCGAAAATTATTAAAATTTATTGTGCAATCGAATTGAAGTATCTGACTGTCTGTCTGTCAGATTGTCTGTCCGTCTACATCTGTCGTGACGTGTAAATATCCGGAAATCTAGAAGTCCGAGTATCGGAACTGTCTAGAGTTGCAAACATCCGGGGCGACATCTAGGGTATTGAGGAACGTTGGTTCTAGTAGATGTTTTATGCTGTCTGTACGTATAACTGTGGTGGATCCGTGAAGGGCAAGTGACCGATAAAAGTATTGTGTCAACCCTAGGTTTTCGGGGAAACTGGGCGGCGATTCAACTGTGGGTGAATCGTACCGTTATACATGGTCGAGACACATGTGTGTGTTGCAATTGTAGTACAATTGAATACAGTGTTGTATTTACATGGTTACTTCAAATCACAATAGTATTTCAAGGCATTGCATGCTTCTCAATAAAAGCTAGCAACTTGATTAAATACATGTATATGTTCGTGCTAGTTGTCGCAATCCATACGTGCGATAGTATAGTTTGATGCTTGTGTTTATTATCGTGATTTATACTTGCGTTAATATAACTTTTGTAAAGGTTCTTTGGATCTGTGTATAGTCCAAGAGATTCCTTTGTATCTGTGTTTTATTTTGTATTAATATTCATTTATTCATGTATTGTGAATGGTTGTGAGTGTAATTGTGGGTTGAACGCATGAGTTATTGTGTTGATACATCATTATTTTTCATTAATAATTTATTTCATAAATTTATATTTTCTTTCACATATTGTGTTTGTGTTGTTCATTTAATCCACCATCCTCTCGGTAACAATTCTGTTACACCTTCTACTTGTAATAAGAGCATTTGGAACAGCTCTGTTTCTATACAGTTGGTTATTTTTCAATCCATGACAATCATAAATGACGCGCACTTTGTTTTCACATTAAGAGCGCTTTGGAAAGATAAGATTTCTGAACAATCGTATCAGAAGTTTGATCTAAACGTTTTGACACATTGAGATTTGTAAGTAATCGTTTGAGACAGGTGGATTTTAAGAAATAACTGTGACGGGAATACTTAATTATAAATAAAACATTGTGAGCCATGGAAAAGTCATCATTTTCCTAAACTTTGCTCATCATAATATTCTTTACATCAATGTAATACAGTTCTTGGACTCTTTTATTAATCTGAGCTACATGAGGTTATTGTAATCTTGATCAACTTTCTAGACTGAGTACCACCTAGTTGTTCTGTCTCCTTTGCAAATTCAGCAGAGGTTCGTCCAGTTTCTTTGTCAAATTTCCATACCCTTTGTAAGTATGCCTCAGGTATTAATTCATAACGTTTCAATATATATTCCCTAACCACAAACCGCTCCTGTAGCCTAAGTGGTTAGAACATCCGTCTCGGATGCGGCGGATGTCCTAACAAATACATAAAACTGGTACACGAAGTAGCCTAACTTGGCTAATGTCAGGACTTACAAACCGGCTGGGTGTCAGGATAATGTGACTGGTTGGGACATGATGCTACAGGTCTGCGGCATAATGTCCCAGTGCTAGATAACACTATCAACTGCCACAGTGTTTTGATCGTGGCAATATTACTGAAATATTGTTAAAGCTACTTTAAAAATCCAAATCCCCCCGTTAACAACATCATGATCAACATATCGGTAGTGTGGTTGTCACAATCTTTGTCACTAAGACGTTTAACAACATCATGATCAACATATAGATAGTGTGGTTGTTACAATTTTTGTCAATAAGACGGTTAGTAATAATACAGTTCAATACTCTTTGGACCATTTCAAAGTTTCAGTAATTATCATTAAATCAGCAACTTTCACAAGGTGAAGAAAATAGTGACCTACTTCTTTTCCCTGAAAAGAAAAAAAAGGGGGGGGGTGCTTTCCAATCCGTTTGGTAATAATAAAAACTAAACTCGAGTGTAAATGCGAGTGGGGTGTTTAAGCGTTTGTAAATTTGACTATTTTGTCTCTATGCATCCGCATTTCTATTTCCCTTTATTCTCTGTCTCTGTCCATGTCTCTGTATCTGTTTCGCGTTCTCTCTGTCTCTGTCAGTCTGCACAGTTAATTGATTTTTTTGCTTTATCTTTGTGAATTTGCACTTATTTGTCGTCTATCTTATTTTGCATTTCTTTCTCATCTCTCCCTGCATTTTTCTCTTCTTATCTTCTCTCTGAATTTCCACCATTTCTTTCAATCCTAAAGAATGTCTACCTCTGGGGAAAACCAAATACGTACGCAAGACAAACACACACATGAGTAGCACATGTTGACCAACGGAGAAAAAACAACAACTTGTGAGAATGAAATGGTCTTTCCTACGGAATAATGCAAATTAACTACATATTATTGGAAATGAAGATCCAAGACAATGGCACGGGATTTTGCTGAAATCTATTCTCTCAATATCAATATGAAGACGAAAGCATTTGTATGTATGTATGTATGTATGTATGTATGTATGTATGTATGTATGTATGTATGTAGTCAGAGTCTATGTAATTCAATTATTATCTTGACACTATTGGTGGTTTCAATCTGTGTAATTAAATTATTATCTTCACACTGTTGGTGTTTGAATCTGTAATTCAGTTATTATCTTGACACTATTTAGGTTTGAATCTATGTAGTTCAATTATTATCTTGGCAATATTGGTATTTTAGTCTATGTAATTCAATTATTATCTTGACACTATTGGTGTTTTTAGTCTATGCAATTCAATTATTATCTTGACACTATTGGTGTTTTTAGTCTATGCAATTCAGTTATTATCTTGACACTATTGGTGTTTTTAGTTTTTGCATTTCAATTAATATCTTGACACTATTGGTGTTTCTAGTCTCGGTAATTCAGTTATTATCTTGACACTATTGCTGTTTTTAGTCCATGCAATTCAATTATTATCTTGATGCTATTGGTGTTTTAATCTGTGTAATTCAATAATTATCTTGTCACTATTGGTGTTTTTAATCTATGTAATTCAATTATTATCTTGACACTATTGGTGGTTTGAATCTGTGTAATTCAGTTTATATCTTGACACTATTGGAAAATTGAATATGTGTAATTCAACTATTATCTTGACAATATTGGAGGTTTGAATCTATGTAATTCAGTTATTATCTTGACACCATTGGTGCCTTGAATCTGAGTAAAACAAAGCACACTCCTATTGTATGGCTATGCCATTCTCACTTGCCATGTGTTGTGATAATTGAAGCTTCATGCGTCCACGGTAATAATAAATCAACCATTAATGATCTAGTTGTTTTCCAGAAATAATGCCAATGCTCTGTAAGATTCTTAACCTAAAAGAATCGAATATTTGTCTTAAATCTATTGATCCTATAAAGGAAATCTTGTTATTATCTTGCCAACATCGATCTAAATAAAGCAACTTGATGGCTCCTAGAATTTTCTGTGATCAATATGTGCATTAAAGAAATTACGCGTGCAGTACAGGTTTAAAAAGATCTGGCAATTAATCTTTCTTTTATAATGATGGTAATATGACAGTTGTTATCATTTTGATTCCGTCATGTAGCTGCTATTCAGTTAACATAACAACCGGTTGCTTTTTAGCAACACAATAATTTCCGAATTTTTCAAATACTTGATATATTACCCAACACGGTCACTCTCAAGGTATTCACAATGAAATGACGACTTACAAAATACATTCACATAAAGAAAATTGACGCATTTTACACCATTTGACACTTAGAACAATAAACAGTATATGTAAATAAATTAGGAAGTGCATTGGTTTGTACATATTTTTCTCCCAAACATTTTCATTTCCAGTTTGAAAGGCTATCATTATGAATTTACCTAATCAATAAAATAGTTTCTAAATTCTCATATATTTTCTAACGCTCTCAAACTGTATTAACCCCAATACATGTCTGTAATGCACACTATAGTAATATATACATTCATGTCAATAAAGACAGTACGATGTCAAACTACAATTTTGTCAATAAACACAGTACAGTGTCAAAATAATATCATGTCAATGACCACATTTCAGTTTCTAACTACAAGCATGTCAATAAACACAGTACATTGTAAACTACGATTTTATCAATAAGCACAATACAGTGTCAAACTATAATCATGTAAATGACCACATTACAGTGTCTAACTACACTCATGTCAATAAACACAGTACAGTGTCAAACTACAATCATGGCAATACACATTATCAAAAGACATAATGCAATCGTTCCAATAAATATGGTATAGTGACATACAACAGGCTTGAAAATAAACATTTTAGGCCTATACATAACGTGTCAGTAAACATTGTACTGTGATATACTTCAATTTTGTCAGTAATTACTTTACTACGACGTACTACGATCTTGTCAGAAAAGGTGCAGTGACATTTTGTTGTTTTTGTTGTTTGTCGTTTGAGCTCGAAGATGATCATGGTATTACCAACTGTTTTGGTTTGTGTGAATACTTGATTGGCTGATTAGTTCGATTTGTGATCTAAACCGTCTGTGGTTTGTGCGAATACTTGAATGGCTGAGTAATCCGATTCGTGATCTGAACCGTCTGAGTAGTCCGATTTGTGATCTAAACCGACTGTGGTTTGTGTGAATATTACTTGAATAGTTGATGTTTCCGATTTGTGATCTGAGCCGTATGTGGTTTGTGTGAATAATTGATTGGCTGATTAATCCATTAATCCGATCTGAGCCATCTGTTGTATTGGGTCTGCTTAATCTCCAGAGGACAAGCTGAAGGTCTGTGATTTCCATTGTTTGTGCTTGCGAAGTATCTCTGCAATTCCGTACCGTTTATTGTCATTTGCTCCGGTATAGAATAGACTAAACCGCGTGTGCGATCTACTTAAGAATTAGGGTCAATGTCCAAGTATTGTAAGGATTACTTGAGGAAATCTTCGAAGAGTTTATGTTACTACCCTGAGCTTCATTTTCCTTTTTCATCTCGCCGAAGGCATTTGGCAGTCGTTTCTTTTACATCCTTTTGACGTGTCCTTTCCATCTCAACTGTGATTTCTTGAGAAGAAAGAGGATGCATGGAACGCCTGCCCATGTGAGAACCTTAGTAACTAGCATCCTGTCTTGCTAGCATAACATCATCAGTTTCCTGAGGCAGCCCAGGGGAAAATGGTTCACTTTCTTGGCATGATTTCTGTACACCGTCCAGGTTTTGCAAGCACACATTATGGTCGGGCACATAATGGATATGTATATTTTACGTTTTGTTTGTTGCCTTATTACTTTGCGTTCCATACCTTTGCATGTATTGTGAATAAGTCCATTGTTGTTGCATTTGCCAACACCCCTTTTTCCAATGACAATTTGAAAATGTCTGGTGATATGTGCCAACAATAACAATGAAGTCACCAAGGATGATGAGATTGTTTGCCTTTCTCACGACTGCGATACGATACGCAAGATCTTCATAACACGTATCCTTGATATCATATTATATTGGTCATGATGCGTGCATAGGCGCTGATGATATTAGCATGTCTTTTTATCCTGACATTGGTTTATTATATTTACATTTGTCAGCCATTCATGTCGTTTGGATGATTTGTGAGCTTGCTATACAGTTGTCGTTTCGTCCACTCCAGACGAAGGTGTAGCCTGCTTATACTTCGGTCATTTGTCATTTATAAGTTAGGCGAATTTTAGTCAGTGCTGTTATTTGGATGCTAGTCTATCGTTTCGGAACCCGAATGATTCATTGGGGTGGGGATGGGGACTGGGTCGGAGAATGTTATGACTTGAAAGCGTACTGGATTTCAATTAGGTAAAGTTGCACAGAGTCGACCACGCTCTCGTGTCCACGCCTCTCTCTGACAAGTTGTACGGCTTTGTCAGGACTTCTGGATACAGTCCTGTATGAATTTGATGGTCATCAGTTTATACTGCAACTAAACAAATTTTCTAATGTACACACATCTCTTGCAATGTACCGTCAAGAATGACGAGCAAATCTGATTAGCCGACTGACAAACCAGAAGGGACTCAAAAGTGAGAACGAGGTGAATCTGTCCATTCTGTATAAACCTATACAGTTAGCACAATCTACCATTACTTACGGTAGCAAGCGATCTCTGTCTTGACAGTAACATATTATAGTCTTGTCAATAATCATGATACATTGACATGATGCAATGTTCTCATTAACCATTGTACAGTGATATACAGCAATGTTGTAAATAAATATGGTATAATGATGGGTTACACTTTTGCCAATAAACATGGTACAATGACATATTGCAATTGTGTCAATATGCATTGTACAGTGACGTGATACAACCGATACAATAAACATGTTAAAGACATATATTGCGGTCGTAGGTACGTATACTTTAAACAACTGCATATATTAACCATGAAGTATTCAATGTTTAAAGAACTTTGCGATACCAATTGTGTTAGATAGGCAGTATAACAGTCTCTGCAAATATCTTCATTATCAATAACAATGACCTTACGAACGCGTATTCTACTCAGTTTATTTCCACATTATTTAATGGATCGTTCTAGGGTTTCTTGAAGATCTTGTTATTTCATATATTATCCTAGAAAATTAGTGACTTACTCCTACTATTTTAGAGAGTTTGTCAAATGCGAAATGTGACTGACATGAGTCATTTATAGTCCCACCACGAACACCTTTTTACGTATAAGAGTCGTTTATAATCCCATCAAAGAGCACAATGTGTCTGTAATGAGTCGTTTATAATCCCACCAAAGAGCACAATGTGTCTGTAATGAGTCATTTATAATCCCAGCACAAACACAATTTGGCGATTTGTTTGTTTGTTTAGGATTTTTAACGTAGCTTTAACAATTTTTCAGTCATATCGCTACGATGTCTGCAGTGAGGCAGTTTATAGTGATGTCTACCACTGGGGCATCATGCCGCAGACGTGTAGCATGATGTCCCACCCAGTCACATTATCCTGACACCAGGCCGACCAGTCCTAACACTAACTTCTTAATGCTGAACGTCAAGCGAGGCAGCTGTTAGTACCATTTTTGTAAGTCTTTAGTATGACTCGGCCGGGGATTGAACCCACGACCTCCCGCTTCCGCGGCGGACGCTCTAACCACTAGGCCACCGGAGCGGTTACAATTTGGCGATAATAAGTCATTTATAATACCATTCACATGTGAAATGATTGTATAAATCTTTCGAACTTTCCAATTTCTTATCAAGCTAGATATATGTGATTTAAATAAAATATTCATTCTAATTTGTTTGCTGATGAATGATGTAATCTAATTCAATGAGGGCCCACATGGGAACATTTAACATTTTAGCTAGAAAAAAAGCATCCAGTAAGACATATAAGAAATATTCCAAAATGTGGATGCCATGAAATCTATTTTCTGTAACTTTCTTCTTCTTCTTGAGATAGTAGTTAAGTTTCCTGTTAATATTAGCTGCTGAAGAAAGGATCGTTTGTATTTTGTATAGACCGTTTCACAGGACCTTGCCATTTAATTTATATATATACAAGATTAAACTAGATCTAATTTAGTTACTATGAAACCAAGAAAATGTTCCCAATCATTCATGAATAACAATTGACTGCATCAATCACTTCTTGAACTGTATACGATACTCGTGATATAATGAATTATATTACGAAAAGGATTACTGTCAAATCAACCAAAAGAGTACTGGTAAAAAGGAAACGAATGCATCCTTTCAAAATTTAAACCACCAGAAATCTATTGGTCGTACGTTAAGTCATTTACCGAAATAATGATTACCAATTTCTCTCCGAGAGTTTGGTAAATTATTTACTTAAATACTGACCAACAATATATCTCTCAGAGTATGGTGCTGATTCGGGATTATTATTTTACAGCAATCTTATGACTTAAGTATTAAACAGGATAAGCAAATAGACCAACTCACTGACAACAATTTTATGGAAAATATTCTTTTGGAACAACTTACAAAAGGCCTACGTCTTCCTAAAGTTTCTCTAGTTATCCTAAACTCTTGACATTTACTTAAATTGACCTTGCGTTTACATTGCTATATATCTGTTTCTTACCGCTAACTGAGAGAGTCCTAATAAAAAATCAATGCATACGTCCAAATAGGTGAGGATAAATATTACAAGCAGCCAAGCTATAGTGAACATAGCGAGACAATCAAACCTAATGATTACGTGTCACGTTGACCACGATAGAATGCACTGTAAAAGTATTCTACAAAATTTAACACATTATAAATGTATCTATCTCCAATGAAACTGAAAACGGAATCCCCGTGCATTCAATCATGAAATGTTTCACAAACCTAGACAGGGCTTCTACTTAGGTCTGGGAATCTTTGTATTCCACTGGAGTCATTGCTTTAAAATAATTATGTTTATACACAACAATTGTGATAGTGATGTTTGGTCGAATATCAGAGAGAGACCTAAGAAGCCGGATGTATTTACTCATACTTGCATCAAAGTTCTACAGTGATTTCCTCAAACATCACAATCAGGAATGAGCGTATGTTTATTGAGGATAAAGAGAATTGGAATTGCAAATGATTAAAGGAAACTAAACCTTTATTCCATATTTTGTTCCAGATTTTGTAACATTTTATAGAATATTTCCTTCCATGTATAACAATATCTTTTAAGTAAATATGTTACAGAACAGAAAAGATTTTATTCCCGATATATCTGACATTTTGCACAAATATAATATTTACGAAATTATGAAATTATTGAACGTTTTGTTAGAAATTATTTCTAGGAACGAAACCAAATTATTAAACATGGGACTCATAATATGAAAATTGGCGTTTTAAATACTTTTACCAGACTATCATGTCATACAAAACATTCTTAAATGCCCTTAATTCTATTTAAAAAAGTTTGATCTGTATGGCAAACTTCGAAAACATCAAAATAATTACAGTTAAATACATCCATTGCAAACTTTCTGATCACTGTTCCAACTAATGCCATACAATCTTGTATTCAATACAGTTATTCATAACACAGAGATAATAATGCATGCAATCATTTTGTTGTCAAATCGCTATGCGACAAAGTGAACGACTTTGGACACATATTATAAATAATTTTGTCATTCATCATGCTGTGTTCTTTCATAATATATCAGATGGTGAATTTATGAATCATCTCATGGTTATGGTATTTCTCAACGGTATCTTGTTAGACGAGCCAAAATACTAATAAATGTTATTAGGTCTGTTTCAGTGATGTCTGCATCTGTAATACACGGATTCTGTTCTTAATAATAAGATTGATTTACACATTATCGAGATCTGGAAGGTATTTAATGTTCAACAAAATGATAGTTGTATATTTTCGCACTCTATTTATGACATAACATAAAAAATACGTATTGTGCAAAATTATTTATGACATGTGCAATAGTTAAATATTAGGTTTTGCAGGAGGACTTTACAATACATGTGTCGCTCTCATATGAAAAGCCTTAAAAAGGAGTTGCACGTGTAGGAGACGTCCAATTCATCAATGCTAAATATTTGAAAAGGCATTTTTTCACTCTTAGTTTTCACACTTTTAGACTGGATTAGCAATTCCTTCAGGTCTTTTAATGCAAGTACAACATTGCAATATTAGGCAGGGCTTGTAAATGAGTCAATTACCTTAAACGAAGGATTAGACCACTCTTTTCGACTACATTAGTAAATCATCCACCGCTGTAACAGAATGCATAAGTTTGAAATGTAAGACAGGATTAGCAGATTATTAAAGTTCCTTAAATCAGGCATTTACTTTGCACAACACATATAATGAGTATATGTGCAAGCATATGACTACAATATTACAAGATTAACCAATGGGGTAACACTCACAACGAAAATACAATCGTCATATTAACAGGATTAGCAAATAAGTAAAATCTCTTCCCATATGATCACAGCAATCATAATAATATCGAGACAGGATTAAAACAAGAGTCAACGTTCTTACTGCAAGTATATGACATTAATATTAGACAAGATCTGTACGCGAGCCAACTATCTTACAGAAATAATTATAGTATCAAGACAAGATTTATACAGGAGTCAGCGCTATTACAGTAAACATTATAATCTAAAGACAGGATTAGTACAAGAGTCAGCGCTATTACAGTAAACATTATAATAAGAAGACAGGATTTGTACACAAGTCAACTGTTATACAGCAAACATTATAATATCAAGACAAGATTTGTACAGGAGTCAGCGCTATTACAGTAAACATTATAATCTAAAGACAGGATTAGTACAAGAGTCAGCGTTATTATAGTAAACATTATAATATCAAGACAAGATTTGTACACGAGTCACCCGTTTTTCAACATGTACATGACTGTAATATCATACAGGATTAGAATACGAGTCAACTCTCTTACAGTAAGCATTATAATATCAAGACAAGATTAGTAAACGAGTCAACGAACTTACAGCAAGCATTATAATATCAAGACAGGATTAGTACACGATTAAACTCTCTTACAGCAAGCATTATAATATCAAGACTGGATAATTACACGTGCCACACTCTTACAGCAAGCATTATACTATCAAGGCAGGATATGTTTTAACAATTCCAAAATAAACTTTATTTTGGAACCAGCACAACTTGATATTTCAAATTTAATATATCAGCATGTCACTGTTCATCTGACATTTTGTATTAAAAAAATTGTTTATTTTCCCTGCCTATTTAATTCAGTTTTGTAACGTACTTAATTGGAAATTTACCAGACTAATAATATTTGGGTACCAATCTAGTTTAGATCAGAACTCCAGTCCTACGGCGGTATTCTGGTGGACAACAATGACGTTCATGCTCTCTTCATGTTATGGTTCACCAATCAAATTACTACTTTCCAATCTGAAAGTGACGTCATTCGGAACATATTGGTATTGTCAATTACTCTAACGCTAATGTCCATCACTTTCTCTGACAGGATGTTAAATATAAAGTGCACTCCAAATTACAAAATTCATCAAAAAATATGTATCCTATCTGTTAGATCTTCATGTAAGAATGTGGAGATCTGAACTTAGACTGCATGGGTGGATAATGAATGCACTGTTTGACTGGTTGTCCTTAAATTTGAATTTAGACTGGCATGGGTGGTTAATGAATGCACTGTTTGACTGGTTGTCCTTAAATTTGAATTTAGACTGGCATGGGTGGTTAATGAATGCACTGTTTGACTGGTTGTCCTTAAATTTGAATTTAGACTGGCATGGGTGGTTAATGAATGCACTGTTTGACTGGTTGTCCTTAAATTTGAATTTAGACTGGTATGGGTGGTTAATGAATGCACTGTTTGACTGGTTGTCCTTAAATTTGAATTTAGACTGGCATGGGTGGATAATGAATGCACTGTTTGACTGGTTGTCCTTAAATTTGAATTTAGACTGGCATGGGTGGATAATGAATGCACTGTTTGACTGGTTGTCCGTACACAGACATATGTATTGCCGATAAACTATTCACAACTTCTCAGGCAATCCTAAAGTTCATATCCCAAATGTATGCCAATAATTGCCATTAACTGTCGTTCATTTCATCTCTGCTACTTAAGGAAAGATAACTGACAACGATTTGGATGTGCATCCAACTATTGTCATTCCTATGTCGATCTATTCATAGAAATAGCTGATATTGTTGGAAGGGATTAAGTTTTCATGTTTGCTAATAAATTGCCCGCAAACAGAATGTATTTATTTGCAGATGACGTCTTAAAGAGATAGCCAAGGGGGTCCGAATGGGTGATTAAGCAGAAGCGACGTAGTGGTGTCACTTCTGTATCTAACATATTAACTTTCATTCCGAAGACATTGTGATTGTTTGAAATTTACCAGCCATATAAGTAAAACCGCTCAGTAGAGTGGTGCAAGATATTTTCCTAAATTTTAATCAGTTCCAATATTCATTTAGGTGACTTATGAAAATGAGTTCAGTTAACTTTTTAATAACCGAGTTAAACCGGACCACACCATGCACAATTTAACCTTTAACATTCAATCTGAAACTCCTTAAATCTCAATAATAAAACTTGGATTTAAATATTTTAAAATATATCATTTTAGATTTGGAACGGTGGAAACTTAAAATTCGATTTCTTGGATAAATTTTCGCTAAAATTGCCAAACACGTCAATTGCATATATTACAAATTTCTTTTAAAGGATGTTTATGATTTCGAATTTCTGACCATACAAATCTTCATATAAAAAAAACCCTTAGTTCAATTATGGAAGATTTAAATCGATAGCCTTATATGTTACTTGCGTGATAATAAATTATTCTCTTTAATCCAAATATTAAATATTTGCCTTTAGCCTTTTACCAACCAATAAGACAAACCAGTGAAAGATACTCACGTGATAATAAAACAAACAAGTTTATTGTTATTAATAATATTCTAAGCATTCTTTTAGTCTGAGCCTTGATGTAGATAATCCAAAAATTCAATTAGTAAAGCCAGTAGTGATATTTCATTAAAAAGATTTTTAAAAAGTTTTCAACTATTATCAAAATAGTTAGGTTCAATATCTGCAAAAAATGTTACCAACTTCTAAACAGGATTCTGAAGGGTAATAATTTGATCATCTAAAATTGATAGTTTAATTTTGTTTGTTTGATTAGGATTTTTAACGAAGCTTTAAAAAATTGCAGTCATATAGCTACGTTGTCTGCAGTGAGGCAGTTTATAGTGATGTCTAGCACTGGGGAATCATGCAGCAGACATGTCGCACGATGTCCCACCCAGTCACATTATCCTGACACCAGGCCGACCGGTCCTAACACTAACTTCTTAATGCTGAGCGTCAAACGAGGCAGCTGTTAGTACTATTTTTGTAAGTCTTTGGCATGACTCAGCCGGGGTTCGAACCCACGATCTCCCACTTCTGCGTCGGAAGCTCTAACGACTAGGCTACCGGAGGGGTGATAATTTAATACTTTTACCACTTAGGTCAACTGAGGATGTCAAGTCTAAATATTGTTTAAAAGCTCCACAAGGTCTTTGACAAGACTCCTTAAATAAAGACAACAACGCAAAGGAGCAGTTTTGGTATTAGTTTTGCGAGACACGAGGGTTTAGTGATTAACATGCCCAACTGACCAAAAGGTGCTGGTTTGAATCCTACTGAATGATCAGATTTTGTGTCCTTTGGAAAAGCGGCTCTTAATTGCCATGGCAGTATAAATATCCTTCTTGTGTTGCTATGCAATAAAGTATCAAACTAACCCCGTCAGTTTGATTTTCGTAACCATGTTGTTTAGGTTCTCGTCTGTTCTATAAAAAGACATGACACTTGCTTTGTGCACGTTGTATACACACAGGTTATTTGTTCTTACCAGACATGAGACACACGTTTCAGGTTAAACCTAAGTGAAAATGGACAGGGCCTTATTGACATTTTACTGAAATTTCAAACAGCAAGTTTAATTCGTTGTCCTTTAAGTTTGTGCATACAATGTGCCAATTCATAAAAGTGTTCGATGCAACCAGCATACTAATTACTGGTCAGCATGTGTACAGGTTAACGGTGCACATCATTACGTCACATATTTTCAGACTGTGTATTCATGGAAGATTTATCAAGTTTGACAGATTCCTGGCAGTGCATACATTTCTCATGCAATATCGGTACAAATAAATCGTGGGCCGATCACGCAATAAAAATCATTAAAAAAATAAATCAGCCGACAATCTATCCACAACAGTACTGCAGGACAGCGTCCGGCGTGGCAGAAGGAGAGGTAGACAGAGAAAAAGTGGACTGACAACATAGAGAATGGATCAGGAAACGTTTTGCAGAGACACAAGCATTGGCACATGATCGAGATAAATGGGGGGAACTGGTCAGATGTTCAGCAGCACAGTGCCACAACAACCACACTAGGTCAAGAGACTGATGATGATGATACATCAGGGTGAAGAAATGCAGCCAAATTAGCACGCAGAATCAAGAACTTTGGATTTATGAATTGCATTATACTAAATGTAAATCAGTATTGTGTGCCTCAGTGCATGTTGGCGACATGTTTTAATACAGCAATTTTAGAGTACCTGGAATGTATACATATGAAAAGGTCACATTTTGCTTTTATATGTAAAATGAAGTCAAGTGGCATTGTTATTGATCACAAACATTCTTACCCATAAAAATATCTTCCTGATGTTATATTCAGAAAATATCGTTGTTAAACCAAACACTGATGTATTTATTACCTATATGCCACATGACCAATCAAATTTATTTAGCATGTTTTATTGTAAATAACAGATATCGGGCTGGGGAGTTGAAGCTCGAAGACCAAGTAATAGGTTTTATTACTAATTTATGTAACAGATAATTTATAAGATATTTAAATTTTGCCATATGTTCGACCTGTCACTTTTGTGTAAGCAAAATAAAAGCAGCTTGACATTAACTGCGATATATTGTCTGTCGTTTATGAACGTGAGAGTTTGATGGGTGGGACTGTATTTTTTTTTAGATTTATTTGAGTTTATTTCTGCTTCACAATATTCCGTCCTTGTTCAATGCCTCGCATGCGAACACAAATTTGCACAATTCCTCCCCCCATATCCAATGTCCTTAAAGGGTATAAAATAAAGCTTTATATGAATTCACTATCTTTGATTTCCAATGAGACTTATCTATTAAAAGTAAAAGAAAATAAGGTGTAAGAGGTGGGTATGTGACTAGAGATCATGACAAACAAATATATTAAAAGATGCACAATTTATTGTTATGATGAAACTGACTTGTTTCAAGTATAATGAGGTGAAAAAGACAATCGTTTGTTTTTGGTACTCAGAACTTCATAACAGTGCAACATGTGAGTTAACTTTTATTATTTGTTTGAAAAATGTTCACACATATCTGCTCAAGCACTGAAATATATATAGAAGCTAATTAGTTTAATTTCATTACGTGGTCAGTAAATGTTTGAATTATTAAGCTGATGATATCTCAAGCCAAAAGAATATTTAAAAGTTTTAAAACATTGCAATGTGAAAATGATAATAAACGTTATAAAATATATAAAAAAAAGAAAATCTAGTGAATAGGAAATTACTCATCTAGTTGACATGTTTTAATAGTCAAATGCAAGAACAATTACCCAATATATCAGGGTATGTATAATAATTTCAGTTGAACTTTTGTTGTATTTTCATCCATGTTTTATTGCACATAAACATTATTTGTCCAGTATTAAAAAGGCACATATTGTTGATCAAATTCTGTATTTTGCTCATAAGTTGTGTAAATGTTCTTTAAACATTTCCGAAACCCTTTTAGTAATGCTATATATATATTTGAAAGGCATCAATGTACAGGAAAAATTAAAATAAGTTTCAATGTGGGATACTTTTGTCACATTAGTCAAGTTCTACTAGACAGTTTTTTGAAAGACATTATTACAAGTTGTTTTAGCAGTCTAACTTTATGGTTGATTGGTATCTTTTGAATAAATTTAAAAGCCTTCATTCATGAGGAGCAGTGCTAAGATTTCCAATATGTCTGCTGTGGTGGCCATATTGGATGACTGAGCAGAACTACTTTCATTTAGGACAAACTAGACATCAGAAGGACTGTTTCATTAAAACACACTTTGGACCTTGGAAAAGCACTGTCAACATGAAGCAGTCATCCATAGATGAAATTTCGAATTTTGAATTGTTTCCATATGAATTCTGAATAAATAGATTAACCTGGTGTATAATTTTTATAAACTGCTTTCTCTGGTAATGTGTGCTTTTAAGTGGAACAGCCTACGAACAATTCTGCTGAAAACATCATATCAATAAAGCTTTCCAATCAGAAGGAATAACAATAACAACTGAATAAATCTGTATGAACATATTTTATGAATGACAATTCCAACTAGCTAGTACTAGTAAATATAATTGGTAGGTCAGATAAATTTTATATAAACTGTTAAATCTTTACCAAGGGACTAAGTTGTAGGTCTTGGAACTGCCCCTCACCAGCACATCAGCACCAAGCCTATAATACTGTATATTCCCTAATTAAAGGCCATGGGGATTTTAAATTTTTCAAACGGGGGGGAGGGGAAGGACATTTATTAGAGAACAAAGCTCTGAAAGCTAAAATTGTTATTTTGATGCACTCTAATATTGACCAAATCTTTTTGCCACTAAATTCTGTCATGGGCACAGCCAGAATGATCAATTGATCCACACATTTTCCCACTCAGCAGCTGGTTGAATTAGGAATGCTAAGTCTCTGAACCTGCTGCTCAGCTGTTGCATCATTTAGAACGCTGCATGACATTATTAATGTATACATGGATATATGCATTGTAACAGTGTAATCAACTTCTCAGCTACAAGTGTGCCTAGGACATTATTAATGTATACATGGATATATACATTGTAACAGTGTAATCAACTGAGCTTACTACTTCATTTTGTTCAGTCAAGGACTTAAGCAGATGGGTATTGAGAAGTACAGGTTTTACACACATCTTTTAAGTCCTCTGTTCTTAAGAAAGGAGAGGGGCATTACTTATAATTGAGGCATAAATTAAAGAATATACAGTAATAAGACACGTTCACATTCATATGAAAAGTATTACACCTGAAAATAAGAGCTGAAATGTAAAAATTAAAACTCCTACACTTGCAACTCTTACTATTCCTGCAGTTGTGATTACTATAGGAAGTAAAGGAAACAGATATATACAAAAAAACAATACACACAATTTGTGCAGTTTGCAAGCTCTGGTGAAAATATGACAAATTCTATATACATAGCCAAATAAGGTCAAAACTAGAAATAAAGTTTAGTAACATCCTATAATTTTGACTGAAAAATATACAAGTTGGCACATTTTATTTTGGTTATTCGCAATGCAAACATTTGTTCATTTCAAGACTACATAACTAAACATGAATTTTGCAGAATACATTAAATACTAAGCAAAGAAACTTATGAAATAAAATGCATCACATGATCTGATTTTTCAAATGTGTTTATATACAGCAAAACCTGTTAATAATGTTTAACATGAACTGGGATTATTAGAACCTTATATCTAGGAAATGTATCCAAATTCATCATTTTTTCTTCAAACAGTTTCTGTATTTTTCCATGTGAATGACATTGGATTTACTAGTAGTAAACAATTTATTCTGATGCATACACATTTGTATAAATACATCTTATCATGAGAAAAATAAATGTTTGACTAGTATGTTTTGCCATCTGATAACGGTGTCAATATACACATACCAACCAATGAATCATAAATCATTTTTGTCAAATGGTCTTCTGTTCAATAACTCAGTTGCTTCCTTGTGATCACTACTTTCAAAACACAATCCCCATGACACAACAAAAGACATTTTAATTGTTAACATCACTGATGTAAACTATCAGAATTAACATAATTCATGAAATCAACATCCTCATTACCAAAGGTGTCCCACACAATTGCTATAACTGGTAATGACAACATGTTTTTTTTCTTCACTCCTGCCTTTACACAATCTGTGAAAATATCTGATGCATGATACATCATACTGACTGCAGACAGTACATTTCAAGCTTTTTCTAAAATCAAGGTTTGCTAGGTATCTTTGGATGAACACATTTTCCCTTCTATTCTTCCTTTTTTAATGGTAGCTTTGTGTCCATAAATAATTCTTTTTATGACCCTCAGGTTTTGAGTCAATGCTTAACTGCTGCTATGGCACTGCTTTCCTTTTCTGGGACAAATCAAATATTCTCAGCTCTTTTAGTATGGCAGGCCAGATTTAAACAGAGGGACAAAATCTTTAGAAGAGTGAATATTGGGCATCGACTAGCTGTTTTAATATTGGAAGATAGGGATTCATAAAAAAACTCAAGTAGGCTACTATCACCTTTATTACCCTGGCAAAAGTCTTTGTCAAAGCTTAATGGTAGAGCTTAATATTTAAATATCACCTGACTGAGACAAAACTGGATGTATGTTCTGCATGAAATTATCCGTTTGCTCTTGAAGCATGCTTTCTAAGAAATCTTCTTAAGGTCCAAATGTCAATTCAAAGCCAAAACTTTCCACATTTTCTCATCACAGGAAAAATCTGGGAACAGAATTCTAGAGTTCGTTGTTTTCCACATTCTCAATCATAAAATGTCTTTTAGTAAAAAAATGCAGAAACAAAACCATCAAGTGGAAAATATAACAAAAATTTTAAGACAATTACAGTGTCAGCTATGGTGGAAGTCTGATTGACAACATTTTCATTTAGGACTAACTGAGCATTATAAGAATTCTCTTTATGAAACCCCATGTTGATATGACGATCCATGAAGGATCTGTGATAACAATTTCAAGATGACCACCATGGCAGCCATACTGGATGTCAGATCGGTACCACTTTTATATATGATCATTTCAGTTAAAAGCCCATGTTAATACAACCATCCAATCAGGAGGAGTAACACTAACAAGATTTTTAAGATGGCCACTATGACAGCCATATTAGATGTCTGAATGTTAAAGTAGGACCAACTAAACCAGGGGATGAATTTGTGTGTAAAGTTTCAAGACAATTCTCCAGATAGTTTAGGAGGAGCAAATGGATAGACAGATGACATACCATGGACAACAACAGACCAACCACAAGATGGCAGGTAGACTTAACAAAAGTGTATGTGATTGATGAACAGACATGAAAAGCTAAAGCTCACTTTCAAAGCCCAAACAAAACCTGGTGCTGAACGTTAACTGGGTATGGTGTGCTTTAGCTTTCTTTGAAAACGTTCCATCTTTTCTTGTAAAGTTTTTGTTCCAGGTTTTGTTCATTCATTAGTTTAGTCCGTAATTGATGAAATGAACATTGCAGATTTGACTGAGTCAAGAAGGTCATCAGCACTTTCCTCCTTGAAAAATAATTAAACTTTTCATTATTAGTTTTTACATTAGTAATGAGATAGACAATAAATAAACACTTACTTTATTAGACAATTTAGATCATTAAGAAAAATGACTAAATAAAACGAATTTATACCACAAATATTTATTGGTGATCTGACCATGCATTGGGCAAACAAAAGCAAAAAAAACAACACAAATCCAGTTATTTTATCATTCTTTTACAAATAGCTTTAAAATATACACCAATCTGTATGCCTGGTAGAGTTGATACCACACAACATGTTGTTCGTTGGTATTCTGTGGTATTTTTGAGCTTTTGATTACATGTAATATGGTATAACACAATTATATTTGTGACCATCAATTTTTTGAGGCCTGTGATTTATTTTTCTTTTCTTACATTTCCACCTGTCACATAGTAAATTTTGTATCTTTCTCTGATTTAAAGCAAATTAACACCATACTATGTCCATTATTGTATTTTTTTAAATTATTATCTTGAGGTAAAAAAAAATATCCTGGTTTAAAAAAAAACACAATCAATCCCCACCATTAATTAAACGGTAAGTACCTTATAGAAGAAACATTTGCTATATATGCATGTTAATTGATATATATGTCTGCTAAACACTACACAAAGTGGAATGATTAATCTTCCATTAGAGTCGACACAATGCGAAAGACACTGCTTACTTGAGTAAGTTTGTTGATACAAATAGGAAGTCTTGACACTGAATCCTACAATTTACTACATACATTACTGATATAATAGGCAACACAACTTTAGGATGCTAACGCCTAGGGCATAATGCTTATCCGAGAGCCTGTACACGTTAAACACACTGACTTGACAAACAAAAAATATTTAGTAGACTTGAGACAAAAATCAGGCAGAAAACGGACAATCTCCTAAAAATCATAAGATAATTCTTGTCCTTACAGAGAAAAACATGTAACCAAACTACACTTATGAATAATAAAACAATTCAACATGCAGCTCTTCTCCATTATAATACGGTAGTAGTCAGGGTTCATAACTGCCAACCACGTTATGTCTTCAGCATAATCAGTGAGCTGTGTTTACAGAGTTAAAAGTCGCTGATATGATGGAGTGGCTTTAGTGCTTAATGCCAAGGATCAATGCCAATTCCTATGTACTTTAGCCAAACATAATAGCTGACAAGGATCAATGCCAATTCCTATGTACTTTAGCCAAATTAGCCAAATACAATAGCTGACAAGGATCAATGCCAATTCCTATGTAATTTAGCCAAATACAATAGCTGACAAGGATCAATACAAATTCCTATGTACTTAAGTCAAATACAATAGCTGACAAGGACCAATGCCAATTCCTATGTACTTTAGCCCAATACAATAGCTGACAAGGACCATTGACAGACAGGTATGGCTTATTGAAGACTTTGGTACGTTTTGGAGTTCAATAACCTGTTAGCAATTCAATATACTGCTTTGTCTGAATGCAACAGTGCCTAACTAACTGTTACATCATGACTAAAAAACAGTTTTGGTAATATCCAAATCAAGCACAGAAGGTTTGGATCTAAGGGTCACAGCTGAGAGATGTCAAATTGTTTTTCAAAATATTTTTAAAAGAAATTAATTTGGATTTTAGGGTTTATAGTGCTACATCCTGAATTATGTGAAAGCTGTATTTTCTTTTAATCCTAAACATTTCCAATAGTTGGAATTGGTCATAATATCTTTCACAAAATCACATTAGGATGCAATATTGATACATTTGACACTTGTGTATGTAATTTAAAAAAAAATTAATACAACTTTATTCTAAACAAATTTGTAACCAATACACCTTTTCAGTTTGAAAACAAAAACTTCTTAAAAGAATTTTTAAATTCATTTTATAATGAAAAATGACAATATTTTAATATCATCAAATTTATAAGATTACTCAACAATTCTATGCTGATGGACTTAAGTACTACAGTATACTGTGGTATGTACCAATAGAAATATAAACTGGTATACCATGTACCTTCAAGGACCACCAACCCCTTGGATATACCGACAAGCCTTAGCACAAAACCATGTTGAACAAGCTAAGACCAGGACCAGTGAACAAGCTAAGACCTCGAGCAGTAAACAAGCTAAGACCTGGACCAGTGAACAAGCTAAGACCTGGACCAGTGAACAAGCTAAGACCTGGACCAGTGAACAAGCTAAGACCTGGACCAGTGCAGATAATTATTGAAATAGCAATACTACTCTATTCTTTTCATTCATTCTTAGTACACCAGATAACCACATCGTCTCACCTCAGTGTCAGTAAAAGTCTGCTTGGCCAAGGTAGGTACATTTCAAAGGTTGCCAGTAACTCCCAGGCATCAGTGGTTCTTACAAAGTAAAGTTCGTTTTGCCACCAAATATACTAGTTACCATGTATAACCTATACTCACAAATCCAAACCAATATTTGCTTTCACTTTTGTATGTTTATATTTACATAGATTAGAGAATATGGCTTTTAGTTCCTAATTTTAATGCCTGGTTTGAATGTGACAAATTAAACGTTAATAAATATATGAAAAAAAATAAATAAAAAAACATATAATAAATGAAAAAGTCTTCAACAATTAGTAGTAGTTGATGAAAAAACAAAACCTATTTTTGCAAATTGTAACAACATAACTTTACTTGGTAAAGTATTTCCTTGTAGCTGACATATCTATTGCTTGAAACGCTCTCTGATCACACATGCGTCTTCTACAGTCCATCTGTAATTCTTCCTTCCTATAAAAATGCATGTATTGGCAATTGTCGATAGAAAATTAGGTTTTACAAGCCAAAATGTTAAATGTTTATTACCACAACTGGTCGCTGACATGGTTAGACGATATTGGAATTATTTAATGAATTTGGACGATATTAGTATTTTTTAATGAATTCTATCCTCAAACGTTGACCAACACCATGAAGCAGCTGTACGCCAAGGCTAACAGTGCAGTAATTGCTTAAGGTTCTGTGGGGGTCTGGTTCAAGACAACAGTTGGAGAACAACATGGCTGTCACCTGTCACCCACGCTTTTCAACATCTACTTAGAGCGCATCATGAGTGAAGTCCTGGAAAACCACTGTGGGACAGTCAGCATTGGAGGGCGTAACATCACCAACCTCCGCTTTTCAGACGATTTTAATGGGCTGGCAGGCAGTGAAGATGAGCTTGCCACCTTAGTGAAGAACCTGGATGAAAAATCTTCCAGATTTGACATGGAGATAAGTGCCGAGAAGACAAAACTGATGACAGATAGTGGCAAACAAATCTCAACCAAAATTAAAGTCAGAGGACATGAACTGGAAACTGGGACAATTAAAATATCTTGGTTCCATAATCAAAAAAGAGGGATCAAGAGCAGAAATTGTGTCACGAGCAGCACAAACATCGGCAGCTACGTCAAAGCTAAGACCCATCTGGAGAGACAAGAATATGTGTCTGAAAACTAAAATCAGACTTTTGAGAGCACTAGTCATCTCAATCTTTCTGTATTCATGTGAGGCCTTGACCCTGACAGCAGAATTGCAACGAAGAATAAAGGCACTTGAAATGACATGCTACATTACCATCCTCGGCAACTCTTACATGGACCACATCACAAATGATGAAGTGCGTAACATCATCGGGCACAAAATAGGCCATTATGAAGACCTCCTCACCGCTGTCAAAAAGAGAAAGCTGAAATGGTATGGCCAAACAAACTTTGTGCCATTAAAGCAAACATAAAATGACATATATTTCAATCAATTTTAGCACCAGATAATTGAGTTTTCCTCCCATCTATTGGGCAATATGATTGAAAAATATGAAGTGCATGCAAGCATAATATCTTTAATGATTTGATTTTTTTATTCCAGGTGTGTAATGAACCTGCTTCACACACGATTAACATAAATGTCCTGAAGGCTTAAATCTAATAAAAAGTCATTCTTATGCGTCTTCAAGTCATTTTCATTAATTATGTGTGTAAAATGAAATTTGTCTTCAGATGCAATCATGTTATTTTCCCTCATATTTTCCTACATTCCTATCATTATTGTACTTTTAAATTTAGCTTATCAACAGCTGAAAGTATTGAGAGAAGAAATAGAGCAGGATAACAGGTATAAAAAAGATTAAAATAAAAACAGGAAAAGGTTTCACAAAAGAAATTTGAAAAGACAGTAAATACGTGTTTTAGGAATATCATCCCAACAGAAGGTAATAAAATGATAAAGCACATTTGTACATGTCACACCAGGTCTTATTATAATCAGAAAATATTAATTATCCTATACAAGCCAATTATTCAGTCAGTCAGAGTCTATACTGTTAAATGTCATTGTATCATTATGATACAAGAGAAAATAAATTTCCACGCAGATTCCTGAAATGACTAAGGAGCAATGTAAAATATTAACATTAACAGAAATATTAACAGAAATTAACATTACACTCTCCATTTAAATTGCCTGTTAATTCATTAATTTTGATATTCTGACTCTGCTATTATTGATTTTGAAATCCTGCTGAATATGAAGTGTTATGTATGCCTATATTTTCGATATTATCATTTGTAAGCATAATTCGTAAAAGTCGTTTAGACAATGACAATTTTAACGCTGATATATTTTGATTGTAGTTTACACTTAAAAGATGAGTCATAGTTATGATTATTCGGTGTTAAAACAGCTGATCATTTTATTGATAGAGTGAGTTTGATATGTCGAAATGAATCATATTGCTTTCTCCTTCTGTTGTCTATTAGCATTCTATAAAAGCAAAAAATAATACTTAGAATTAGGCATTCTTAGTAGTACTAACAGACTTGGAATAATTATATTGAAAGGGTTGATTCATTTACTTAATTTAATAATTTATTGGAATTAGAGTGCTCATTCATTAAAAACTATTTGGATATAAATCTGCATTGGGCATACTGCAAATTCATTTGAAGACATTTTGGGACTAAACTACTGTGATTCTTATTGATATATTATTACAATATAGACCCTTATTTGGAATATCTATGGAACTCATTAGGATTAATCAAAACTCTTACATCTGATGTAGCTCACACTAGAGTTTTACAGGATACAATGTTCATGATATAATATCATACAAAATTTCATGAAAACATTTCAAAAGATTCAGTATCTTTTAAGTAACTAAGTATGATAAACTGCAGTGCATTCTACTTGTTCTGAATAAAATAACTTAACAAAGAAACATAAAGCCTTTTTCCCCACAAAATTACTTAAGAATTCTTGACTTGTCTAGTCCTTTCCATTCTCACAAAACAAAAAATAAAAACTTTATTATAATTAAAAACAGTGTTTGAATTTTTGTAAAAAAAAAAACAATGTTTGTAAGAATATAAATTAATATAAACTAGAAACTTGTCATTATAATGCTTCTGAAACAATCTATATACTCATCTAACCTCATATAAGTATATTCTCTCTATTGCTGTCCTATCCAGTATAAACAGGTCCACTAATAAAATCTGTGTTTCAATTATTACCATGTCTTTTAATGATGACATTTTCACTGTAAACTTTTTAGATAATATCTGTTATGACATTTTCTTATGGAATCATCAAATTATATATAGCTTTATGGCACGTACTTTAAGCAAAACTGTATAATTTATATGTTAACTTACCGTTATCAATATGGAGAAGATGTTTACCAACTTGTGAAACCTCCTGCAGGGGAAGTGGGTACTGGTATACACCTTCGTTTACACCTTTGCTGTGACCCATATGTTTATAAAAAAAAAATCTCTCTCATGGGTTGGCACTTCAAGCGCTGCATAAAGTGTACTGATCCTGTGCCGCTGCTTTGAAGCTGTTAACAATTCTGGGTGGTCTACAGCTGCCCCATCACAGATACTTCTAATGGCAACCCAAACAAAAATGCATATACATTGGATTCCAGCACTCCAAAACTTCCTTACGTTTGGCTGGATCTGTAAGTATATTAAGCCCCTTTATACAGTCTATGGGTATTAACACTTGAACAGGGTGATTTTCCCTGCCCGGCTGATATGCTAAAAGCATTTCTTTAAATATGTTTTTTCTTTACAAGGCTCCATTTTTTCTAAACGAGAAGAATCTATCCATCTCTTCGTCATGGCATCCTCCACATTGCTCATTCAGATTCTACATGGCTCACCACCCCTTTTAGCATTAAAAAGTGTCAGCCGGGCACATACTGCATTCTTGAGAGATACAAAATCTTTACAAATAATTACAAAGTCTGATGTAAGCTCTTTAATAACTGTCAAAGTATGTTCTCTCTCACCTTTTGCGCCTCTTTCTCATCTGCTTGTTGTTCTGGCATTCTAAGTTTCTCCTGCCTGCTTTGGTTTATCGCTTATGCTGCATCACCAAATATCAAATTCTGATTTAATTCGAGTAAATGATTAAACTCTTCAAAATCCTCTGCATTTTCATCTTCAGCATCTGCAATAGCATTTCCCTTTACAAATTCTTCCAGAGTTCTTTAAAAGATAAAGTAGTGCATTCTTGATGCCATGTTTCAATTTGCTGTCATCTACAGTTACCATTTCAACTGTTTTTTCTAATACGCTGAAATTTCTCCTATCAAACATATCCTTTGTTGACATAGGACCAACTGAATTTACCTTAAAAGATAAAAATAATTGTGCCAAGCGCCTCATATCATTCATTACAGACTTCCTGGTTTCCATTGTTTTTTTTTTCCACTTTCTTATATTCTTTTGGAACAGCCTTCTTCCTATCAAAATTATTGTAGGATCAGTCATACATATTTTGGCGGTCTCGTCTTGTTGAAAATGGCCAAGTACCTCTGTCAAAAACTTATCTGTTTGCTCCCCTGACCTGAGGATATTGAGGGGAAGAGATGCTGGTTTAAATACTCCATCTTTCATGCACATTACTTTGTGCTGATAAAAAAATTGTCTTGCATAAAATCCTTTGATTTGAGGCAACACCCAAGATCTTTCTTTCTGATTCAAAGTTTAGTTTGTCTCTCTTCAGCTCCTGTTGGTTTCTTTTCAAAATGTCTTTTTTCCTAAACTTTTCAAAGGCGTTTTTCCTTTCATGAGAAGACTTCTCAAGTTTTATGGCCTCTGCAACTTCTGAAACATCGGAGTGCCTATTGGTAATATATCTGGCCAACTGTTTCTGTTCTGTTTCACAAAACGGGCATTTACGTGAGGGCTTCTAATACTTTTGATCTACAAGAGAATCCTATCTTAAAAGAAAATGCAAGATTGTTTGATGCACCTTGTCCAATTTCAAAAGGTTTTATTAAACATTAAAATGATTTTATAGTATACTGCGTCTAGCGTGGAAATCATAAAAATTATCTTGGCTCAGCTTGAGATTTTCTTGTCAACTGATGATTAGCTTTTGTAATATCATTTTTTACCAGCTAACAGGAAAATTTCAAGCTCAGCCCTGACTGGAACATCTGACATAACAAACGACAGTTTCTCAACAATTATGAATAACTCTTAATAAGTTTGTGTTAGCTTTTTAATGCAACACAGCTTCATCCTGAAACGCAACTTAAATGCTAGGTCTGGTGGAAGTATGCACAAGGTCATATATGCAAATCAGAATGTCACAATAACCTTGAGTAAATTGCGTAAAAAAATGCTTAATGCAAAAATTATACTTTCACATTTCTAACGAAAACATAATAAGTTATAACCTGATGTGGATTAAATATCTAGGCTGATTCGCATATTAGTTAGTCAAATAAACTTGTACTCAAGAAAGAAACAGTGCTTCTGATGTACAAACTAAAGTTTATCATTTGAAAATATGTGTATCCTTATTTTAAGTGTTTGATTTAATGATTAAGCATAAACATGGGGAAAGTGTAACAAAAATATAAAATACACACTGGACAAATATTTACTTGGTAAATATTGCTCAGGAAGTTTCCATACTAACACGACGCCATATTACATACAATTTGGGCAAGTCTATTTTCAAAAAATAGAGTGAATTCATTTCTCCTATTTGGCTACTCCCGGATACTTCCGTCAATTACGGTAAAGTTGAGAGTTATATCTCTTTGCCACCTGTAAAATCTACTTTCTATATATGCATACATGCATCCGCCCCTTCGCTAAAAATGGACTTATCCAGGAACTGGAAATTGATGTCGAGGATGACCATGGTTGATAGTGAAAACTTCCTTTAAGCATGAGACACGCTGACGATGAAGGTGTTATCGAAACCTGGTCGCAATCGGGTTACAAATTAAAAATCACTGAATGAACTGAATAAGATTTATTGATTGTTTATCTTGTTTATGCTTTTCGTTACTGAAATCGGCAGGGCAAGGGGTACAAACAAACGGGGATATAGCCTCAGAATGTTTTAATTGCTTGTGTTGTTGATTTGCCAAGGAATTATATGTTAAACTATTGTATTATTCCCAGATTATCTTCTACATGTTTAAAACAATTCAATTTCATGTATCTGCACAGTATATACATACGCTTTGATATATGACTGCATCCATTGTGCATTACACTTGTCCTTTTAGTAACTTAATCGCACATTTATTAGAGCGTTTAACTGAAAAGTTTACCCATGGCGAGAAATTTAATTTCATCATATCGTTTTGTTTTGCAATTAGTGAATGTCGATCAGTGGTTTTACCTACCGGAAATGCTTATAGTGCAACCACCATACAATACAGAGGTCTGAAAGAAAGGGCCGATAATCAACTTACCAAAAGGGGTTATACGACCAACAATTTTGTTACAGGTGAAGGGCACAACAGGTCAGCGCTCCGGAAAGCAAACATTGTTTCATGTACACCGCAGCAAATGTTGACTTTAACTTCCTACAAAACCTTGTGGTTATATTGTCCACTTTCGTACACAATTCATTTTAACCATTCATGTGTGTGTGTGCGAGAGAGAGAGAGAGAGAGAGAGAGAGAGAGAGAGAGAGAGAGAGAGAGAGAGAGAGAGAGAGATTTACTGGAAAAAAAAACGGTGTGTTTAAATATGAGCATTTGGTGGTTTTACATTTACGGCAAAGCTTTAACATCTATGTTGTCTCTATGTATGTTAGCAATTAAAACGCTTAATGAAGTTATCATTTGTCCGTTTCTTCCACTGCTGATGTTTAACAAGAGACGAAAGTAATATATCTAAGTGTTTTACATCTCGACCCGACGAGCATAAACTAAATCATCCGTGAAATCATTTATATGTAAAATAATTGGAAGAACCTAACCTAATCGATCCTTAAGAGCAATTCTATGTAAAATCAGGGGAGAACATAAATTGTATGATTCCTAAGAGCAATTCTCTGTAAAATGATTGGAAAAGCATAATGTAAATGATCCCTGAGAGCAATTCTATGTAAAATTGTGGAAGAACATAAAGTAAATGATCCGCGAGAGCAGTTGTATGTCTATTTGCAACAAAAGAGATGTTGCCATCGGACAGACTGTAATTGTCCAGTGTTGAAAACAAACCCACGGAAAGTTAACATTATACACATTTCTGAAATACGTGCTTGCAAACAATTTCTGCTTACAATGCAAAGTTTGATAACGGAGGGTATTCGTTCTTAAAATGTATATTTGGCAAAAATATTGAAAAACAATGTGTGTGGTGGTGATTTGCTGTGCAACATTTAATAAATTCCATACTTGCATCTTGATTTCAAAGGTCGTATAGTTACTATGCCTGTGCGTTTCTGTGAAAGTTCAATCCGATGTTTCTTTTTCTTGTGCATATTAAGATCGTCTCTGGATATATTATAATAAAACTGTCTTACCCAATGTGCTCGTTAAAACAATGTTTTTTCTTATAAATCGTGCAAATAAATATTGATATAAGCTATGTACGTGCATATTTAAGCACCATGACACTCTAGTATATATATTGATTATAAAATGACATCTATAGCGCAATATCAATATTGGAGGGGAACAAACTTGAAAATTGCATACGTCTTAGTTTTTCATTGACATGTGGAGAGATTGTAGAAATAAAAGGAATTGTTAACTATAGTATTATTATCGAGTATTATTATCGAGTATTATTATCGAGTATTGTTATCGAGGAGAAACAAATTGATAACAAGAAAAACAGAGCCAAAATTGATTTAAGAAACGTAGGCATTTCACCTTACTGCCTTTACATCAAGTTAATTTAGTCACATGCTATTCTTTTTGTTCTACAATGTATTTCAAGCTTATAGTTCTGACAATTGCGATACATCGTTTCCTAATACCACACCAACAGACTCCATTTATTGATAATGACGTCTCTAATACCACCAGAAACAGATTCCCTTTGTGTTGATAACATCTTAGATAATATCACGAAAGCAGACTCGCTATGAATTGATAGTGCTGTCTCTATTACCATGACAACAGTCTCACCTTGTATTCAAAACATTTTCGCTAATATGTTCCCTTTGTGTTGATAACATCGTCCCTAATAACGTAGCAGCAGACGCCCTTTGTGCTGCTTTCACTCATGCGTTTTTACCCCAAACGTTTGCAAACAGATTAAACGGAACATGGCAAATTGTGAAAATGATTTCCAGAATACGATCTGACTTGCAGGGAGGTTGTAATACATTTGCAGGGAGGTTATAATACAATTGCAGGGAGGATGTAATACAATTGCAGGGAGGTTGTAATACTATTGGAGGGATGTTGTAATGCTATCGAAGAAGGTTGTGACGCGATTGAAGGGAAGTTGTAACACGATAGGAGGGAGGTTGCAATGCTATTGGAGGGAATTGGGAGGGAGACTGCGATGCTATTGGAGGGAATTGGGAGGGAGATTGTAATGATATTGGAGATAGGTTGTAATGTCATCGGACGGAGGTTGTAACGCGATTGGAGTGAAGTTGTATTGCAATCGGAGGGAGGTTGAAATGCGATTTACTGTATCACAGCAATTAAACTCTGTTTGAGGCAAGTACACTGTAAATAATCAGAATAAAGTGAACGTGTTGTTTAATAAATTTAGTTTCAAATTGTACAATATTCATTGTAAATTTAGAGAAGAAAAGAAATGATGCTTTCGGCATGCAGAGAACTATGCAGCTTTCATTAATTTTTAAAGAAAACGTATCGCTATAGCAATAAATAGCAGTAATACACACACACATATGTGTGTGTGTATGTGTGTGTGTGTGGGTCTCTCTGGTTTTTTCCTAGATTCTTCCTCCACAATTAGCATCCATAGCCGATTGTGTACTGAAAAATGTATAGTCTTTATGCTGTTGTTATTACTATTCGCATTCAACGAAAACTTGATGAAATGATAATGTTTAGAAGTCGACGGTATATTTGTTTCTATCTTTTCAGATTCGTTCAGCTGATGTCGATTGAAAAGAGAATTGCTTGACCTTTATACTGTGATTGAGAGCGTCACATTCGGAATCATTTTGCCAGATTGATTACTCGGAGGTTGGCTTGCTCAATCAGTTCTTGACAATAAAATACATCTTGGAATTAACAGCTACGTGATTCATTGTGAAGCTCAGATAATGTTAAGGCAGAAATTGAAGAAAACAAATGTATTATCAGACGGCGAAAGAGATAAAGAGATTGCCAAAAAGGAATTGTGGAATGAAAGCATATACAATAGTCAATACACTAAAATACGGAGTCTCTTAAAAGAGATGCTCCATAAACTATCAGAGACGCTGGGCTTATGAATATTCGATCTTGTTTTATTTGTTTGGACGGAAATGCATGTTCTGTTATTTAATACATAGACAATAAAGACATACCATAACCTAAACTATTACAGAGGATGCCACCAAGACAGGTCCCGTTTGGACGTCTCGAAAATCTAAAGACTGAGATTTTTTTCTCCCCTCTGTACTAGTTTGGTCATTCATATTTCCCTATGGAGAGTAAAGGGCCCGACGGAGAGGTTAAAAAAAGACTATAGCTATCATATGTTGTTACGTCTCTCTGTTGGACTGCAAAATGATAGAAAATGATCAATTGTGGTATATTAGTAGCATCTTAATTGATACTTCTGTCCCACCTCACTGATAAAAGGATATCTGATATGCAGTCAAAAGAAAATTGTCAATAAGACTTAATACCGATGACTCGTTGTTACCACATCATAATATGGCATGAAACTCTGGTGACATAATCAGCTTAATCGGACATTATAGATAACAAGGGTCTGATCCCAATCATCGTTTTGGTATTGAAGAGATCATAGTGTACTAGAGTTAGTCAGATGTTAATGTTTGATGTGACATAGTGTTTAAGGTCAAGTTAAAGCCAGAACCTTAATAACACAGTCCTTTTTCTCTGTTCAAGAAACAGCAATAATTCAATGCAAACAACAATTTGAAGTGACCTGTTTATGATGAAGATCATACGATTATGATAAATTTCAGGTTTAGTGTTCAAATGAACTATGTTGTTGGTGATCACACACACACACACACACACACACACACACATATATATATATATATATATATATATATATATATATATATACATACATACATATAACAAATACACCCCCATATATATATATATATATATATATATATATATATATATATATATATATATATATATATATATATATTGTAATGGTGCTGCCGGTTATCAAAGTGTTATTAGTACAATATTGCACAAGGCCTGGTCATAGGTATAGCGCAACTTGGAAAAACAACACTTGAAGACCGTCTGCCTCTAATTATCGTTATCTAGAAGATGATCTCTACGGGGTAATTTGCCCGGTTAATGGATATGGTAATATGAGATGGTACTTTGAACAAGACAACACACGAGCCCCCGTAAAGATAAAATATGAATTTAATTACAATACAATTAAGAAAAGAATGACACTGTGAATTACAATTTCTTTCTTTCTGAATACACTTAGTTCAGAAATACATAAACTGAAGCTTTAAAATAATGGATACATTCATAAGAATCCAAACACTAATAAAATTAAATGAAGTTAGCCGTTAATACTGAGAGTAAATTTCATCATGGAATCGAAAGTTCATTTAACATTGGACTGTTGGGTGATTCAAAATGACCTTGTTCGTCGACTGGTTCTTCTTTCTCTCTTCTGCGTTCGTCTTGACTTGCTTGCCCTTTGGTTGTAAGCGGGATTACACAACTCTGTCTTCCAGCTTCTTTTTCCGTCTCTGAATTGCGGCTTCCTTGCTATTTCTTATTCGATCTTCAAACAAACTATTTTTCCTTGTGTTTTGACGTGCTTCTGTCGTTTGATTTCCGGCGGACTTTCCTGAGCTTATTGTTACGAAGGCACTGCTGTAAAATTACCCCCGGAGTCTTCTCCTATGTTGGAACTAATAAATGCTGACCGTCTCTTGCAGAGATCTTCCTAGACTAATTCAAACTCATTGACTCAGAGAATATATTCCCCAATTCTAGGTTTCGACCCAACCCTCTTTCCTATACATTTGACCAATCGGAATAAATGCTATTTTTGCGGACCTTTTGAAAACCGTCTATCAAGATGCCAAAAATGCCACTTAGGATCGAAATGTCACCTTATCATTTGTTTCCAATCACTTTTGACAGCCCTGCGTGAGGAATCACCTAGTTTTAAGCGTGTCAAACACTCAGTCCGCTTTCACTCTAAATATTGTAACAGTCTGACCGAGGTAAACTAACATTCTTTCCGTTCAAACTCTACTCCATGACAGTTGATTGTCAGCTAGCCTACAAATTAATTACTGGATTTCACTGACGAAAACTTTGGCAGAAGGTAAACTCTGACTTGAAAGCTTCGCTGCCTTGCAACTATACCCTCTCTTGGGAAAGGCTAAGGGAGTAGACCCTAACAGAAAATAAGGCGACGGACTCCCTAAGGTGGCTTGGCATTGGCTTCAGTGTCATCGCGGCAACTCCTGCGATGCCGCTGGTGCCATGAATTGTTGTTGTTTCGGATATTGGTATACGTTTCATGCAGTTTTAGAAAGAGTCTAAAGAGGAAATCATTATAAATTTACAACAAATTTTGACTCCTGGCTTTAGAGAATGCAGGTTGTATAACGAATGTTGACTTCTGCATTTAGAGAATGCAGGTTACACAAATGTTGACTATTTTAGACAGCATGACATGATTCGGTTTTATAATAAATGTTCACTCTATGCATTAAAGAGTGCTAATTATAGAACAATGTTGAATATGCATGCGAGAATGCGGTGTAAAAACTGTTGCTTTTTATACAGATTTTACCAATAGTTTTAATTTTATACTCATTACATTAATTTTGCGTCATTTTTTATCATTATGCATCTTACATATTTATGTCTGTTTTACAGGGTTCTTGCTAAAGTCTTTATCATTTCAATATCTCATTTACTTCCCAATGATGATTTGCCGATAGGTGAAAGGCGATCATGTGACATTAAAAAGCTCTAAATACTATAACGGAATTTAGTCATTCAAGTTGGGATGCATTTGGGACAATATTTGTACAAATTGTTGCTTTCTGCTAGAGAGTATCCGTCTGATACATATTCAAGTATATAAGGCAAAATGAAAGAAGTGACAAACGGAGTCAAATGTGTGATTCAAATTTTCCTTAAAGACAAAAGTGACAAACGGAGTCAAATGTGTAATTCGAATTGACCTTAAAGACAGATCTCGCTGTTTGCAAAGATTTTAGTTTTCTGACTCGGTTTTGCTTCTATCTTTTCATTACCATTTTAATCTTCAGACGTGTTATATTGGCATTGATGGATTTGACAATTGACCAGTGGAAACATATATTTCTGCTGTTCTGTATTGGAGAAACCGAAATAATCATACATACTACAATAATGTGTATCAAGTACATTGGTCATATGTTAATTTGAATTCGACTCCGACAACCAACACCTCGTTACTGCCATCTCAACCAAACTGAAGTGCTATCAAAGAAAATCCGCAAGGTCCTTGAGATATGTTACCACTAATCTAAAATATTCCTTAGTTACGTGGCAACGATGGCCAAAATAAGAAACCGCGTTAGAACGCTTTTTTTTAAAATGACGATTCGCATTTTTCCGCCATGCGGGTCATGTAAAGAATGTGAAAAAAGAGTGGATTTCAAATAAAACTGTAACTACTACTACTACTACTACTACTAATAATAATAATATTAATCATAATGATAATAATAATGAGAACTTTGTATACCGCCTAATCTGCAGAAGCTCTAAGCCCTTTCCAACATTTATAATGATATGACTACGAAAAAAAACAAACAAGCACCATGATATTAAAAATCATACAATATGCTGAAAGTATTTAAGGTAAGAAACATTATTAGGTCTTTAAGTTTTGTATTGCAGTCGAAAATGGTGAGGTTGAAGAGCACTCTTCAAAGTGATCACTGTGGCTTTGTGTCTAATGTCAATTCTTTCCACGTTGCTGGGCCCTGGTATGCAAAAAAAACATAATCCATATGACGTCGTATTCATAGTGGGAATAAGGAGTATACGATTGTCAGTAAGTATCATGCTGTTATGTACACATGGGTGAGGCCAGATAGGTATGTTGGACTGGAGTCCGTCAGTGAAATGTAGCACAGAGAACACATTTTGTTTTTTTATTCTGGATCGAATGGAACGCCAGTGTCGGGTACATAACAGTGGTGAGGTGTGCTGTGATCGTGGTACTTTAAAGATGATCCGAGCAGCTGTGTTTTGAACTTTATGAAGTTTCTGGAGTAGATATTGAGATGAACCAGACAAAATTTTGTTACAATAGTCCAGTCTAGAAAGTATTAATGAACTCACGAGTGTTTTAGAGGCATCAACTGAAAGATATTTGCGAATGGAGCTGATGCGTCTCAGCTCAAGATACGCAGCCTTGCATATGTTCATGACATATTGGTGCAATGTGAGAGTACTGTCTATAGTAACTCCTAGGTTTCGTACTGATTGTGTGAATTTAATGTTGGTGTTGCAGATATTTATTGTTTGTGATAAAGGATGTGGATGAGAAAGTCTTTGTGTTGTGATCAGAATGGCCTAAGTTTTATCATCATTCATCTGCAGCACGTTACATGTCATCCATGATTTCACATCAGAAATGCACCTCTCTACTCCTTAAATGATAACATTAACTTTAATTGGGCTTGCCTTGTATATTTGGGTGTCATCAGCATACAATTGGTGAGACACTTTGTGATGATATATGATACTTGAAAGCGCCTGAGTGTATAGAATGAAGTGAACAAGTCCAAGAACATCCCCCCCCCCCCATGGATCAAATGGGCTGGAGGCTATTCCATTTGCATATACAATTTGTGGCCTTTGACTAAATATGACTTGAACCACATTAAGGCTGTATTTTGAATGCCAAATACAAGCTGGAAGCGGTGAAGTAATATGTCATGGTCTATTGTGTCAAATGATGCAGACCAATGAAGGAGGGTGAGGACTGGAATCTCTTCGCTATCCATAGCAGAGAGAATGTCATTAAATACTTTCAGAAGAGTAGTTTCATTACTGTGACAAGGGCGATATGCAGACTATACATTTATAAATATATTGTTTTATTTCAGATGAGATACATGTTTAGTTAGAATTTCTTTTACTAAGATTTTTCATATGAGCGGGAGATTAGAAATTGGGTAGTAGTTCTTTAAATCGTTATTGTCGAGTGTTTGTTTATTCAGCAGACGTTTTACAATGGCAGTTTTGAAAATGACGCGAATTCCCCGGATGAGAGATATGTATTAATAGCATCAATTGTGAAGGCAATATTGAATCTAAGCACTCAATCAGCAGTGATTTTGGAATTGGATCAAATTCATATGACAATAATAATAACAATAATGAGGACTTTGTATAGCGCCTAATCTTTAGCAGCTCTAAGCGATTTACACCATCTATAATGATATGACTATACTCCAGAAAAACAAATGACAAAAACAATGAAATTAGAAAACATAAAAACATGTTGAAACATTTAAGATACAAAACATTATTAGGCCTCTAAGTGTGTCCCTGCAGTCGAAAAAGGTGAGTTTAAAGAGCACTCTTAAAAGGGAACACTGTGTCTTTGTGTCTAATTTCAATAGGCAATTTGTTCCACGTGGCCGGGCCCTGGTATTCACCACAACGTTGTCCATATGACTTCGATTTCACAGTGGGAACAATGAGTACATGTTCAGGACATGTTGGTGCAACGTGAGAGTACTGTCTAGAGTAACACCTAGATTTCGTACTGACTGAGAATTTAATGTTGGTGTTGCTGATATTTATTGTCTGAGGTAAATGATGTGGATGAGAAAGTTTTTGTGTTGTGATCAGAATAGCCTCGTTTTTATCGTCATTAGTTTGGAGCTTGTTACATGTCATCCATGATTTCACTTCAGAAATGCACCTATCTACTCCATGGATGGTAGCATCAACTTCAGTTGGGTGGCTAGACTTGTATATTTGGGTGTCATCAGCGTACAAGTGGTCATGATCTATGACACTTGAGAGCGGCTGAGTGTATAGAATGAAGAGAACAAGTCCAAGAACATATCTCTGTGGAACACCACAACATAGATCAACTGGGCTAGAATGTATTCCATTTGCAGATAAATGGACAATGGTGCACTCTTCATCACAATTGTCTGTGCTGAAGCCATAAAGAAAGGTTCAAATGCTGCTAACATTTGTCGCTGAATTCTGTATCGTAACTGTATGGTGAAGACGAGTCAATTGAAATTGTGTTGTCAAACTAACCTCTAATGATTTGTACCTTGTCACAGAAGAAATCTGCAAACAGGTTCAGAAGTTCTGCAAGTCATAGAGTGCAACAGTACTGCCAAGCTTCGAGGCGATTTAGAATCGTATTGCAATCGCTGCATGCCGTTGAAAAGCGGATAGTATGGCTTATAGCACATATATAAAGGCTGATAATGTTTATCAAGAGACTCTTTAGTCTTTTATTCAGGCCATTTTCTGTGTCTCAATTAAGCCCTATTCCGAATTAGCCACATCAGACCAGTGCATACATGTAGATCCAACAACGAAGATAAAGGTAGACGAAGGACTTAAGAGACTTATAAATGTGAATCAGCCAGTACCTGCGAAATTACCACAAAATTACAGAAATACAGAAGTGCGAGCTTCTTACTATAATTAGGCAAGATTTTGGAATCTGCGGAAAATTGCTTAGAGGTTGCTAACTTCCGTTTAATTTATTTACTCTAATTTTAAGAAAATGATTTGGATTTTTTTACAAGTTTAATACTGAATCTTTATCAATTTTCACAAATTCGTTGTAATTATTTTACATTTTTGGGGAAATTTATTTTTCTCGTCTATAAATTCCATGTAAGTTCTAAATGTCAATATTGCTTTTAGTTACAAAAAAATACAATACTTTTCAGTCTCCGTTACCCTCCGTACTGTGTTCTGAATGGTTTTATTACATTTAGTCTGTCAACATTTATTTTACATTTTGTTCCGCACATTAGGTTCTAGTTCCCTCAAAAAGCCACGACAGCTTTGGAGGTTATATATATATATATATATATATATATATATATATATATATATATATATATATATATATATATATACATATATCTCACCACAATTTTATTTTCATTACGAATTTTGTTTCCCTTGACTAGTTATGTATAGAATCGGTACAATATATGCAAATGTACTGCTACCTCTGAAACACTTGATTTGCTTCACAAATTTCGACTATATACATTAGCCACCAAGCAGAGGTATGCACATTCGACATGCTGGTGGTACTAGAGGGGTTTGGATAGTCGGGAACTCAGTATTGGTCACTTCTCACGGGGTTTTGATAGTATAGTGTTGGATAGTATAAGTCACGGTATTGGTATCTACATACGCCGTGTGAAATAGTACATGTGGGTCGTAGGATTATAAGGATAGTGGTTATAAAACACGAAGTGTAGGTCACGCGAGATAATCATACTAATTTATTGATTATGTTTGCTACATGGAATCGCGTTCCTCCACATCAACCAACCAAATCTCCAACAGTTTGTTTGTTGCAAGTACTTTCAATAAACAAAATTACCGTACAACCAAGTTTTAACGTTCAGTGAGTTAATGTTCTCATTTATACGTAAATTAAATATCATTGTTGAAGATTTGAGTAATGTATGAGAAATTATATGATGATTGAAGCATCTGCCGATAAAGAAATTTCTTTGGCTTATGCAATTGATGATTACACTTAACTATAAATATGAAATAAATATGAAATAATCTAAAAGTGATCTAAAATGGTATATTCTATTATATTACAGACCAAAATGAAACAAGGACAGTTTTAGTTTCCATCGGCGGTTTCAACATTGAAATTTTTTGCTAATTGTAACAACGAACAAAGTATTGATATCGAGTGATTCAAACTATCTGTAACAGTCATTTCACAAGTGTATATTTAGTGCTTTAAATATATCTTAATTTTTGTTTCACATCACATTTCATGTTAAAAGTTTTAATAAACGAGTACATTACTGAATTGTCAGGATTTAATATCAAATTTCCTTATTGAACCTAAAAATGTGTGCAGTTTTTCTTAATGAGAACATAAATAACTACTCTAAGTTTATTATTCATATAGATTTTGTGACATTTGGATGTTGAAATAATACACCCGACATACGATCTTGCTACAAAACGACATACATTGTCCAATTCAGCCCACGCGACACACTACTGACATCCGATTCCAGACTGTGCCTCTACCATGTTTACAATTGCACTCTAAAACACAAACTAAGGTCTGGTTTTGAAGCTGGATTTGTCACACAACACTTTGCCACTATGGTACTTCATATGAACATATTCAAATAAAATTTAACTTATTGTTCTGTAAAAGATTAGTTTGGGAATTAGAGATTACGAGAATTATCATGAACTGAACAGTTGTGCTGATTTTAACAGGATTCTATTGTTTTCATTCCAACATGTTTATCCACACATTTAGTATACGTATCATTCTGTACAATTGCAAATAGTATATTTCACCATTTTGAACACTAAATGTTGTGAGGGAACATATGTAAGTCTGGAAGTAATAGAGTCAACTGTGTTGACTAGTTATAATTGTTTCGTTTGGTGCTATTTTGATCTAAACAAGAACGTTTGCGGTGAATGCAACATTGTTTGACACTACAATACATTGGATATATCTAGTAACTGAAAATTTCTTGAGCTGTTCTTCTTGTCCTTTTTATTTGGTCTTGACCCTTGACACGATACAGTATTGCTTTAGACAATATTAGGCAGCCTGGACAACTTAATCTAGACAACCAAATTCTACGCAGCTTAAACTAGGCAACCAAAACGTGGCAACATATATATAGACAACCTAAAGTTGGTGACCTAAACTTAATCATCCCAACCTAGACTACCTATACCTAGGCAACCGAAATTTGGCAACCTAATCCTAAGCAACCTAACCTTAGCGATCTAAGGAAATTAATTCAGACATATTTAATCATGAGTTTGTTAGCATGTTGTAACCTAAGGACTGACCTTGGTAGCAAGTAGTTATCTAATAATTCATCTTGTTAGCATATAGTTACCTAATGACTGTCATTGATAGCATATAGGTATCTAATGAATAACCTTGTTAGCATATAGTTCGTTTACATGCATAAATTCTATCAAGTGTAGAGCTATATAATAATCGTTGAATCAGGATCCTCGTTCCACCGTACCAGGAACTCTGGGTGCTGGCAGTTGTGCTATCCTACAAATCGGTATTCCCTTTTTCGACATTTAAGCTGACAATTCATATACCAGTAATAAGTGTCAGCCCACGTATGTATTATCTCAGGAGTCAGGATTTCAGTAGATGAATCATTGGATGCAGACAAAAGGGAATAAATTATACTTTCAAGATACGAATATAATTTAATCAACTATTTCTATGAAAAGTTTGCAGGATTCTGATTCGTGTTTTCAAATTTAATTACACTACCATTTATAGATTTTATACTCTGCTGACAACTCGTCAATTACAATGTTCATTTCTGATGGCCAAGGGCTAGTTCAATATTTTGCTGTTGCAGTTCAAATCAAACAAAGCATGTAAGCGTGATAAATGATTACAGTGCATTGATCATGAGAAATTTCTTCATTTATCAGGTCTCACTGGTATTTTCTTTTTCAAGATTTTCCTCGGAAGACTATAGATTGCAGAAACTTTAGGATGATTATACTTTAATGACACAAATAAAAATAAAGCCTATTTTGGATACAATTTTACATCTTTGCAATGTTACAAAAAAACTATCTTTCATTGTGTTCATTTCAGAGAATCAATGACTTTTTCTAATGGACATTTCCGACTGTCCTTGACTATTTTGGATTGCTCATTTCCGATAGCCAAAGACTTGTTTATTGTGATAATTTCCGATAATCAAGGGCTATTTTATTGAGTTCGTTTCCGAGAATCAAGGGCTATTGTATTGAATTCATTTCCGAGAATCAAGGGCTATTTTAAAGAGCTAGGTTCCGACAGTCAGTGCTATTTTGTAGAGTTCATTTTCAACAGCCACGGGCTATTTTGAATTGTTTCATTTAACAAGGATGTTAAAGCAAACACCATGGACAACCTAATCTAGACAAGATGGTGACTGTACAAATAATAAATGGGCATGCTACTCATTACCCTACTCAACCACTTCGATTTCGAGATATTTACAAATGTAGCAGAAATACACAAACACGCAAACCATGCTGATCGTATTTGTCTCATGTGCTAGTCTAGCTGTCAAACGTAACCGCCAAACCTACCTATCCATTTTCAATCCTAAATCAAAACTAACTTACATATTTAGTTTCAATGTTAAGCTATAAACACAACACGCATCCTTATTAGTCTCACAGCCTTCAATACCAGTACTGTCAAAATGCGAAATTATCTCACGTTACCTCATTAGCCTTGAGCCAGTAAGGTTTGGAGATATTTACTTCTGCATATACTAGTAAACGAAGCTGTCAGTAGATTTGGGGCCACAATTACAAACGTTGTATTCTGTAGTACTCCAACTGTGAAAGACATTCACCAAACAAGTCCATTCAGTTTTTAAGCTTAATGCAAAGTAAAGGTAAACCCTCAAAATAGTTTATGTGTCACGTTATAAACAAAAATCTCGTGCAGTTTAGGCCTAGGCCCGCTATCATAACAATTAGATGTGCGCGTACACGTGTGTGTGTGTGTGTGTGTGTGTGTGTCAAAATTCTAAACCCCAAGTGAGGCCAGTGTCGTCGCCGTCAGGTACGTAAGTCGATACAGACATCTCAATATACGCTGTAGTACTCGTGACGAGAATGCATGCAAAGGAGATGTGTGGAGACATAATATATTACGCGACCTGGTTTGATCAATCATTACTTACCTTTTTGCATCAAAAACTTCGATTGTTAAAATATGACATAAACGGCTTTACGTAGGAATTAGAACAAAGTGAGAATGCCAAACGAATTCTCCCAAAAAAGCTAAATAGCTCCACAATAGTTAATTCATTACTTCTTCAAAAGCCAAGTTATACAAAAGGTTTATACAGGATGGAACTAACAACTGCTTCGTGAGGATCTCAGCATTAAGAGGTTTGAGTTAGGACTTGTCGGCCTGGTGTCAGGTTAATGTGACTGGGTGGGACAAGATTCTACATGTCTGCACCAAGATTCCCAAGCGCTAGACATAAATATAAACTGCCACACTGCAGATATTCTAGCGAAATGACTGTAACATTGTTAAAGCTACGTTAATAATCCAAATCACACACACACACACACACACACTCGTGCGCGCGCGCATTATTCAAAAGCTAACTAGCTCCAGCATAGTTACTGCATTGATTGTTAGAAAGCACAATAGCTGAACTATAGTATCAAATGTCTAAAAGCTAAATGGCTCCATAAAACTTAATTTATTTATTTGTCACCAAATGACTCCAAGTTTGTCAATTTATTATTTGTCAAAAATCTAAGTGACTCCGCCATATGAGTTTATTAAATAAATGTCAGAAAGTTAAATTGCTCCAAGATAGTTAATTTATTAATTCTTGGACACGTTAAATGGTTTCCCTATAGCGAATTCATTCATTGTCAAAACTATAAAATATCTTCCCCATAATGAAATTACTATTTGTCAGAAACGTTAAATTACTTCGCCAGTGTGAATTTATTATTTGTGAAAATGTAAAGTGGTTAAACCATATTTAATTCATTATTTGTGAAAGACGTAATAGCTGCACCATAAGTAGTCAAATATTTTATCAAATAAAGCCTAACCGCTCCACCATAGTTAATTCATTATTTCAACATATGGCCAAATGTCTCCACCATAGTTATTTCATTTTAGTTCGAAGATCAAAAAGGCTCAACCATAGCATAATTAATTATTTCCGAAAACTTAAATGGCTCCATCATACTTAATTTAGTATTGTTAAAAGGGCTCAAAGTTCTAGCATAAGGATACCAATACCTGGCAAAAAAGCTCTATAGCTCCAACGTACTTAATTTAGTATTGTCACAATATCTCAATGGTTCCACCATAGTAAATTGCGTTGCTTCTCACACATGTTAAATAGCTCCAGCATAGGTCATATAATATTTGTCAAAAGATATAAACTGCTTCACCGGAGTTAATTCACAGTTTGTCAAACGAGATAAGTATTTCAAACATAGTTAATGCATTGTTATCAGACGCGCTAAAGGGCACACACCATTATAGCTAAATGACTTTGCATAGTAGAATTCATTATTTTCATAAGTCTATATGGCTCCATCATACTTACTTTATTAGTGTCATAAACTCTAAATCGCTCCACCATACTTTATTCATTATTGTCATAAACTCTAATTGACTCATCATACTTAATTCATTATTGTCATAAACTCTAATTGACTCATCATACTTAATTCATTATTGTCATAAACTCTAATTGACTCATCATACTTAATTCATTATTGTCATAAACTCTAATTGACTCATCGTACTTCATTCATTATTGTCATAAACTCTAATGGGCTCCACTATACTTAGTTCATTATTGTGCATATGGATAAGCGGCCTCAAAATACCTAATCGGTTAATGTCATAAACTATAAATGACTCAACCGTACTTAATTCTCCATTGTCCATATCACCCAACGGCTTCACAGTACTTAATTCATTATTGTCATAAACGGTAAATGGCGCCATCATACTTAATTCATTATTGTCTAAAACTCTAAATGCCTCCACCGTACTTAATTTTTCATAGCCCTTATGGCTCAATGGCTTCTCCGTACTTAATTCATTATTGTCATTAACTCTAAATAGCCACACCGTACTTAATTCACAATTTTCCATATGGCTCAATGGCTCCACCGGACTTAATTCACGATTGTCATAAACTCTAAATGACTGCACCGTACTTTGTTCATTATTGTCCATATGGATAAATGGCTCAATCATACTGTATTCATTATTGTTATAAACTCTAAATGGCTCCACCATATTTAATTCATTAATGTCCATATGGCTAAATGGCTCAGCTATACTAAATTCGTTATTGTCATGAACTCTAAATGGCTAAACCATACCTAATTCATTATTGTCATACACTCTAAATGGCTCCGTCATATCTCATTCATTATTGTCCAAATGACTAAATGGCTCCACCGTACTTAATTTTTGGCATACAGACTAAATCGCTAACCATACTTAATTCATTATTGTCATAAACTCTAAATGACTCCACCGTGCTTAATTAATTATTGTCCAAATGGCTAAATGGCTCAACCATACTTAATTCATTATTGCCATCAACTATAAATGGCTCCACGATACCCAATTCATTATTGTACAAACAACGCTGAATGGTTTCACCATAATTAATTTATTATTGTATTGGACATGTTTTCAGCTGTCCAGTGTCTGGTGTTGTCCGGTGGTGTCAAGAGTCTATAGAGTCTGGAAAGTGTAGAGCTGTCTGGAGTGTCCAGAGTGACTAGAGTAACTCGAGCGTTCCAAGTTATCACAGTGATCGAGGTCTACTTGATGTAAGCTGTAAAGCTAACCACAGGAATTTACCGTAGCAGCTGTGAAGCTGATCTTGGCAGCCGTGGAGCTGACGTAAAGTGTTCTGACGATAGAATATATCTCCTTACATATAATCTTGTAGCCATGGGTTAATTTTGGGGTTCGTCAAACCCATTGTATCTTTCGGGTCTATAAAGATAGGTTATATATCTGTCCTGTATGGTTTGCATAATTTCACTATGAGTGAATTAATTTTTCTGCAACAGTAAAATTCTACATTGTTTGCCAGATGAGTAAACTATATCTCTCCATGGTTTAGTCGCTGTAACTCTTTCACCTCTTGTTTGTATTTTGTAGAGTAATTTGTTAGTATTTTTCATTTTATTATATTTGTGCGTTCTTATGTTAATTAATCCAATATTTGGATTAAATATACATGCACGTATTCATAATTTAATTGCTCATCCAAGTCATTCATTATTAAACTTTGTATTTATAGCATCGTCAAAAGTGTTCTGACGTGAATCCGGAAATCCCACCCGATTATATCTTCTTACAGTCTAATACAACGCTAAAATGCTCCACCACAATTAATTATTTGTAAAAATCGCTAAATGACCATACCATAGTAAATTCATTGACTGTTGAAAAGCTAAATTTTCCCACTTAAGTTAATTCATTAATTTTATAAAAAAAATATGGCTCCAGTAATAGTTAATTCGTTATTTATCAAACAACTAATGGTTCCACCATAGATAATTCATTTTGCTAAATAAAGTTAAATGACTCCGCCATAGTTACTACAGTGTTGTCTATAAAGCTAAATGGATATACCATAGTGAAATTCGTTATTTGTCAAAAAGCGAAATGGCTCCACCGTAGTTAATTCATTTTTCTCCATCCATACAAATGGCTTCATGATAGTTAATTCAGATATCTCTAAAACTTTAAATGAATCCACCATATTAATTCATTATTTGTTAAAACGCTCAGTGGCTTCACCATATATAACTCATTATTTGTCGTAAGCCTCAGTGGCTCCACCATAGTTAATTCACTATTTGTCATCGAAGCTAAGTGGCTCCATCATTTGTTAATTAATTATTTGTCAACATAGATAAATGACTCCACAATAGTTAATTCATTGATTGTTAAAAAGAAATACATAATTATTTTAAACTGTCGCGATGGTGCGGTGGGGTGCTGATAAAGAAGGGCGTGTAATCTGAGACACACAAGTTCTTGTGATCGTCCGGCAAATGTAGAATTTTGCTTTTATTGACAACTTCTCGTTGTGAAGATCAGGACAACGCGATCTCCTTTTCGGCTGGAATCATCTTTTGTACTAATTTTCAGACATATTTTCAATGCTCAGTTTGGACGGGTTTGTTCACTGCCCTACACGTTTGTTGAAAATAAATGTAATAGGCATATTAGACTGCAATAAATAGTACACAACTAATGAATCTAGTTGAAAGTTGTTACTGAGGTATAAAAAGATGCATATTTCAGTGAATATAATCAAAGTAACATCGCAAAGTATTGAACATTTTGAAATTTCTGAGGTCAGTCTATACTGACAACACAGCCTAAAATAAATGCCTTTTGGCGCATGCAAGCGATACGAATGTAATAACTTTATACTCCGTCCTTGTGCAATTGTCACCGTATTGCCTGTAATAATAACATTTACGTTTTCAGCTAGGTTAGTAACGAAACCGTGAAAGCGCTGTCATTGAGAACAACAGTTCCAACTAAGTTCGCATAGCACAATCAGACACGAAATGACATAAAGTCACTCAGAACAATGGGTGTGTTTTGTTGTCGAACACATGTGATGCACTAGTATGACAACACCTATCAGACTGGTGTCACTCCATGAAACCTTAATCCCAATAATCTCTAATCGTATAATTATATCTGAGATTATTTCTCTGCTTGCAGAATTGGCTGAGCGATGTTCAGATTGACTCAGCCAACTGAAACTACTGTGATGAAAAGGCTGTATGATCTTGTTAAATATGTAGATAGTTATGGGTCAGTAATATTAGTATTGCACCAGTTTTCACTTTACCTTTGTTTGATTAGGATTTTTTAACGTAGCTTTACCAATTTTTCAGTCATATCGCTACGATGTCTGCAGTGTGGCAGTTTATAGTGATGTCTATTACTAGGGCATCATGCCGCAGACATGTAGCATGATGTCCCACCCAGTCACATTATCTTGACACCAGGAAGACCAGTCCTAATACTAACCTCTTAATTCTGAGCGCCAAGTGAGGCAGCTGTTAGTACCAATTTTGTTCTTTGGTATAACTCAGTCGGGGATCGAACCCACAACTTCCCACTTCCGCGGCGGACACTGTAACCATTAGGCCACCGGAGCGGTTTGTCACTTCACCGCTTCGGCCAATCAGACATGCGCCATCAATTATACTTTGTCCGTATAAATGTTGGAGTAACAAAAACAACATATATAACGATATGTCTACAACCAAAACAAACACCATGAAATTGAAAAAGCATAAAACATTCTGAAATATTTTCACGTATGAAACATTGGGTCTTTAAGTTTGCTCGTGCATATTAGTCAAAAATCAAACATAAAATTTAATCACAGTTCGTTTAATGTATTTTCTTTTTTTCCAAATTTGTTGGTTCGAGTTCGATGCGGCGTTTGCTCTTGTTAACTTCTGAACATGTTTATATATCAACCTTAATCCATCTCTTTCTAAATCTATTTTAATCTCATCTCTAGAGCAAATGTATAATGATTTTGTTCGGTTGTTTTGTATGTATGTATGTATGTATGTATGTATGTATGTATGTATGTATGTATGTATGTATGTATGTATGTATGTATGTATGTATGTATGTATGTGTGCATGCGTGTATGCGTGCTTGTTTATATGTATAGGTATGCATGTATGCATGTATGTGGCATGCGTAAGATCTAATTTGGCTACTCCAATCCAAATTCGATAAATCCTGAAACCGATGCAAATAATATATCGATTTGCTTAAGGGCGTATGCCTACCAGCAGCTTTTATATGGACAGATGCGGAGGTCTTGGGTGTGTGCGTATCAACAGTTTTACATGGACAGATGTGGAGGTCTCGGGTAAATTGCCTATCAACAGTTTCGTATTGACATATGTGGATGTCTTGGGAATGCGCCTATCAACATATATTTATTGACAGATGTGGAGGTCATGGGTATGTGCCTAGCACATATTGTTATTGACAGATGTGGAGGTCTTGGGTATGTGCCTATCACCATATTTTTATTGACAGATGTGGAGGTCATGTGTATGTGCCTATCAACATATTTTATTGACAGATGTAGAGGTCTTGGGTATGTGCCTAGCAACAGATTTACATGGACAGATGTAGAGGTCATGGGTATGTGCCTATCAAAATATTTTTATTGACAGATGTGGAGGTCTTGGGTATGTTGTACCTATCAACATATTTTTATTGACAGATGTGGAGGTCTTGGGTATGTGCCTATCAACATATTTTTATTGACAGATGTGGAGGTCTTGGGTATGTGCCTATCAACATATTTTTATTGACAGATGTAGAGTTCTTGGGTATGTGCCTAGCAGCAGATTTACATGGCCAGATGTGGAGGTCATGGGTATGTGCCTATCTACAGCTTTTTATTGACAGATGTGGAGGTCATGGGTATGTGCCTATCAAAAGTTTCACATGGACAGATGTGGGGTGGTTCATTTTTAACTATAGATCTTGATTAATATTGCAAACCCTGAAATTGTCCAGCAAGTAGATTTATGATAAATGCCGTTAAATACATTATCCACTACTACTGTAGCGGATGGCAGTAACTTGGGAAAAATGATTGCACCAAGAGATACTTTGCGGAGCTAACAGAAGGCAGACTCGCTCAAGTGGTAATTACTCCAAACCAGCGGAATTATATTATTCCTATAGGACAGCAATAGTATTATATTGGCCACATACCTCCCTGATAATGGAAACAAATTTGTTTATCAGATGCAAATTTACCAAAGTTTCCTTGATAATATCGACATCTCCTTCTATAACGTGAACAAAAACTTTACAGCGAAGTTTACGCAGACGTGACAATAGGCAGATATATTAATGTAAAACAGAGTGCTGTGTTCATGGATGTATCCTCCCTGATGGCTGATAAACACCGCCACAATGTGCATCAATAACATTTGCTTTCAATTGTTTTGGCAAGCATGTTAAGGAAAATTGCTGGTGCAGTTAACATAATGCTCAAAATATAAAGATTTGGCAAACTGTTCGCATTAAATGAATATGGTATGCACATGCTGCAATCAATTTAATTGCACAAGACTTTGCAAAACAGTAAGACGATAATTGCGTACAGAATTTAAGATTGCATCGGTTGTCGTTATATGTCACAAAAAAAGTAATTTTAAATAGATTATTTATAGATCATCGATTGTTTCGCTTCTTAAAGGCCATGTATTTTCCCTGCTTAATAAATTACAAAAAAATGCAAAATACAGAGCATATGTGTCTGCAGTATTTTTGAATTCGATTCTAGACCTAAACTGAAGCGCAAAGAGCAATGGAGAGATTTAAGGCCAGTCGTAATTGGTCTATAGAGCTCCATCAAGTTTCGTATGTTTTTAATCTATCATATTTGTTTCGCATCACGCACTGTATCTCCTGTTGCATGCCACATGGGGATATTTCATCCACTGTATCTCCTGTTGCATGCCACATGGGGATATATCACGCACTCTATCTCCTGTTGCATGCCACATGGGGATATATCACGCACTCTATCTCCTGTTGCATGCCACATGGGAATCTATCACACACTGCATCTCCAGTTACATACCACATAGGAACCTATCACACACTGCATCTCCAGTTACATACCACATAGGATATATCACACACTTAGGAAAAATCCGACGTCTTTTTAGCACATTGGATTAACAGAAGAGGAATATAGTCCGATAAAGTCTGACTAACAACTTTACGTAAGGAATGAACGTCGGAACGAATATTAAATTATGAAATAGGTAAAACGAATGGATTTAACCAATTACAAAATACTTACCTTACATAAAAAATATATATAGTCTTGTCATACAAATAATTTATTCTTGAAGTAGCATGATAACCGGGTGGGATTTCCTGATTCACAACATAACACTTTGACGATATAAATACAACGTTTAATAATGAATGACTTGAATGAGCAATTCATTATGAATACGTGCGCGTATATATAATCCTAATATTGGATTAATTAACATTTAAACGCACAAATGTAATAATGACAAATACAAATGAATTTCTTTACAAAATACAAGACAACGGGTGAATGAATCACAATGATAGCACAATGAAAAGATGGATATAGTTTACTTAACTAGTAAACAATGTAGATTTTTACTCATGTAGTAAAATGGATTCACTCAGATAGTGAAGTTATGCGAACAAAAAGGGACAGATATACAACTTATCTTTACAGTCTCGAAAGATACAATTGGTTTTACGAACCCCAAAATTAGCCCACGGCTAAAAGATTATATGTGAGGAGATACAATCCGTCATCAGCACACTTTATTTCAGCTCCACGGCTGTTACCGTTTCAGGTTCACAGCTGCTACGGTTAAATCCTATAGTTGCCTTTACAGCTTGCACCACTCAGACTTCGATCTCTATGAAAACGCTCAACGCTCGGGTCACTCTGGTCTCTTAAGCCACTCTGGACAGCTCCTCACACACCGGACAGGTGAAAAATATCGAACACCGTGTATTATACACCACACGGGCATAAGAACATAATAACGTTATACAGTAAGTTATACATATTATATTACTGGCACAAAAATTACAAACCAACAAGTTCAGAAGTAAACCTAACCATGCTCGATAGGAATGCTACTGTGCTAAACATTTTCTTAAATTGTAGCTTTTTATGACTAATATAACTCCCTTGCTAATTCAAATCAAACAAGAATAGAAATATGTGCATTATACTGCGTAAAGAGAAGCTACATAACAAATATACAAATCTAGGCGTGATAGCACAATAATTATATCTTATATATAAGAAATTAAAAGAACTTATATACCTCTACAGCTAAAAAAATGTGCAAGTTTTTATAGTAGACCCGCCCACTTACAAGATTATCCGTAATGTAAAAGACTTTACCTACAGTGAGATATTTATACATGTATATCGTCTGTGCAATGGAAGCATTCGGTTCTTCCAATCAAAAGCACTTCTCACGTGCGGCATAGGTTCGACCAAACTCACTATTTCCAATACAACGCAATATACATCAATCACCCTCGAGTATCGATGTACACAAAAACGACACTCAAGTACATGTATAAAAGGCTTTATATGATTCCATGATACTCGATTTATATCAATCGGTGATGACAGCTTTTTTAAGTTTAGTTCAAAAATATTAATGAAGGATTATGTATTTAATGTTGTTTTTTTTGGGATTTAATAAGACCTCGTTGAATTTAGACACATTTTGTTTGACTTATTGAGAACTCATTTGAAGACATTCTGGATTCCATCATGACATTCAAGGTTATTTAAATTTATTCGGAACACTTTTAGACTTGTGATATGACATTTAGGATTATATCGGATTTAATTCACAATACTGTACATGTTCCTTAAAGGTTCACTTTGTAACTTAAAGAAATAAATTCCTCTAAGATTTTACAAATTTTCCGTTACTTACTTTAAGACCCAGAGTTCTATGAGTATCTGCATTGCTTATGGGTATTTATGTAAATAGTAACCATAATAATAATATTTCTAGTACTGATTATGATGCTACCACTAATACTATTACTTTTGAATTTTAACTACTACAACAACTACTACTACTATCACTATTAGTACTACTACTACTTCTGCTGCTTCTGATGCATTTAGCCTTTGTGCTACCTGATGGCCAGTTGAATCCCATTTTCTATAATTCGCTATAATTATTATGGAATGCTAAAGCGTTAGACTGACCGATATATATATACGGGTAGTTTGGGGATAGGTTTTATTTCCCGAAAGAAAAGAGTACATCCTCGTTGAACTTGTCACGGAATTGTGTATGACTGATGTCAATATGTATACGTGGTCAAAAATGTACTCTTGTTTCGCTGCCGCGTACAGCGTCACCGAGGGTGATTTATTAATTATCGGCTCTAGTTATTTCGAAATGGTGAGCGAACCCAGATCATGCTGCATGTGTGAATTGCCTGCAGTTTAAAAATCTAAGTACCTAGTTGCGCATATCGGTCACAGCTAGGGTATATGATAGAGCAAATTCTCAGTAAACATCACATCATGTCCAGTCTTGTCAGAAAGCTTCTCGCTTTAAGAAATCAAACTTTCAGCTAAAGAGGTACAATAGATTTAAGATTATATTCTGATCGCTATTCGTTTTAATATGACATAATTCTTTCATATATAAGATGTTTTAGTATTTATTTTAAATTCTACATAGTATATACCTAGGTTATACAGCGCCATTATATTAATGATACTATAGTCTGTTTCGATATAGTTTTTGTTTTAACTGAATAGACAAATTGAGTTTAATTATACGCTGCATTCCTTGAACGTTTAATGTACATGGATAATGCGCAACATATATGAATGTAGAAGTACTTAACAGTGCCATATGTATTACACGGTTGATTGTTTTAATTTTAGCTGAAAGTAGGGTCCGTGGGTGACCGTATGTGGGGCTTGTCTATGCTGCCCGTGTTGTGGTGCCATGTTGTAGTGAACGTGTGCTGCCCGTGTGCGGGGCTTGTTTATGCTGCCCGTATAGGGTGCCGTGTATGGTACCTCGTATATTCTGCCTTTAAGGATGCTGCCTTTGTTAAGCTGCCTTTGTGTATGCTGCGTTATATATATATATATATATATATATATATATATATATATATATATATATATATATATATATGTATTATATATAATTGGGTGATGTGAAGTCACAGAACTGTGTGGGTAAATATGACGTATACACTGTGTTTTGGTGACGTTGGTTCGGAATAGTGTACTGATGCTCTCAAATCGAGGGACCAAGGCTTCGCGACCATCGTGTCTGTGTTGAATGTAAGGGCTGTCGAGGAATCCTTCAAACAGACAGGGGGAGTGGACCATGCGTGGCGACTCAGCCACCATTGACTAGAGCGGGTGGAACCGGATATACATCTGGGAAGTCAAATGTACGCCACGATAATTATGAAATACGTGTTCCATATTTTTTGCTATTACCATCAGAGCAAATATTTCACATTTATGTATCAATTTCGTTATTTGAACGATAAACTTATAATTTCACCTTTTCATTGCAGTTTCGTTATTTGAACGATAAATTCATAAATTCATAATTTCATATTTACATTTCAGTCTCGTTATTTGAACGATAAATTCATAAATTAATATTTACATCGCAGTTTTGTTACATGAACGATAAAATCATAACATACTTGACTTTGCTTTGTAACTCGTTATATTAAAGATTTAACCAAGATTACAGGCATTTACATCTGTTTCGTTATACGAGCTATATATATATATATATATATATATATATATATATATATATATATATATATATATATATATATATATATATATATATATATATATATATATATATATATATTTATATATATATATACTTGTATTTGTTGATCGGGTGAGAAGACGTTATTCAGGTCAGTTTCAAATGCCTTTTGTTGAAATCATCTTTTGAACTTTTTTTCGTTAAGTTACTTGTTGTTGATAGTTCCATATTAGGAACATTATAATTTTCCTTATCTTTTGTTTATAATGGTGTCCGAATTGATTATATTTAAAATTGCGTTTGTAAAAAAAAAAAAACCATCTTATTAACGCAGTTGCTATCGGTGTCTTCACTAATCCAGCCCCAACCCAATTTCATCCTTGTTACAAATGGTGTCAGAAGTGGCATTGTAATTGGATTAGGCGAAGCACGGACTTTAGTTTGCATAGATCTTGACTGCGGTAAGATTTTTCAGATATATGTTTCCTATCAGGAGCTTCCGGACAGGAGATAATTCAGGCGGGTGAGTCAACATCTCACTAATATTCTGATTTTATATATACATGATGATGTTTGTCCATCGATGTCGATGAGGACCATTCAATGTCATCGATTCATTGAGGGTGGGTCCGGAGATGGCTGATCAGTCCGATCCGGGCCCGGAATAGTCTGTTGCAGTGGGGACATGGATGTGCAGATTGTTGACTGTTAATTGCAGAACTGCTGTTTCTGGATTTGCGCAGATCACGTTTCTCAGCTGCGTCCACCAGTCTTTGGTGCTCAAAGGCTGCCGCACCGGCATTAACTTGACTGCGTCAAGCAGATCAATCAGCAGCGACACTCTCCCAGCTGTCAGGATCAATGCCTAGGTTCTTTAGCGAGGCCTTGAGGGTGTCCTTGTACCTCCTTTTTTGATCGCCATGAGATCTCTTGCCCTGCTGCAATTCTCCATAGAAGATTTTCTTGGGTAGGCGTTCTGTCGGCATGCGGACGACATGGCCAGCCCATCGGAGTTGTGCCTTGCACAGCATGGTGTGGATGCTTGTCATGCCAGCCTGCGTGAGCACCTCTATGTCCGGCACCCTGTTCTGCCATCTAATTTTCAATAGTTTTCTCAGGGAGTTCATGTGGAAGTGGTTCAGTTTCTTAACATGGCGGCTATACACAGTTCAGGTCTCGCAAGAATAGAGGAGGGTGGGGAGAACAACCGCTGCGTAGACTTTTAGTTTGGTGGCGAGCCTGTTGCCTCTCCTGTCCCAGACATTAGAGCGGAGTCTGCCAAAAGCTACACTGGCTTTGGCAATCCTTGTATTGACCTCGTCATCAATTTGAACTGCTTGTGAGAGAGTGCTGCCGAGGTATGTGAACCTGTCTACATTTCTGAGCTTTTGGCCATTGACAGTGATAGATGGTTCCAGGGAATCTTCTCCAGGGGCTGGCTGATGCAGAACCTCGGTCTTGCTGGTAGAGATGGTGAGATTGAAGTTAGTGCACGCTGTGGAAAACAGGTCCATGTTCTGTTGCATGCCTGCCTCCGTGTTGGAATTGAGGGCACAGTCATCTGCAAACAGGAGGTCGCGAATGTTCGCAATTTGGACTTTGGATTTGGTTTGAAGCCGCCTTAGGTTGAATAACTTCCCATCCATACGGTAACAGAGACCTACTCCCACATCACTGTCCTTGAAAGCATCCATCAACATTGCGGAGAACATGAGGCTGAAGAGAGTGGGGGCTAAAACGCATCCTTGTTTCACACCATTCGTGACTGCAAAGGGTTCGGAGTAGTTGCCCTGGTCCTGAACTCTGGCAAGCATGCCGTCATGAAAATGCCTCACCATTTCAATGAAGACCTCTGGGCATCCAAATTTGGACATGATTTTCCAAAGGCCTTCCCTGCTGACAGTGTCGAATGCCTTAGTCAGGTCTACGAAGGTGGTGTATAGTTTGACATTTTGCTCAAGACACTTTTCTTGCAACTGCCTGGCAGCAAAGATCATGTCGATGGTGCCTCTCTCCTTTCTAAAGCCACACTGACTTTCCGGTAGTAGGCCTTGATCAAGGTGCTCTTTGAGTCTGTTCAGCAGTAGCCTGGCGAGGATCTTGCCTGCGATGCAGAGTAGAGAAATTCCTCTACGGGTATCGCAGGATTGGCGATTGCCTTTGCGTTTGTAAATATGGACGATGTATGCATCTTTGAATTCCTGTGGTATGCGTTTCTGCTTCCACATCCCACAGAACATCTCTGTTAGTCTGTCCAATAGCTTAGGCCCACCAGACCTGTAGATCTCAGCTGGGATAGAGTCTGCTCCTGGAGCTTTTCCACTCGACAGGAGCTCAATGGCTTTATGAGTTTCCAGCACTGTTGGAGGGTCAGCCAGTCTCTCGTTGATCTCCACCTGTGGTAGACGGTTGACAGCTTCATCATTGATGGAAGAGGGTCTGTTGAGGATACCGTCAAAGTGTTCCGCCCAGCGTTCCAGTATCTTCTCCTTCTCGGTTATCAGAGTGCTGCCATCTGTGCACAATAGAGGGGCTGTGCCTGCTGTTACTGGGCCATAAACATCACAAAGAGCGCTATAGAAATTCTTCATGTCGTGTCTGTCGGTAAAGGATTGGATATCATCAGACTTTCGGCTCAGCCATGTGTCCTGCATCCCGCGCAGTTTCTTCTGCACAGATTGGCGGACCCTGCTGAATGCGTCTTTCTTTGCAGCGGACTTGGGGTCGATATTGTACGCACGATGGAGACAATGCTTCTCCTCTAGCAGGGACTGTATTTCTTCACAGTTCTCGTCAAACCAGTATTGGTGCTTTCGCGCAGTTATGCCAAGGGTTTCAGATTCGGTAGAGTACACCAGATGTTTGAAGGCCGCCCAGCATTTCTCTACGTCATTGGTGTCAGAGTATGTGGCTTCTAGCTGGCTTTTATAGCTGCAGACAGAGCTTGCTCAGTGTTGCATAATTTCAACCTGGAGATATTGAGCCGCTTTGGGACTTTTATTCCCTGTGGACGTCTGGGAGGTTTAATTCTGAGATTCATCTTGGAAATCAGCAGCCTGTGGTCTGTCCAGCAGTCAGCACCACACATGACTTTAGTCACCCGGACATCCTGCCTTTCAGTCCCACGTACTAAGATGTAGTCGATCATATGCCAATGCTTAGACCGTGGGTGCACCCAAGTTGTTTTATTACGGTTCTGCAGACGGAATACAGTGTTTGTGATCAGAATATCGTAAGTTGCACACACAAGAGCAGAAGTCCATTGCTGTTGCAGTTGCCAATGCCCTGTCTACTAATAACTTCCTTCCACGAGATATGGTCCGCGCCAACTCTGGTGTAAGTAACCTAACATGTAGTGCTAATGGATGTGTTGATCAACTCTCTCCATCAATTGAAGCTCAGAACAAAATTTAGGTGTCTAACGGTTTATTTTCCGTCTTGATTGACTCTAACAAAACTAGTAGTGATATACACTGCTGCCTATTAAGTTAATCTCAGCACAGAACTACAGAGTGTCCAACTTTATCTCCCGTTTTGGGTGAGGCTGACGACTCTACCCCAGGTACAACGGCAGTTGAGTCACAAACCGGTGTAATGGCCCAACCAGCTTTGGAAAATAGGGGGGTCAGTGCTCCGCAAACTCTGGTTTAAAAAAGAACGGATATAAATTCACAGACTGTCGATGGAAGATATATCACACACTTCGATGGAAATATCCCACAGATTTATAAAGCCAATGTTCATCTTGATGTGACAAATGTCGTGCGCACACCCATTCGGAATCAAAATAAGCAGTTAACCCACACCGAACAGATTTCTGAACAGATGACTTCGACTTCGACCAGGATAGAGCACGTTCGGCATTTGATGGCTAGCTACAGTAATGTGAAAGGTATTGACTTAAAAACCCCTCCTAGCATGATACCTACCGTTATTGGGGGTCAGGTAGAAAGACCTAGATCATTTGATAAATCGGGTTTAGAAATCGGCTCAGAGAGTACTGTTGGACATGATGATGTTAATGTAAATGATGATAATGTTGTATTTGAATGTGTGGTTAGACGTAGAACAAGGCGCTTTTATGTGGGTGGCATTGGCGTCAAATCTTCTGCGGAAGGCCTCAGTAAATTCTTGAAAGAATACGACATTGATTCGTTATCCATAAAGTTTATCCACGGTAGACGCAATTGTCTATCGGCCAAACTGACTTGATAATTCAGACTGCAACACTGTTGAAAAGGATGTAATATGGCCAACAGGTGTTTATGTAAGAAGGTGGTATGGGGATCAATCTGGCGAGACAGGTTTAATAATCAGGAGGCAAGTGAAGGTGCAGGATGCGATATTCCATGACTGGGTTTACATACTCAATTGTTCATAAATTTGCCGTTATGTACTATCGTAAGTTAATGTGTTTTGTCATCTTTGTCATTTTAGTCCTGCTTTCACAGTGCATAATTATTAATATGCCTATATTGCAAGTTATTATGAATCTTAATATACTCAGCTGGAATGTAAGAGGAATTATGTCCTCTGCTCTTAGCTTTAGTGCAATGCTGGATACATATTATGTTGAGGTAGCTTGCATAACTGAACATAAACTGTTACAGCACTTACTTCCATTTTGCGATTCTATTCGTTCTGATTATAAATGCATTGTTAAGGCCGAGGATATTTCCTCTAAAAGCACTTAAATAAAATGTGGTAAAGGAGGAGTTGCAATCTTCTGCAAATCATCTCTCATGAGATATGCTAACTTTATAGATGAAGTTAATAGTGACAGAGTTGTTGGCATAGAATTGAAATTTCCCGATATGCAAAATGTATATATTTTTGTGTATATATGCCGACCCTATTGTATTGCATATATTGTTACAAAGCGCAAATTGAGTTGATTCAAAATCTTTATGATCAGTACTCACAGCTGGGAAATGTGTATTTTACTGGTGATTTCAATGCAGTAGCTGAACCAGACACTTTCAGAGATTACAAAGATAGGGTATTTCAGGAGTTCTTGCGATATAATAATCTAGTGAGTGCTGGACATTTAAAAATATGCACTGGTTCTCGTTATACATTCACCCCAGTAAGAACGATGATTGATCATTTTGTACTGTCTGATCAATGCATAGATAGATTACGGAGTGTGCACATTGTTTCAGATCATGAAGAGCACGTGATATCCGACCACCTCTTTATCCTTATTTCCCTTCGTACTATCACATGAGGGAGAGACTTCACACAGTCTATGAAGAGAAATGACATAGCTTGGAATAAATTAGACGCTGATATTTTGAATAACTATCAATATGAGCTGGAACTTCGCCTGAAAACTTTAGATATATATACTATTTCGGGCAATGTTGAACGATTTTACAGGTACGTTGTTAATGCAATACAGCAGTCAAGCGACATGGCGCTTCCAAAGTCTAAATTCAATTATCATGCCAAACCATACTGGTCAAATGAACTCAAAGAAGCACATAAACTTCAAGGACAAGCTAGGTATACTTGGATAAATGAAGGAAGACAGAGGGGTAATCAATATAATTCGTACAGGGAATATAAAGATAAGAAGAGAGACTTTAGAAACCTTCAAAAACTAGCTGTGGAAAAATATATGGGCGATATGTATGAAAAAATTGAAAAAGCACATGAAAGCGATGTAAGAAACTTTTGGAAAATGATCAACGTTAGGAGAGGAAACAATATAAATGTTTGTCAGGAACTATCAACTGATGGAGTTTGTGTCCGTGATGATGCTTCCATCGCAAATGGCTTTGCCAGATACTATGATGACATTCACACGCCGAATCCTAGCGCTAGTTTTGATGGAAACTTTTATGAACTTATAGAGAGATATTTAAATCGTGGTCAACAGGACGGAGTAAGCTATATCGAGGCTTTACAGACCAGTATTAGTGTTAACGAAGTAAGAGAGATCATTAAAAGCTTAAAGAAATCAAAAGCGTCGGGGCATGATCAAATTTGCAATGAACATTTAATCTATGGCAGCGACTACCTCGTCGAATGTATGGCAATTTTATTTACTCGGATGATTTATCAATGTTATATACCTGTAGATTGCAAAAACGTCATAGTAATACCACTGTACAAAGGTAACAGAAAATCAAAGAACTCCCTAGAAAGTTACAAGCCTGTTACTTTATTGCCTGTTATTTACAAAACCTTTGAGAAAATTATTCATGAACGTTTGGTAACTTGGCTCAAGATACAAATTCTGGTATACCCAGTTCACAACAACATGGTTACCAAAAAGGTTTAGGCTGCACAACAGCGAGTTTTGTGCTGTTGCAATCAGTACAATATTATGTAAACATGGGATCACAGGTTTTTGCTACGTTTCTTGATTCAAAAATGGCATTTAATACCGTGTGGCACAAAGGACTGCTTTTTAAATTATTAATTTTGGGAATTACGGGTAAATCCCTTTTAATATTTTTTAACACGTTCACAAATTTACAGAGTAAAGTTCTTGTCAATGGACAATTTTCAGACTGGTTCTCAAATGGCCAAGGAGTGAGACAAGGTGGTGTTTTGTCAACCTTGATGTACACAATATTTCCAAATGACTCGCTGCTACAGTTTGAAAGTAGTGGATCTGGAGCAACGATTGGATCCTTAGCTGTGGGAAATCCAACTCTAGCTGATAATATTTCACTTTTCGCTATATATCCTAGCAATCTACAAAAGCATTTAGATATAGCATATGACTACAGTAATAAGTGGCGATTCGAGCTTAGTGTCACAAAGTCATATATTATCATTTTTGGTCCGCAATAAAAAATTATATCAATATGAAATGGTATCTCGGCCCGTCATGTTTGCTGGTTACTAATGTGGCAACACACCTGGGTCACCGGATTAACTCAAAGCTGACGTCTTAAGACGCAATACTCGTTGCATGCAATAAAGGAAAAAATCTTTTCACGGTCTGTTTGGTATTGACATTAGACCGAATGGTTTAAATCCTTTGGTTGCTGCAAATGTAGTTAGAAAGATAATGTTTCCTTCAATGTTTTATGGAAGTAAATTATGGTGTAACATTTCAAAAAGTGACATTGCTTTATTGGATAAAACTGAGGTATGTTGCCAAACATTTACAAGGTTTTCCAACACATACAAGATCAGACATCGCCCTGGGAATGTTAGCATGCACATCAGTTCAGTCCGAAATTGATAGAAGAAAATTGATGTTTTTACATAGATTGTGTTTGATGCATAACAATGTACATTCTAAACGTGTGTTTAACGTTGCGTTATTTCACTTCATTTTGAGCGGATGCATATCAAGCTACGGGTTGATTTCAAATTAATATTATACCTTAAAGAAGTTTGACTTGCTCGGGTATCTAACATTATTTGCATCATTCTGAAATTCCAGATAAACAAATTTGGAAAGAAATTGTAAGGTCAAAAATTGTTGGTCTTGAAATAGCCTCTGGAGAGTTCGTATGTCTAATCAATCAGATTTTGATAGATTCTCTTCGATACATGAATACTTACGACCTGCCTCAGTGTGGCAGTCGGCTAAAACCAGACAACACACTTAGATATTTACATATGTAGCTAAACTATGGGCTGCTATTCCTCAAACACAGCTCGATATCTGTATTAGATGTGGGAGTGTTTATACAGACTTGATACTTTATTATTGTGTTAGTTGTCCTTACATGTCAAATTTTAGAAACTCATTCTGGGATTTCCTTACTGATAAGTTTCCAATGAGCCTGCACATTACGTTATTTAATGCCGAAGATGAGCTGCAATTACAATATCTTATAGGCAAAAGGTTACCATCAGGGGTAATCGACAAAGAAAAGTTATTTGTCTTGCATGCAGCATACTTTGTTGTGCTGTGTGCAGCTATCTTCTGCAAATCAGGGACATAAACTCGCAACTTATGCAGTTGAAGAACACTGTGACTGATATAGTGTAAGAATATGTAAATGAATATTATTATTAATCTAATTTTTTTATTTTTTTTTTACTTTTTATAATATTTATTGTTTAATACTTTTTTAATGATTGTACTCAGATGATTTATTCTTATATCATGTAATCTTCCATGGAAGGAAATAAAGATGATGATGATGATGATGATGACAAACCAAAGTGACCGTTAAAGATTCGTACTAAACGTTTGTGCGGATGTTTGAGCAAATCAAATAAACAGAGAGGGTGTTATATACCATTGAATGGCCTCGGGTGGGACACCGTGTCCCCGTATTGTTGCTTATCTTACATTTTCCTTGTTTTGGAAAACTACTTTAGCATGAAAATATTTGTACTCAACTTGATAGATGTAAACACAGATATAAAGATCGCATCTATGACGCAAAGAGTAAAAGTACACGAGACAGGGTGTGGCAATGACATAAAAATGACTTTTTATATAAGACTAACTCAGTTTCCTTTTTATTCTAGCAATGCTGCTAGTATGAAAATGTTATGATAATAGTCAAATGCCAATATTCTTTGACTAGTTGAAGTAATTGCTGCTTACATAACATTTGTTTGACAGTTACTCAAAGGTTCCGTTTCTTTGATTGCTTTTCAGTAACTACAGCTAGTAAGATAATGTTACAACAAAGAATTAAAGATCCATTTTCCTTTATTAGAGTCCAGTGTTACGTGCTTAGGCTCGAATAAGCAGCAACACAGAAAGAGTGAAAATAACAAGCTTGTAAAATTTAACAATCAATTTATTGAGTACAAATATTTTCATTAGAGAAAATAAATAAACTTACGGTTTTAGAGAATCAAGTCCAAAAATAATCCAATATAGAATTCACAAAAATAATCCAATAGTGGAATTGCAAGAGTCCTGATAAATAAATGTCCGAGTAGTTCCCGGTTCGAATCTTAACGATGTAATCCAATATGGACGACGATGTCACGTGATTTAGTTAGTTCTTGTTTTTTTATAATAATCCAAATGACAATCTATGAGCACATATTCTTTTCCAGATAAATAAAATAATTCCTCCTGCTCCAACGAATTGACACAATTTCCAGTACACGGTAATTAAAAAAAACTCAAAAAGAAGACACAACTTAATATTATAAAAGCCCAACATCTACATAACTGTTCTCTCCCAAACAAAAATTTAAATACCTGTTTTTACGTAAACAAGGAATCACGTTTACGTAAACAAGGAATCACGTGATTTTCTGGAAAGTCATAGAACAAACGATCATTTAAACACGTACGCACGGAAAGATCCAGATAAGAATCAGCCACCTCTCACCCCCCCCCCCCCAGAACTAAAAATAAAAAGATGTCCTTGGAAAACAACCAATCATTTCTAAGGCCTGTTTATCACTCTGAAGCAAGGTCAGAAATGAGGTTAACAAGCAAGGTCAACACCTGTGTTTACAGATAAAGTATAGGTCATAGAGACTTTCTAGAATAATCTCCCAATTAATGAATTTTGAACCCAAAATGACAAATTTGATTTAAATCAAATATACGTAACACCAGTAATTACTGCTAGTAAGATAATGTTACAACAATAAATCAGAGGTCAATTTTCTTTGATTGGCTTTTAGTAATTACTGCTATTAAGATAATATTCCAACACTTAATCAAAAGTCCGTTTTCTTTTGGATAGTTTTCAGTAATTGCTGCTAGTAAGATAATGTTAGAACAATTAATCAAATGTCCGTTTTCTTTGATAGGTTTTTAGTATTTACTGCTATTAAGGTAATGTTACGACAATTACGCAAAAGTGCATCTGTCGTCTTTTGACTTTTCTAAAGCTGATCTGATGTATGTGAATTAAAAACGCAAAGAAATAAAGCGAGCTGAGATTTTTTTCGTGCTAGTTCGATATACAAAGGAAGACAAGTATTATGGTGTGGAAGGGTGAGTCATATTGATCTTCGGATAAAAACAAACATCTGACTTTTTTCATGAAATGCTTATATTCTTAGTATTGGTTTTTGCAGCAGCATTTAGATGTGATTTTTTGTGTTCGTGCTTTCAATAGTAATACCGTAGAAAAGCTATTTTTAGGCACCATACATGAATTATATCACCATACATGAATTATATCACCATACATGAATTATATCACCATACATGAATTATATCACCATACATGAATTATATCACCATACATGAATTATATCACCATGCATGAATTATATCACCATACATGAATTATATCACCATACATAAATTATATCACCATAAATGAATTATATCACCATACATGAATTATATCACCATACATGAATTATATCACCATACATGAATTATATCACCATACATGAATTATATATTACCATACATGAATTATATCACCATACATGAATTATATCACCATATATAAATTATATCACCATACATGAATTATATCACCATATATAAATTATATCACCATACATGAATTATATCACCATACATGAATTATATCACCATACATGAATTATATCACCATACATGAATTATATCACCATACATGAATTATATCACCATACATGAATTATATCATTTTATCGAACTTTAGACCTTTTGCAACTACTGCCATTGACATGTTATTCAGATACAAAAGAATTTTGATTTTTTTAGGGGTGGGGTTGGGGAAAGTATTTAATAAATCTCAGAAACAGAGTGGATGTGGAATCAGAATAACCAGACCAGTTCTTCCAGATAACCACACAAAGTAATAAATAAATAATAAAGCTGAGAAGAAATGAGGTTTGTTTAAGCTCCTCATTTTATAACGTAAATTTTCATTATGTTTCACTGTACAAATCTATCAACTTGGAAGATATAAGCTGAAAATACAATGGCAACAAAAACTGCAAAACTTGAGCTAAATGCATGTTTAGGGTATATTTTGCAATTAAAACCACAGGCTCGAACAATAATTAATATCTATAAATCACAGCTAATACACAGCTCGTGCTGCTGGAAACCCGCGATAACATAAAATATATTACTTTGAGAACAGTTTTGGCAGTTCATACGTCATGCAAATGCATTCCTATACCATGGGGTTCTCACGAATGTATTATATGCTGGTGCACTATCATAGAGAACTGGAATTATCAACAGTTGAAGTGATTAGATGACGTCAACGATGCTACTATCGATATAACTACGAATAAAATAATAATTTATGTCGTTTGACATGAAATATCACTCCAGTCATTCATATAATTGAAGTGTCAGCTAAGGAAGTGAGGGAACGACAATCATTAGCGTCCCATTATTATCCTGGTTTAAGGACGTATTTTTTTGTAGGTAAGAAGTAAACATCTGATGCAGTCTAAACATGGGACGCATTTGTTCCGTGTATCGTCGTGTGTCAGGATTTCAATAAATTCTCAACAAAAATCCGTGACCAATAAATCTGTCCAACAATGTGTTTAAAAATCATGTATAAATGTT